>JARHVA010002231.1:1882500-2400000 GCA_037957365.1 Torreya grandis
AATTTGCTTGTGCATCATTCGTCAAGGCTTAAAATCATGTTGAGGCATCCCTAATTAGGGTATCTTATCATATGGAACCATAACCTCTCATGGATTCATCCCTAATCATCTCATGGCATTTCAACAATCAATTTGGCCTATGGACCTATTAAATGGGGCATATGAACAAATGCCAAATCTTGAAAGAGCTAAATGGATAATCTTAATTAATTAATAAGCAAAACTAAATTAAATGCCTAGTTGAATTATCCATTTAAAATTAATGAATAACTAAAAAAGAAAATTAAAAAATGCAAATATCCTAGCCTTTCATCATCACCTTTATGGGTTGACAAGCTCTTTGGAAATATCCTAAAATATCTGTTTTGGAGACCCATTTCTATTCATTGAAAATAATTATTACTTGACAACTATTAACTCTATTGGGGTTATATTTGACTCACCTAGGTTAGGTTTGAACCCATTCCATGTTTAAACTCCACCTTGACTCACCTTGGGTTGGATTTAAATTCTTAGGCTATAAATATAATGCCATGCCTCTTAATTTTTAAGTTCTCATAAGCTAAATTTATAATAAAAATTTGGAGAGAGACATAAGCTATTTTGTTGCAAGCAATGTTATAATACCAAAATATTGATCCAAGCTACACAAGACAACATCAAAGCCAATGGTGCCAAGGAGAGAAGGAGCAAACAAGCTTCATTTTCTAAAGACTCTTTGATGCACAAGTCAAGCAAGCCACTCAACAATATATTTGGATCTCACAAGGAAGGTAAAGGATTTGTTGCCTTTTACATTTTATTTGTGCTTTAATTTATCTTTTGTTACTAAGCTCTCCCTAAGTTTTAGGCTTGGAGTATAAGTGTTACTATGTTTTTATTAAGTTTTCTTACTTGAAATAACATATTACTAGCCTCCCTTCTTGTATTCTTATGATCACAAATGGTATGCCCGGTGGGACCTTATGGAACATCCCATACATGCAAGAAGACTAATATGTAGATTTTAGTTTTGCTAAAGAAATCTTAGGAATCTTCAAAATTCAAGTTTTACCTTTGTTTTTATCATATTTTATTTTTTAGTGACACTCAGTTTTACATAGAGATTGATGCCAATCCTACCAGAATCGATGCCAATCCACCCAGGATCGATGTTGATCCTTGTGTGTAGAACATGGCATGGTGAAAACATGTTTGAAAAGTTGTTTTTGAGCTTTCTAGTTTTTGTTTTATTTCTAACAGCTTGAAAATTGTTTAGCTGAATAGTTTCTTTTAGGACTTATTCTTATTTATTGGTTTTATGCTCATCTTGCTAACCATTTTTATGTGAGAAAGCATATTCTATTTCCCTTTATTTTTTACAGGCAAGAAGGAATCTACATCGATCCCTATTGACCAATATCGATTTATATAGATTGACATCGATCCATACGTGGATTGATGTTAATTTCTATAATAAAAAATAGATAAAAACCTGAGAGAAACATTTAAAAATTGTTTGGTTCATTCATGAAAGTGATTCAAGACAGGCAAAAATGCTCTAAAAATTGTAGGACCTAAGTGGAAAGGGCTCAAATTTGGAAGTGGCTAAGTCTTGAACATTTAATTTGGTGTGTAAAAGGAAATTGGTTTTTTTTATGCTTATATTATTTGTGAAAGGTTTTACAAGTTTTCAACTAAGGTAAAGGGGCCAAATTTCATAAAACTTTCACTTTGATGCATTAAAATAAATACTCACACTTAGATTGCATACTCTTAAGAGTATTTTATTTTTATGTGTGTGCTTTCAAAGTTGTTTATTTTTGTAAAATGATGGATGTGTGCATGCTTTCCCACTTCCCCTTTAGAGAACTTAGGTGACCAAAATCACTCTTTATTTAAATTTGTGCCTTGTCTAAAGGCATGAAAAGAACATCATTAAGGCTCTCCTCAAATTCATATGGTTTGGGTGATCTAAATGCAACCTTAAAATCTTTTCACCAGTCATTTATTTTTATGAAATTTAGCTTATGAGTAGGAGTTCATAGCCTCCTCACGAGTTCTCTAGGGGTGCATTGACCTAGGATTTCATCTCCCAACATCATACCAACCCCACTCCTCGATGGGGTATATAAATCAGGCCACAAATACTGTGATTACCAAGGGGTTCAGTGGCTAGCCTCTCCAATCATAATGAAAACCTGAGTCAAGTTTGGATAACCTGGGGATTCCACTAAGAAGTACATGAATGAAATTGATATGCAAAGTAATAGACCCTTATATAGTAAGTTAGCTAGTATGAACTCAATTAACATGATTGCATATCTAGTGTTAACTATAATTGGGACCATCGAGACACGTGAAAACTATAGTTTAAGAATAACACCACTTGTTGTGGACATACTATTGATGTAGGGCAAGTATCATAAAGTTCTATTTCATAATAAAAAATCTTGTGAGAAGAGGGGGACTAAAAACCCTACTTTTCATGTGCTTTTGTTTTTGTATTAACACTTAAAATCCTCCCAAGAGTGAGTATATTGATAACATTTGATAGTATTATCCAACCTTGTCATTTTTAGGATTTATGGCATTACACTTAGGTGTTTGTGTCATTTTATCCTTTATTACATGGTTTTTGAGTCTAAACTATTTATTTTATTTGTTATGCCACATCCAAATGATTCTTGTCTTGTACATCACTCAGTTATTTGAGGAGGTGTTGCACCATCTGTTTGACACCATACCTTTGCCTTCATCTTTTGACAAATATTTATGTGTGTGTACTTGATTAGAAAGGGTAAAGTTATATTCCCCAATCCATTTCAATTTTTATGCTTTAGAGTCTTGAAACAAACCATCGATCACATATTTAGAGTGTGATAACATCGTTACATTGCTTAAATTATTTCATAGACTTATTTGCCTTGTGCCCAAATTTGATTTCAAAACCGAGTCATGTGATCCTTTGGGATATTTTATCTAGTGCCATTATGTCATTCACCTTTGTCTAACTTGTTGTTTGATCAAAGAAGCCTAGTTTCCTAGGTTGAGTTTTTAATTAACCATCGACAAGTTCAAATCCAAACATTGATTGAATTTTATTTATGCCTTGTGTAATTTGGGCTTAGATACCGATATTTTTATTTTAGGTTGTGTAACTTAGGTTAATTATTTACCCAATTGGAGAACTCTTTATTTGTGCCTTTATTTGGGAGAAATAGCCTATCTTCTTTATGCCTTTTTTTTCATGCCTTATGCCAATTGATCAAGTCCATGTCTACAGTCAAATGCCTAGTCCATGCCAAAGTGTTTCAAATTTATTCGATTAAATTATACTCTTTCTTTTAAAGTTAGATTTTATTCTTATTTTGCTAAAAGTCCTAGCACATGCCTATTTTGAGCCTAACTTTTGGTGCTGCATTTGGCCAAAAGACCTATCAACTTTTTATTTTATTAGATTATACTTAGTTGGAACACTTTGAACCTAGAGATTGGCATTCTAATTTTTTTAATCCAATTGACCTTTTGTGTGAGATATTTAAACATTGAACATTTGATGTTAGGTAGTTTTATACCAAGTTTTATCACAAACCATTTTGGAGATACATCTCCCCTAGACCAAGTTAGAACAAGTTTGAACCATTTGTCCTTTGGACATTATTTTTTAGAGTTTGTATAACTCTAGGGCATTTTGTAGAATGTTAATCATTAATGTGGATATGTCTTGATACACTTATGGTGGAGTCATGCAAAATCCAAGTTATGAGAGAGTCACCACACAAATTGACTTTATTTGATACCCCTATGGTGAAGAAGTGGTTTTTTTGAGTGATCCATATCCTCCTCACAATATTCAATATGGGAATAAATCCAAGCTCCAAATTTTGTGATACCTTCTTTAGGTTGGTTGACATACGATCTTCATCCCCTCACCACTTATGGCATCCGATCCTCCATCTTTACCATTAACGCTCATTTGGATTTTGTGAGAAACCAAGCTCCACATCATCTAAGGATTAACATACTAGGACCTCATCCTTTGGATTGTGTGAGCAATAAAACTCCACAATGCCCTACCATTTCTAGACCAGGACCTCATCCTTTAGCTTATGCAAGCAACCAAACTCCAAAATGCCCTATCATTACCATTGTAAGACCTTATCCTTTGGCTTGTGTGAGCAACAAACCTCTAAAATGCCCTACCATTATAATTTATAGACCTCATCCTTTAGATTATGATAACATACATGCTTCGCAATGCCCTACCATTACCATTCTAGGCCCTTCCAAGTATGGTAGCTCATTATCCCAACTAATTTATGACATCATGACTAGAAAGGTCATAGTTACTATCTCAGGCCATAAACCAACCTTTATTAAGCATATCATTATCCAATTACTGGCCATTCTTCATTCGTTTCCAACCATTACCCACTTTAGAAAACTCTTGCCAATTATCCAGCCCCAACCAAGCCAATTAGTACCTCTTCAATTGAGCCAATCATTTTAAGACCAAGATGTGTTCAAAATTGGTATTTTACAACTAATTATAAACCAAGGCCAAGAGAATGAACCAATCCATGATGTTTTTATTGAACCACTATTTGTGACAAGTTAACTTGTGATGAATCACCTTTTGGTCCTATAACTATTATTGAGGAGTCTCGCTATGACAAACCAATCTTTGATGAGTCACTTATAAATTATTATAACTACTTTTGGGAAAATCATTATCTTGATTGTATGCCTATTTTTCAAGAGCCTACCATTGATAAGACAGTCTTTGTGGAGTTGTCTCTTGACTTTTTTCCCATCATTAAGGAGTCTCACTTTGACAAACTAGTCTTTGTGGAGCCCATTATGCCATCACATGCTGTTACTTGTCCAATACTAAATATTAAATAAGATATAATTATAGAAACATCTACATCAAATGAAGAATCAACATTGAAGTTAGGTTATATTCTTGAACTAATATCATATTTAGCATCAAAAGTAGCATCAATGTCAATTTTAACATCGGATTTAGATTCCCTTGAGTCAGAATCAAAATCAGAATCAAAATACATTTGTGGTTATTATAACATTAGTTACGCATGACTTGTAGACTAATTTGAATATATTTATGATTCTTCTATGGTTTTTGAGGATGATTACTTCAGCTTAGACACAAGTTCTTCTAGTATATTATATGGATATTATGTGGCCTCTTCCCATTACATTACCATTCCACATGCCATTAACACCAACCAAACTAGCCATTATATTGACCTTCTAGCTCATGCAAGTGCTGATTAGGATTGAAAAAATCATACCTTACTAAATTGCATCGATGGTGACATATAAGTTGTAGAACAACAGGGAGGCCAAGACCAAAGTCATGTAGAAGAAGAAAAATCTCCTAGTGAAACCTTTTCACCCTAGACAATCATCTCTAGTGCTTGCAACTTTGGGATAATTCCTTAGGTTGTGAGAGGTGTAGGAGGGGTGGTTGAGATGGTGGTGAAGAGAAGAGGATGAGGCAGAGGGGAAATGGAGTATGTGTAAGGGGTGAACTAGGAAAATAATGGAGGAGGAGGAGGCATGGGAGTGAAAGGAGGAAGAATAAAAGGGGAGGCCCATAAGAACATCTATGCCCACCACTACTCCTAGGTCATGCACACTTGAGGGGTAATTACTTTTGATAAAGGGCCATTAAATATAAAAGAGGAGATTAGTTGGTTAAAGTCAAATCCCTGGGCACTCAAGCTAATGGAAAGAGGGGGTCAAGGAACAATACATTGAGGTGTTGTGGATGGAGCCAAAGGAACTATTAAGGCTGATGGAGGAGGTTAGATTGGAGTAGAAGGCCTTTAATTTTAAGTTAGATTATGAGCTTCCTTTTGATTTTTCTTGGGCCTCTTACCTTGTCATATCTAGATGCTATAGTGGAAGAACTAGCTAGAATAACAGGAGCCACAGGGGCTGATGGTGGAGGAACTAAAACTGTCAAGGGAGGCACCAAGATGACTAAAGGGGGTATTGAGATAGTTCCTACCACTAGAGGTATGCTCCTAATGGTTGTTTTAGACACCTAAAATGGCCACCAATGGCTTCATACCAAAATTTAGATTGATTCTTACCAACCTTTGCAAATCAAGCCTAAGAATCACTAAACGTATCAAATTTAGATTCATAACATGAAATTTGGCTTATAGACCAATTAACCGGGGTAAATGAATAGATATAATTAAATCAAATCTTGTAAAATGTTAGAAATCCTAAACAAAATTAATTAAAATGCTAAACCTAATCAAATTCCTAGTTGAATTATCCATGAATAATTAATGAATTATCAAAAAAGAAATTCAAAAATTAAAGAATATCCTAAGAATTCATAATTAACTTTTTGTGAGCCGTCAAATATCCTAATATATATCAAACATGCCTATTCATTTCTAATCATGACCATTTGACACCTTTTAACTCTAATGGGTTTAATTAACTCACTAAAGTTAGGTTTAAACCTATTCTAAGCTCTAACTACACTCTAACTTACCTTGAGTTGGGGTTAGTTTCTAAACCTATTAATGCAAGCATTTGCCTCTTCATTTGGGGAGCTTGGACATATTAATGTTATAATACTAGTTTTATGGCAATATTGAAATCTATAGAGTTATAATGCCAAAATCACAAGCCAAGCCATCAAGCTACATCAAACAAGTATGAGTCAAACCATGATGCCAAGGAAAGAAGGAGATAACCAAGCTCTATTGCCATAAACTTCTTGAGTACAAGCCAAGAAAACCAAATGAACACATCATTTGGAGCATTCAAGGAAGGTAAGGAAATTTTGTAAGTTTCTTTGCATTTTAGTTGAGCTTTCTCATTTGTTGTTGGTTCAATAAGCTCCCCCTATGATCTAAGCATGGAGGTGTTAAGCTTGTTAGTGTGTTTTTCATTTCATTTGTTTTATATGAAAACTAACACTTAATCTAACCTCTCTTCCATCATCAAATTCCTAACATCACAAATGGTACACCTGATGGGACCTTGAGCACCCCACGTACCAAGGAGATGAATATGCAATTAAAAAATTGACAAAAAATGCTTGAATATATTCAAATTTGTAATTTTAGCTTTGATTTTTACATATTTTTAATTCTTGAATTAGATCAGATCTATAAAGAGACTAACATCAGTTAGGCCTAACAAGTATCAGTTGCATGACCATCATTGGTTCAACCCAATCAAGCTTGGTTTTAGGTGACCATCATTGGTCGATATGCAAGGCAAAACATGGTTGACAAAGATTTGATTTTTAATCTTTCTAGCATCTTTTATTATCATTTCTTAGTTTTAGTAGCATTTAAACTCTCTGTATAATCCCTGTATTACAAGTTTTGTTGAGTTTTTGGCTAACCATTGACTAACCTAATATTTTTCATCTTGTGTGGTTTTGCCTTCAGGTTCACAAGGGACTGACATCAGTTGTAGTCGATTGGTATTGGTTGTTTACTACCATTGTCAGTTCTCTTTGAGATTGATCGACATCGGTTGCCTTGAAACCAACATCAGTCATTTCTAACTGACCACATTCACTATGTTTTTAAAAATAAAAAATCAAGAGCTAATTTTATAAATTTCATTTACTCACAATCAAAAGTGCTTCTAAGCAAAAGGAGACTATCTAACCATTGTAGGTCCAAGACATGATTTGAACACAAATTTATAAGTTTAGTTGGTTTTAACATTTCATTTTGGGTACCTAAAAAGAATTAGCTAAGTCATTCACACTTCATTTTGGTGCTAAAATGAACATGTTAAATCTTGAACATTTGGTCCTTAGTGTTTAAAAATAATTAGGATTGCTAATGTTTTTCATGCTTCATTTTTTTGGTGCTTAAAATGAATGTTTAAGTCTTGAACACTTAAATTTTTGGTTTTTAAAAATGAACTTGAGCTAAATCTTGAACATTTGGGATTTGGGCTTAAAATGAACATAGATGGTTTTGCTTAAGTTGTTTTGTGCAATTATTTCATGCTTTTGCCCTTAAGCCAAAGGGCCAAGTAAAGAACATGATCACACATTTCAATTTGGTGCCTAAAATCAAACTTCACTCACAATTTCTTGCAAACTATTTGTTGATTATTTGTTTTTGCAAAAATAATAGTGCATGTATGCTCTGCACCATCCCATATAGGGAACTTGGGTGACCAAAAGTCCCTTTTCATGAAATTTATGCCTAGTCTAAGGTATGAAAAGAAAGTTATTTAGGCTCTCCCCAAAACCCGTATGGTTTGGGTGATCTAAAATCAACACTAAAGTCTTTCCACTTATCACTTATTTTCATGCAATTTGGCTTGTAAAGGGAATGCTATTACCTCTCATGAGTTCTCTAGGGAATCATTGACCCGAGGCTTCATCTCTTGGCAGTGTTTTAACCCCACTCCATGGTGGGATATATAAATTAAGTTACACATACTATGAGAGCCATGGGTTGAGTAGCTAACTTCTCCTTTTTTAATAAAGCCCTAAGTTAGGTCTAGTTAACCAAGGGATTCCACTAAGTAGTCCATGTATGGAATTGTCATGCAAAGGAATAAACCCTTGTATGATAATTTGATCAGTATGAACTCAATTGACGTGATGCTTCTCTTGTGTTAGCCACACTTGGGATCATTTTATATGGTCGTAACTTGTAAGTTTTAGTCAACCTAACTTGTCACACTTTGATAGGATTTAAGATGATATACTTAGTTATATTTCTATCATTTATTCCTTTATTGCTTAGTGTTTTATGTCTAAAACTTTGTTTGTAAAAACCACATCATAAATGAGTTTATTTGTCTACACTACTCTATTTTTTGAGGAGGCATTATGCCATCTGTTTGACACCTTACTTTAACTTAGAAAACTTTTTGTGTCAAAAATGTTGTGTGTGTCACTTGATTGAAATAGGTAACATTATGCTGCCCAGATTAATTCAAGTTTTGAACCTTAAAAATCTTTGAAAAAAAACCTTTATTTTCATTTTTTGAGAGCACTAACGCTGTTAGGCTACTCAAATTATTTTAATAGATTTGTCTTGTCTTGCATCCAAGTTTCATCTTTGAAACCAAACCATGTATCTTGTGGGATATTTGTTTTAGTGTAGTCATGCTATTCAAATTTACCTAGCTTGTTGGTCAACTAAATCCTATGTTTTCTTAAGTTGAGTTTTTAATTAAATTTTACAAGTTTAGATCCAAATATTGATTAATTTCTATTTAGGCCTCATTTTGCAGGGGTTGATACATAGATCTTTCTCTTTTGGGTTGCATAACTTAGGCTATTTTTTGACCCAAAATTTTAAAACTATATTTTTTGTACCTTTATTTGAGGTAATAAATCTATTTTCAAATGCCTTTTGTTTAGTGTCTTATACCAATTTGATCATGTTTATGTCTAGAATCAAGTGCCTTGTTTATGCCAAAATATTCCAAGTTTGTTAGATTAAAATCATCCTTTTGTTTCAAGTCTAGCTTTTGATGCCATGTTTGGCCAAGATTCCTAGCACATGCCTTGTTTTGATCCTAGATTTTGATGTCGTGTTTGGCTAAAAGACCTAGCAACTTTTTCTTTTCCCAGATTATACCTATTTTGAACACTTTGTATCTAGAGTTTGGCATGTCATTTTTATTCAGACACTTGATCTTTTGTGTGTGAGACATTTGACATTAGACATTTGATGTTAGATTGTTTTATACCACATTTTAACATAGGCCATTTTGGAGATACAACTCCCCTAGACCAAGTTAGACCAAGTTTGAACCTTCTGTCCTTTAGACATCATTTTCAAAGTTTTTACAACTCTAAACCTTTTTATAGAGCGTTATCATTGATGTGGATATGTCTAGCTACACTTATGGTGGAGTCATGTACAATCCAAGTTATGATAAAATGGCCACACAAAATGACTTTTTTGAAGACCCTTATGCAGATGATGTTGTTTGGGAGATGGATATTTACCCTCCTTACAATAATCAATCTAGGGAGAAAAGTCAAAAACCTACTTATGATCCAAGCCAAAATCCTTACTAGGATAGAGATAATGTTATTTGGGAGGAGTATCCCTACCCTCCTTATAATAGTAAATCTAGGGGATAAATTAAAGAACCTACTTACAATCCAAGCCAAGATCCCTACTGGGATAGGGATAATGTTATTTGGGAGGAAGATCCATGCCCTCCTTGCAATACTCAATTTAGGGAGAAAATCCAAAATCACCAAGCATTGTGTTTGGTGACACCTTATTGTGGTCAATTGATGTATTATACTTGAATTTATGTGACCACCCATTCCCCCACCTATAATGTCAACCCTCCTTTAGATTGTGCAATATATCAAGCTCCACAATATCCAAGGAATACCATTATCATACCAGGACCTCATCTTTTAGCTTATGAGTGAAATCAAACTCTGTAATGACTGACCATTACCATTATAAGACCTCATCCTTTGACTGGTGTGAGTAACCAAGTTCCATGATTCCCTATCTTTATCATTTCAAGACTTTGTCCTTTGGCTTGTGTGAGAAATCAAGCTCCACGATGTCCTAACATTACCATTTTAGGACTTCATCCTTAGGATTTTGAAATCAATAAACCTCTATGATGCCCTATCATTATCCAACCACTAGCCATTATTCAACCATTTCTAACTGTTCCCCACTTTAAAAAACCCCAACTAATTGCCCAACATAGACCAAGCCAATCAATGCATCTCCAATTGAGCCAATCATTCAAGGACCAAGCGGTATTAAAAATTAGTATTTTATAACCGATCATAAACCAAGGCCAAGAAAACCAACCAATCTGAGATGTTTTTGTTGAACCAACAATTTGTGATAAGTCAACCTATGATGAATCACCTCTTAATACTATACTTATTGTTGAGGAACCTCACTCTGACAAGCCAATTTTTGTTGAGTCACTTCTTAATGATTATAACTACCTTTGGGCAAATTATTACCTCGACCATATTCCTATTTTTCAAGAGCTCCTTCTGATAATCTAGTCTCTAAGGAGTTTTATCTTGACCTTTTCCCCTCCATTAAGGAGTCTCACTTTGACAAACCAATCTCTATGGAGCCCATCATGCCATCACAAGCCATTACTTATCAAAAACCAAACATTCAACAAGACATCATTGTAGTAGTGTCAACTAGATGAAGAATCAACATTGAAGTTAGGTTCTATTCTTGAACTGACATTAGATTTAGCATCGAAGTAGAATCAACATTAGTCTCAACATTAGATTCAGAATCCATTGAGTCAGAATCAAACTCAAAATCTGAATAAGTTTACGATTGCTACAACATTGATTATGCATGCCTTATAGATCAATTTAAATACATTTGTGACCCTTCTATGGTTTGAGGATGAGTACTTCAGTATCGATACAAGTTCTAATAGTATCTTCTTCAAGGATTGTGTTACCTTTCCCCATTCTATTATCATTCCAAATGCCTTTACCACCAACTAACATAGCCCTTTTATTGACATTCCATCTCCCATAAGTGTCGATTAGGACTGATAGAATCATACCTTATTGAACTGCATCTATAGTGACATATCAGTTGAAGAACATTAGGAAGGCTAAGACCAAATTCATGTAGAAGAAGAACAATCTCTTAGTGAAACCTTTTTAAAGGTGATACAGACAATCAAAGTTCAAACTCAACATCTTCTAGTGAAACATTTTCAAAGGCATTAAAAGACAATCAAAGTCAAAAGTTAATGTTCTTTAGTGAAACCTTTTTTGAGGTGCTATGGAACAATCAGGACAAATTAATTGGTGAAAACCTCTTCAAGGCACCAATAGATGAGCACAATAGACCTTCATTGTTTGGTGAAGACATTATCAAAGATCAAATTAATATAACTTCTAATCTACAACATAATCAGATGGTATCTATTCTTAGGCCCAAACAATATAAAAACATGGAGGTCCTATCAAGAGCATATTCACAAATCTTCAGCCTTGCCACATCCAAAGTTATGTCAAATCTAGAATCAATAACATTGTGTGTGCCTAAAAATCTTGATCTTCATTTTTCCCCCATACATTATACATTTCTTTATCATCCACCATTCCATTTCCCAATAAAACCTATCATCCATTATTTATCTGTATTTACCATCCCTGGCCGTACTTTCCTTTATAGAAGCTACAAAGATACCTTATCTTGACATTTTAAGGAAATGAGATCAATGACTAATGAAGATCACATCAACAATATTTATGTCCAAATTTGTAGCCAATTCTTGATAGAGCAACTATTCAGATGAATTTGTGGGCTAGACATTTATATGATAAATTATTATAGTTATCTCATTTACTAATTAGGAAAATCATCTCCACATCATTAGAAACACCAAAAACATTCACCCAGGCCAAAAACATGTACCATACCATTGCCATTTATCATTTACCTTGCCCTTTTATTTTTCCATTCCTTTTGTCATTATTCCATACCTTGCCATTTACCTTATCACTTGGGGGAAACCCTCTACCATTTTATCCAATTTTCATACCATCCTCATCCTAAACCATGCCATACCCTATGGCATTTATCATGCCATTCCTATTAGACCAAAGCCTATTTTTAGCCATCTAACCTACTCCTTTTTGATCTTGGTTCCTTTAGTTCTTCCTGTACCTTTCGTGAGGGGATTCTGATATAGTTTTAGTAGTTTTTCAATTCTATGTTTAAATGAAAATTTATGAAAGTTGTGTGATATTTGATCTAGAAAGATATCTTTCATTCACATTATACCAAGTGTTCCTAATTATAACCATGTATGGGTAAATCAGTAGTCCACCTTGTGTTGCTAATTATAACCACCTATGGGAAAATTAGTATTACTAACCTATGCTATTGTTTCCTAGTTATAACCACCTATGGGAAAACTAGGGGAAATACTTGTTTACCATGCATTACCACATAACCTTGCCATTACTATTCTCATTTGCCTAGACATTTACCATATTTGAGAACCTGTTGTGACCTAGTCAATTTCTCCCTACCAATTATGTGGATGGAACTATTATGACCGTAGGTCATTTTGGGACTATGTAGGCCATGCTCAATTCATGTTGAGGTCAGCTCAGTCCCCCTTTCCATATGCTCTCACCATTTTGTGAGCAACCTATCCCAACACTCTCACCATTTTATGAACTAGACCATTTAGTATCTCATAATTCCCAATCAGGTTAAAATGCTTATAAAATTCAAAAAACATTTAAAAATTCAAAATCTAAAAACAATTATCCTATCTAATCCTAGTTAGTTATCCTTGATCTGCTCTACTGGGGCAAATCAATCATAGGATGATTTTTATTGCTTTTACTTTCAGGATATTTGTGTGTTTGTTTTTTATGTATTTGTTTACTTTTTATGTGTTGTTTACTTATTTGCTTATTTATTTGATTTCAGTATTGTGCCTTGACTTAGTCTATATACATTCATTGGGTGATTCTTTGTGCATTATTCTTGAGTCCATCCATATTCATATGTCAACATTATCATCATGGTATTTATCATTAGTGCATTGTTATCAAATTGTTATTAGATCAGGAGTTAGTCCTTATGGATATTTTGGCTAAGTTATCATGGTATTTTATATCATGATGCCTAGCATCATGTGCTATAACAAAAATTAGCTTAAGAAATCTTACAAGTAATGGAGCCAAAAAAGTTTCTCCTTGGTACCCTTGGTAAATACTCCCACCCATCTTAATCAAATCCACACATTGACCATTATGGTTATATTAATGCTAATAAGAATGAGCATATCTACATTGGTAGGTATAACTAAATCATTCACATTGATCAATTCTTATTCTTCTATTCATCTCTTTTATCACTTTGTGCATCTTCATCTACCTAGTTGTTTGTGGCTTCTTCAATTATTAGACCATCACATCTATGTTTACACCCATTCATCTTTAATCTATGTAATAGATTATATCCTTGAGTTATGCTAGTCAATCTACCCTACTGGGGCACAATCAAACATCATTTTTCAATCTTGGTCTTCTTAATGATTATAACCACATATGGGCAAATCATTATTTGGACTCATCAACCCTAACTGGGACATATGCCATTACCACTAATTATAACCACTTATGGGCAAATCAGCATCACAAATTTTGTTACTAATTATAACCACCTTTGGGCAAATCAGTACTTTTTAAGTCAATGCATATGTTTCTCTTTATTTCTGCTCATTTCTTAATTTTGGAAGAAGATAAAAAACTAGTAATAAGCGTGTGGTAGAAATACCTAGTTGTTATGTGTGTGTGATCCAGATGAGTATGGAGAGCTCTTTTTTGTCTTGGAAGGATTACCTATAAATAAGAAAGCACTAACAAAAGGGTTTGTTAGTAAGATAGTTAGAGGGATTACCTAGTGTGAGCTTGCTAGGAGTCTGTCAATCTACTCTTTGATAACAATTAAGTTGAAAATGATAAAAGAAAGATAGTTGCATCAAATAACATAAAGGAACTAAAATAAAATATAAGAATAAAATGAGTGATTGATAGAGAAAATGACTAAATATAGCAAAAGTGGGTCAATATTAGTGCTAAAATAGATTAGGTTAGGTTCAAAAAATCAGGCAGGGGTCTATGAATAGGCAAAAACATAAAAAGTTAGGTTTGGTTGGGGTAAGGGGTTGGAAATAACTTGCTCTTATTTCATGCCATAGTGACCATCAATGGTTGTGATGACCATCGATGGTTAAACTAACTATCAGTAGTTGGGTAATCATCGATGGTTGGGGGTGACCATCAATGGTTGCCTATGGAATTTTGAAGGTAATCATAAAAGAGTTGCAAAATGGTTTACTGATTAAGGGTTTGTTCAAGGGTCTAGTAAAAAATGGGAGGTTGGAAGATAGGTGTAGAAAGGTTTGATGGGGAAGAGAGGTTAGAAACTAGAATAAGAAAATAGAAGTACAAATATACCTGTTGCTTGCTAAATGGTTGATGGTTGAAGCAATTTTGGTAGAGTAATAATACTTTACCTCAAAATTTTTTTGGGATAGGTTTGGATCTCTGTTGCTATTACTAAATTATTGGAAGAAGACCGGTTGACTGAAATATTGAATACCTATATGCAAGAATGCTTGTGATGATCCCTTTCACCTCCTACTCCCCTCCTTTTATAGTCAAAGAGAGATGGGGGATAAAAGGTTCCCTAGAAGGTTAGGCTATTGATTTCGATGCTTAGGAGTTCATTAACAATGGGCAAGGATGATATATTTAATTATGCCATGTTATCTTGCATAACTAGTATTTGTGTAAGAATGAGGACATGACCATCGATAGTCAGCCTAATCATTGATGGTTAAGCTAACCATAAATGATCGAGTGTTCAAAAGAAAAAGGGGTCAAGGTGAGTTAAAAGGGGTTGGGTGAAGGGTTATTTAATAAGTTAATGAGTTCAGTTAAACTAAGTATCTAACTAGACTCAGGGTCTGATGGGTTAGTTAGTGGGTCAAGAAGGGCTAGGTTGTCCCTATGGTATCATGAGGCATTTTAACATCTAGTACAACTTTTTAGTGTCTACATTTTGTCCCTTTTTGTTATATAACTTTAAATTAACAATTTTTAAAACAAAAATGGATTACTTGGTCGAAGGTCTATTTTCCCCAATATGGGAGGAGGTGTTCTCCCTCAAAATAAGAGTCGACGATGTGAAACCAAAATCGAGTCAGGCTTTGATAAGCATTGTATGATGAGTCACAAGGTCGGTGACAAGGGTGGTTGGACATTTAAAGTTAAAAAATGCACACAAAATATGACTAAGTGTGATATCCAAGATCACACATAGACTAAGGTTGCTAATGTTGGTAAAAATAAGGTTAGTTCTAAAAGTACAAGTGATAGGGTAATCAATTTATAATGTTAGGCATAGTTCATCGGGTTATTCCTATCAAGGCTTCTAGACAGGGTCGATGTTTTCATAGGTATCTAAAATAGGAATTTATCCCCTTAAAAACACAAATGGTTTGGTTGTGTATGGGGTGGTGTAAATTTAAAGGTTCAACATGGCAAGGTTGGTCAGTGTGGTAAAAAAGACCAAGTAAGGTTGTCACAAAATATGTGATAGTTTGGGTCAAAAATGGCCAACATCGAGGTGGATGTGGTCTAATGGTTGGTTGGATAAGGGTAATCTCCAATTTTTTTTGGTTTGGTGGAGAAAGGTTATCTCCAAATATTTGGCACTTGGGTGTAGGTGCCTAAAAAAAAATTTTAAATGTGATAACCTGATCATCGATGGTCAGAGGTTCCAAGGTCGATCATCAATGGTCACCCTAACCATTGATGGTCAGGGGGAAACGCTAAAAGGCTGAGGATAAAAAGTGAAAACAAAAGTTATTTTCACTTTTGACTTGTTGGCTTTGAGATTTCTATGAGTTTTTTCAATTTGGTGATTTGGCTTTTTACTATAAGAGGTTTGATTGAGTAGTTACTGATGTGGTGATTATCGATTGGGTGGAGACGTGTATTTGAGGTGATTCAGCTAAGACTAAGATGTAGGGTGGATGATGACATGATTGAGCAACTAGATGTGGACTCTGTCTTTGACAATAATAGAGGAATGAGGTAGGTGATGTTTTGAATTGATAGATTAGTTGATTTGGTTGTTTTAAAGGTTAATTTGTGTTTTGTTGTTAGTTCGAATAGGGTTTTTGGGGGTTTTAACCTAGTTTTGGGTTTTGCTTATTTTTTGAAAAATTAATTGGTGAAATTTGAAATTGATGGAGTATTTTGGTTAGGGGTAGGGTATAAGATAGAATTAGGTAAGTTATTTAAATTTTGTTGTTTTGAGAGTGTTTTGAAAGGTAAGGTTAGGTGGTTCACCACTAATGGTCACATATAGTGATCATCAGTGGTTTAACCAGACCATCGATGGTCAGCCTTGACCATTAGTGATCGACCATCAAAGAATAAAGGGTACTTGACCATTGGTGGTTGAGTGTTTGGGGAAGGTGGGGTTGATAAAAAGAGTTAGGAAAAATGTTTTAAAATGTTTTTTAAAGGGTTAAAATGCCAAGTGTAGGCAAGGATAAGATGATTGTCAAGTAGGATTGATGTGTTAAAATGGTTATGGGTTAGGGTTTGGTGTTGGTTTGAGAGGTTTAGGGAAGGTGTTGAAATTGTTTTAAGGTTAGGGTAGAGGTTTATTGATAAAATAGTTAAATGTTTTGTTTGATAGGCTAGTGTAGGTGTTGAAAATTTTATATGTTAGGGTAGATGTTTTTGTTGATGAAAGAGTTAGATGTTGGTGTTATTGGTGAGGGTAGGTGTTAAAATGTTGTTGGGTGAGGGTTACTTTCAAGTTTTAGAGGTAATGCTATATATGGTTGTGGGTTAGTTTGGAATAGGTTAATTTAGGTGGGTTTAGGTTGATAAATAGGTTGGTTTGGGTAAAATGGAAATGAGCAATGGCAATAGAAAACTAAGTTTGTGTGCTAACTTGATTTTTTTTTGTAAGCATGATATTCAATCTAAATGAGGGATTGGGTTCCTAGGATCTTTATAGAGGTCCATGGAAGGATGATTGAGGATGATTGGACATACATGGGAGAGGTTAGCCTTAGGGCTATGAGATACTATCAACACTTAATGCGAGATGTGGTGATGATCATGACCCTCATTGAGAGATGGGATCTGACCATGAACACCTTTATTTTACTGAGAAGAGAGATGCCCATACTATTAGAGGATGTTCATAGGATCACATGAATACCCATTAAAGGGGAGCTGATTTAGCATATTGAGAGTGAGGAGAGGGATGAGCATATAGAAATCTTGTACGATGAGGATTGGGCCCTTACTAGGTGGTATGCAGGTGGTTTTGGTTATAGGCCATTATACCAAAGGGCTCCAAATGAGAGGTGTTTGATGACTATGATGATGATGGTAGTGTCTTATTTTATGTTGATTAATTTGATCAGTGGGGGGTTTCATTATCTAATGTTGGGAGTATTGAAAGAGATGTTGTTTGGTAGGATAGTGTTTGAGTGGGTGACAGTTTTATTGGTCCATATTTATAATGAGATCTAGGAATTTCAAGCTCACAAGAGGTATGGGATCAATGTGTGTTTTGTTCTCCATTGTTGGGTATACAAACATATTAGGGTTCTAAGACTGTTGGGTTTACCATGGGAGGGTTATGCCTAGATGGAATTCAAAGTGGGTTTTGTATCCACATAATATTATCACACTTTCATTGATTACAGACACTTCATATCTTTCGAGAACCTACCAAGTCTCAATATCTCTAAGTGCATGCCTTAAGGGGTGCACCAAGAAAGGGGTGGGTAGACCTTTAGTGTGTTGTAAGATTATTATTCCTTTTTCCATTTGCTATCTACACTCTTGTCTCCTAAAACCTTGAACCCTAAGCTTATTTCTCTCTTTTCTATCTATTCCCACCATTTGTCATGTATTATCCCTCATTTATTACCTTATTTCCCTTTTGACCTATTCAGTAAGCTAGGTCAACTTGGTTGACCTAGCTTATTTTGGGGATATTTTGCCTTTCCTTGTTGCCTTGCATCTCGATCGACCTAACATAAACTTTAGGCATTTGCCTAATAATGTGCTAGTTCAACCCGATCAACCTAACACAACTAACATGTTTGAAAGTATTTAGGGTGAGATACTACTATATATACAAGGTCATTCCTTAGCATTTCATAAAAGAGTTGAATTAAGTAAAAAAGTGTGAATGAACATCTGCTTATTGACCATTATACTTGAGGAATAAAGCTTTAGGGTTCAATGCTTTTGTTTGGATCTCTAATCTTGTCTTGTGGATAAGTATTTTGGATGATTAGGTAGGTCATTTAGCCTAGATCTTATTTATCTTGGTTTTCCTTACAAGCCACAATAATATCTTGCAAAGCACCATTAGCCAAGGGAGAGGTTGAGACTCGGTAGGTTCATCTTCAAAAGTAAGTATTCCTAACTTTATTTCTTCTTTTTAAGAGTAGATAGATAATGTAGTATGAATTCTTTTCTTCCATGTATTAGGATTATGTATACATTGACATGAGTATATGTCTCCTATACATGTTTAGTTTAGTTTTTCTTTACTTGTTTTATTCTAACCCCTACTTTATGCCACAAGCTTTGCTGAGCACTAGATTAGTTTACTTTCTTTTTTATTATCATAAGTGAATATAGAAACCTTAGGACTCTTTTAGGGTTGTTTTACAATTATGTTAGACTGTAGGCTTTGAAACCCTACCTAACATGATGTGTTGTGACAGATGATTCAAGTTATGTCCTAATCAAGTCTAGCAAATCCTCATATTGGTCATGTTCCTACTTAACAAGTGTGTGCCCCAATCAAAAGTGTAGGTGTGATCTATCTTATCTGATCTAGGATTGATTCATGCACACCATGTGATTCTGATTACATAAATTCTGGTGAGCCCAACATAAATCAAACCCTTATAGGGTTTTTTACACTTATTTTTGTCATCTTTTCTAACATATGTTTTGACTTGATGGCTTGATTCTATCGACCTAGCTATTTGTCTTTGTGTATATGAATATGCAACTAGATCTACTAGCTTGACCCAACATAGGTTTTTAGCATTTTGTAGACTTTCTGTTTAGCCTATTAGGTCGATTGGGTCAACCTAACACATTTCTAACCACTTTGTAATAGGTTTATATTTAGAATTCATAGTGCAGGTCCCATATTCTAGACTTTGAAATTTTTAATCTAGTCAACTAGGTCAACTAGGTTGACTTAACATATTTCTAGACATCTAATTTAGTCGACTAGGTTGACTAGGTTGACTTAGCATACTTTTTTAGCTTTTATAGTAGGTTCCCATCTCACTTGGTCTACCACCTCAACCCAGTTCTATAGATTGGGCTAGTTCTCTCCAAGGTTACAGGTCAATTACCTGTTCTATTTTCATCTCCAAAACAATAAGGTTAGTTTCTATTTCTCTATTTTTATTCTACTCTGTACTTTTCTCTCAAAATTGTAATCTATTTATGTATACCAATTAGATTGATTAGTTTCAGTTCAATTGTCCATGTATTTCATTTTAATATATGATTTTATAGACTACCTATAGGCATATCTCATTTCATTTTTTTATGTTTTTACCAATCCTTTCTCTTTTCCTATTTACTGTGCTATGTCAACCAACTCGACTTCATACTGTCCTAGACCCTACTTTATGCCTCTATCAACTACACTAGGTCAACCTGGTCAACCTAGTAGTATCTACAGCTCCTATGCACTATACTAGGTTGACTGGGTTGACCTAACACAATTTTGAGGCCTTTTTCTCTTTTTGTCAGCTTCTGTTCTTTGAACTAGGTTGGTTCTATGGACCCTGTCCAACTTTATTGTCCCTATTTTGCACTAGGTCAATTGGGTTGACCTAACTTTATTCCTGTCACTTTCTAAATCCTTTGTTTTCTCATCTTGATTTCCTTCCTTTTTCATCATGTATTTCTTGTTGGGGGACAACACTAAATCTTAAATAATAGGCATGGTGGAATTCACTAATCCTTACAGGGTTTCCCATAAACAAAGTAGAGTTCCTTTTGCAAATGCTAGTAATGTCCATATTGCAACTTACACAATGGACTATGGTTTCCCTCATGATACTTATTTGCAACATAATCCTTATTTTCTCCTAGAAAACCAACCTGAGTTAGAGTATACTCCTAAAATGCTTTTCTTTATTAACCAATTTCCCCAACATAAAGGGAAAGATCCATCTACCTTTTACAATCTCATGATTAGTGGTCAAGACAATGAACCTCATTCACCACATTCTACATCCTCAAATGGATTTGGTATTACTAATTTCTTTGCTACACAACCTCTCCCTTTGATCATGACCTCTTCTCATGCTTCTTCTTCTTCTTCTTTCCTTTCTTCTACCTCCATGCCTAGTATCTCAACTACCATGGTTGGTTCTACATCTAGTGGACCTCTCTTAAGATCCACTATCCGTAATCCTTCCACTAGTTCATTATTTTCTACCCAATGCATTCATGATTCTATCGCTTCTTCCTCTCTTCCATTCACTAGTCCATCTTTTGCTACACAAGCAAGCTTTTCCACTAGTACCTATCATTCTCATCATTCATCTCAAGCTCTCAACAACACCAATAGTGGTACCCAAGCCACTAATACCAACACCAACTCTTCTAATAATGTTAGTGAAACTGACCAACTTCTATTGCAAATTCTCAATCAAATGAATGCGTTCCAAGCCCATAACACAAATCAAATGATGAGAATGCAAAATCACCTTCGTCATCTTCAAATACAATCACAACCAATGGCTTGGGGCACACATAATCAAAGTGTTCTTCCCCTCCTCTTTGAGATTCTCAAGGCAATCTTATTCCTCAACCTCCTTTAATTAATAAAACTATCAAACATATACAAAATGAAACTCTCACTACTTAAATTGCTAACATTGATATAGGAGGTATAACACCTATAATCTCTTATAATGGATCAACTGATCCTTCTCTTCATGTTAAAAAATTTGGGAATCTTTATAAATATTGGGTTAAATTAAACACCTTCTTTGCTACCAAACTCCTTGCTAAGAACCTCACAGGTGATGCCTTGGATTGGTATAACCAACTTAGACCTAATTATATTACTAGTTTGGAAGATTTAGCGAATGATTTAGAACAAAAATTTGAAACTAGGGATCTTCCTAAAAACACTTTGGCCGATTTCATCAATTCTAAGTAAAGTGAAAATGAAACTGCCTAAGCATTTTTTAAACGATGGAAAAATTTATCAAACAAATATGAACACAACATGGCCAATGATAATATTTTTCATCTCTTTAAAAATGCTCTTTATCCCTAATTATAATATCGAGTCCATAGCCTTTCTCCTTTGGAAGAAGCTATTGATCAAGCTAAATGACAAGATTTCCTTATGCATCAATTTGAGACACCCTAACCTTCCATGGGTTATTGTATATTACTTAAAAACAAAAATTGCAATGTTACTAATGATGGTGTTTTTAATTCATATGATACCATTTACCATATTCAAGCTGTTGTTCCTACCCCTTTTTTAGAACCAGCTTCCTCTTCTCAACAATTTACTAATCCTCATTTCTCAACAACTAAAATGTATGTTCATAAACCTCTTTCCTTAGCTAAATTTCTTAAATGTCTACCTGGGCATCTTCCTTGTGAAATTGACCCTACTCATCCTATGAAAACTTGGTATGATCCTAACAAGTTTTGTTGGTTTCATTCTAGTTGGGGTCATTCTCATGAGACCTATAGACATTTTCATAATTTATCTATGGAATTTTTTCTTGGACCTAATTTTGACTATGATTCTATCATGTACCAACATCAACAAGATTATGAGCATGCATTCAAAGAATACAAAACTCATGATAAATCTCAAGCCTTGAATCAAGCAAATGCTCATTTATCTATTTAGAAATATCCTTTACCTAATCATCAACCTAATCATAAACCAATTCAAGAAAACCAAGGCAAGCCCATCTCTTCTACCAATAAAGTAGAAAGTCTTGTGGAACTAATTTTTGAAGAAAATGTGGTTAGCATGACTAATATGTGAAGAGTAGTGGCTTTCATCAATTCTCAACCTATCTACACCGAATCTCCTTTTCAAGCATACTGTGTTATCCACTATTCTTCTCTAACTCATTTAAATGAGTTGGGGCAAGAAGATCTTATAACCTTTGATGAAGATCCAACTTATGATTCTCTTTTAGATAACACATCCCATCCTATTTCTACCACTCTTCCATCATTTTCTCATTCCAATGTTAATAAACCTTCTGTTAACACCTCTTCTACTCCTCAAGATCAAGTTGAACCTATTAGTTCATCCTCCCAACATGATTTACAACCTTCTCCTAAACCTTCTCATTCTTATTAACATAAATTTCAATGCTCTTCAACTCTTCCCTCTGAGGACCTCCTTAATGATTACATGCCTATATCTAAAAATCTTCTCATGGGTTATGATGAGTGGGATCCCATTGTGAAGCTCACTAATCTCCCTTCTCAAATTCCATTTATTAAACTCATGAGGACATATCCCCATCATCAAAACCATCTCATGTAACTATTATTTGAGATGAATGTTCCTTGTCCTCCCTTAACGGGATAAGAGGCAACCTTATCTGGTTTTGAGGATAGTATCTTGTAACAATGTGAAGAGATGTCCATCAATGTTGATGAAACTGTTGACATTTCTCTTTCATTAAAATTTACCATCACATCTATGATTCTAGATGAGAATCTACTTCATGTAGATCCTCCCCTATTTATTAGCATCCAAATCAGTGATATCTAACTTAAACATGCTTTGATTGATAAGGGTTCTGGCACTTGTGTTACTTCTCTTGATTTCATTAAAAACCTTGGATATTCTGAATGTAATATTAAGTCCACACCCACCAAGGACATGATAGAAGGAAAATTCCTCCTCCTGGGTGTGTGTGGCTTCCTATTACTATCCTACCCATCACTATTCATGTGAAGGTGATGATCTTTAAATTTTCTCTTTCTTATAACATCTTTCTTGGTCGGCCATGGAATCATCGTATACGAGCTATCACTGCTTTCACCTACCAATGCATTAAATTCCCTCACAATGGAGCCATTTATAGGATTCAAGGAGATATTAACCCTTAGAATTTTAAATAATTCCATGATCGTGGGGTCTTTAAAATTCTTACTCTTGAGCCATTACCTAGCATTCTATTTCATGAGTCACAATGTCTAAATTTTCCTATCAACTAAACTAGAGGATACAATGGGCATCCTGAGCTTATTGGTAATATTCCTCCCAACCTTTTAGACTCTAATGATGATGAGCCTAATGAGATTAATCTCAAGATCAAAAATTTTGATCTCATGCCTCATCTCATCTCGAAACTTCCTACTTCCTTATAACCTCATGAAATTCCTATAGTCTTATCCAGGACTCATCATTATATTCACCATGCTTATTATAATGACAAAGTTATTCTGAATTGTGTCATCAATCTTCATTCAGCTAATTATGATGATGGTTATTCCTTAGATGATCCTTTATTAGGTGGTCTTATCTAAGCTCATGATGTTGAGATTTTGCATTATCATTATTTTTTACTTGAGTATTTTCATGCATCCTCTCATGCTATGACTTTTGTAGTTCCTGATTCTTGTATTTTTTCTCTTTATCATAGAGTAGAGATGACACCGATACCTATAATTTTTGAGGAGCCCTATAGGAATATGCTCATGGATCATGCTATGATAAGCCCTTACCCTTTCTCTAGGTTCCCTGATTCCCATCATTGGTTTACTCTTGAGGTTAGTGATACCCTTCTTAAACCTTCTATTGATCTTGCTCCTCCCATAGTGAAACTTATGTTAAAACTAGTTATTATTGCTTCATCCACTGTTGGTGAGCTTACTCTTGCTTCTTTCACTAGTTCTCTTCATATTAGGACTAATTTTATTCCTTCTCCATCATCACCTCCTCTTGGTTATGGTTTTCTTCCTTTGCCTAAGATGGATCCTTTGCCCACAAAATGGGGTGATGAGTGATCTCCCTCTTCTTCTAAACTTGTTACACCTTTTCCCATGAGTGTTCCTCCTAAACACACTCACAATCGTATCTATTGCTTTCATGGGACAAATACTCATTATTTTACCCATTGTCTTAAGTTGTGATAATATATTGATACCTTGCATCCTTCTTCCCCATCCATAGACACTACCATACCTCCTCCCAAGATTATTCTTGAATATATACCTAAGTATGGTGAGAGGTATTGTATATGGCACTAATGTGGCACACATCATACTAATTTTAGTCATATCCTTCAATAACATCTTAAGGATCATGTTTTAGCTATCCTTGGACTATCTACTATTCCTCCTAAATGTCATTCTTGTAGGAAAGTTCCCCCTTCTTCTCCCATAGTTTCACCTCCTATGGTTCTTTTTGTGCCTTCACCTATGATTCCTTATCCACCTGTGGATCCTACTTCACCTGTGGATCCTTCTCTAATGGTGATTCTTCATTCTCCCCTAGATCCAATTCCCACACATTATTTTGATCATCCTTTGCCCATTTCCCTCCTCAACATGATCCAATGAGTATTATTAATTTTTTAGTTGAGGAGATTAGAAAAGAAGTTTTTGCCCAATATTCAACAAAGGTCGATAACACATTAACAATATTTCATATCTAGATTCATAGAGATTTATCTAATGTCTTAGATGAAGTGTGTGGATAGATTTACTAGTAATTATGAGCACATGCATGGTAATTTTATATTTATATTTGGATTGGACGTGTGCTCTATATTTATTTCTTTTTTATATCTTATTATATCATTTGACACTATGTCAAATTCTTGCTTATCTTATATCATTATCTTCTTTATTGTACTATATTTCTTGTTAAGTTTATATTATATATTTTTTTGCATATGTTTGTTCTTCCTTATCATTGATTTATATTTCTCTTTTCTTCTTGTTACATCCCTTGGATATTTATTTTGTGAGTTGCTTGGTAAGACCATGGATAGGATCCGACAGATCCTCACAAAATCACCATATTTAACTTGTTATTATCTTGTATTTTCATGATTATTTGTGCTTTTATCCTTGATTTTAATAGATAATTATCATGGTGACTTGGTTGTATTTACCCTATTCCTTTTGGTTATTGTCTCCTTTTACTATGTGATCAATTAGCAAACAGTTTTTCTCATTACTATTTCCTCTTACCGGTCTACCTGTGGATATCCCTTTTCCTTTCTTCCTTTTTTTTCAAACTAAGCATATGCATGGTTGAGATTTGAAGTCACATATTTGTTTATTTTCAAGCCTAAGTGTCCTAGTCAGTCTTTTGTCTTTGGTTACTTAGCTTCCTTTAGCCTTAGCCTACAACTCATTCGTGTGTATCACTATCTCTCTCATTCTTGGTTGTTCCAAATCCGTATAGAGAAGGAATCTTAAAAAAAAACAAAAAAGCCTTCAAAATAAATTTAAAACCCAATCATTTGAAAAAGGCAATAATATCAAAAGGCAAAAATATGCAATATTCTTAAAAGTCAAATCACACTAAAAGACATGATTCAAGCACATCTCCTATCTCCAATTGAAGATCAAACTCCACAATCGGCTTCACATAAAGCCGAAGTCCTTTGGGGTACAATAGGCTAATAGATTGGAATAGGGGAATTGAAAAAAATATTCTAGTGCTACCTACTTTCTCACACAATTACCCAATCTTCATAATAGATCGATGACTCTGTATGGGGTCCTGAGAAGCGGGGAACATGTCATGGGGAGCTAGGTCCATTTTAATTTTTCATTATACCAATCTACCTTCATGAGCTAATCTTATTAGCACACTTATCTACCTACAAATATTTGTGTCTATATGGAATAGGTTTCCTTTGTACATAGACAACCACTAGTCACTTAGTGTCTTCTCATGTTTTTCATATGCCTCTTATCTCCTAAGGCATTCTCTTAAGATGCCCAAGTCTTTGCTTTTTACACTCCATTTTTCATTCTATTTTATCACATTTCCTCTTGAGAAATATTTTCTTGTTTTTTGATCACACCCCTTGGGTTTTTATTTTGTGCATTGCAACATAAGACCACAGATAGGACCCACAAATTCCTCACAAAATTACCATCCCTTCTGCATTTCAATCCAATATTATTATATTGCTTGCTAATGCTATTTTGGCATCCTTTTGGGTTTTTCATTTATGAGTGTTTTATCCTATTACCCTTATTCCCCATGTACTTGATTTCTCATGCTTATTCCACCCCATGTGGTGTTCCCTTTGTTGAGTTGCAGTGTAAGACTATAGATAAAACCTGACCCTCCTCATAAATTTTTCCAACAATCAAGTCACCATATAATTACATGTGTCAAGTTTGAGATATGATTCGATTGATTATGAAGTTACAGGTCATTTAACTTGCTTCCCAGCTTGAAATAGTATGTTTTATGCTTCCTTCATATTTATTTCACCTCTTATTTTCCTATTTTCTGAGTGCATGCAAGATTTTAACCATTTCTTATATTTTTTCATACTTCCCAGCTTGAATTAATGTGATAAATTTAATACCAAAAATTTTCATTGACTTTTCATTTGTTTTTCTTACCATATGTGACCTTTTGCATACCTTCTATTTTATTACTTTATTTTTCATACTTCCCAACATGATATAGTATGATTTTAATTGTTTTAATTGGTTCAAAAATATTTCATCTTTGGTTTGAAAACAAATCACCTTTTTTTTTACCATCTTATTTGTCATTTCTTGGTTCTTTATACTTCATCATTTTTCATGTTATTACACATTTCCTAGCTTGAATTTATGTGTAGTGTATTTTTGATTGATTATATTTTCCAAGTATTTTTGCCTATTTATTTTTATCCATGCATGTGTTTCTCATAATGCTAGAAAAGAAACCATGTCTCATATATTTCCTATAGCATATACAAAAAAACTAAATACATGTGATAGAAAGAAATATATACAAAGCATCCACATACACAACCAACAAAATGATAACAATATACCCATAGTGACCACATACACAATAAAATTAGTAATCCAAAATGATACATCATATATATATATATATCTCAAGAGTTTGATATAACATATACAACCATAAATAATGCTTTAGATCTAGGGCTGGGTTCCATCCTGTCTATCTCATGGCCTAGCCATGTTGCCTACTAAGGCCTTAGTCTGAATCCTTCAAATGATACAGTATAATGGGGTAGTATAAGATATTAATCCCTCTACCTATCTTTGTAGATGTGTTATCTACACCTATGCCTGTACCAACTTGATTTGGTCATTGCATGTGCCTGCATTGATTGGGTCTACATTATTGTATTTGCTTGCATCATCTATGTCACTATCTCCAAATGTGCATTTATCTCATCGGCTAGGGCCTACCAAGCCTACCTCTTACACCCATCTCTATTAGTGACTGTGCCCCCTCTCTCTACATCTATATCTACCTCATAGCCTCTCTTATTAGTCTAAACTAGCTCACTTGAGCTATGGTAGGTGGCACACTCAAATCCTCTAGTGTCATGGGGTTGCATGGCTGTAGACTCTCATCTAGGATGTCATGGAGTGATCCCTTAACTAGGGACCCCCATATCTCCTTCTCATCATTAAGTACACCTATAAAATCACACCAGATGGATATTATATCACTACCATATATCAAAATATCTATCTATCTATCTATCTATCTATCTATCTATCTATCTATCTATCTATCTATCTATCTATCTATCTATCTATCTATCTATCTATCTATCTATCTATCTATCTATTAATTCAAAGCTTAAGCAATAAATTAATCATATTTTTATTACCTATCTGTGTCTCAGATACTATAGTCTTTCCATCCATGTGATTGCCTAGCATAGTCTCCCCATCTATGTGACTGCCTAGTATCTCCTCTATAGGTCACCTCCTTAGCTTGAAATGAACTATCATGGCTCATGTCCATCTCAACCTATGCCTAAGTAGTATTTCACTCATATGTGTCTCCTTTAGCTCTTCTATTGACTCACCAAGGATGATGATGGTCTTCACTCTCTTCTCTTACCTCCATCAATTCCGTATCCTCAATGGCCACAACACATCTCTCTATGGATTTGGTGGTGGTATATATATTATTATTGTGTTTGCCTCCTCATCCTGCTCCACCCCTCATCATGCCTGAACATTCCATGGTCACTCTCAGCATGGCCATAGCATTGGCCTCAATATCAATGGTCTAAATCCCCTCTTCCATCATGGCTCCCTTAGATTCCAAGTCCACTGCTTAGGCATGAGTGTTAGTGTTGCTAGATGAGGTAGACCCATCTGTCTTTCCACCCATGCCATCAGGTGTGGCTCTCTCCACCATGTATAGTGTCATATCACCTCTCTCCTCTCTAACACTAGTCCAACTATGTGCCAACTCTCCTAGGTAGTCACTAGCTACTCATATGGTCACCATATTATATTAGTGCATCTCACCATCCATAGTGCTAGCACATGGGGCATGGCCCATAATACATGGTCCTCTCTCCATCTCCTTCACTTGAGGTGACCTATCATTAACCACATGGGGAAACCCAATCAACTAATACATAATAAATATCTCATATATCCATGCTATTAATAGTATGATCAGTCTTCTAGTCTTCTACCCTCTAACCAACATCTCATACAAATCATACATGAGTTAAACCTATATGGTAGAGCCTAAATCATATAGCACCCCCTCCTCTATCATAATCCTACTTAAGGCTACCATGTATAGTGGTACCTTACCATCTAACTTGTGACAGAGCACCTGCTATGTCACAAGGCCTATCACTGCCTTCTAGAGATCTGGAATCTATGATATATAAACATCATACATGCTCACTCTCCACCTTAGTAATATTATCTCTAAGCCTATATCCCACATGGAAAAGGGTCTCCTCTCCTCTCTACTATCTAGTATCCCTATAGTCACTAGTGCTCCTACTATAGGTAGCCCAAGGATGGCACATACATCCTCTAGTGTGATAACCACCTCTATTACATCCCCATCCACCTCTCATCTAAATGTGTTAGTCAATCATTCCCAACAACCAAGGAACATGACTAATAGGTCTACACTCAACGGTATCCTACACATATCTGCTATACTTCCTAGACCTATGGATATCATTCTAGCCCTATCTCCATCTGTCAATCTCTCCAACAAGTCGGTAGCCAAGAAACATCCAACAATCTCTAGAACCATCATCATCTCTATAATCAATTAAAAAAAAAGGATGTATTAGTTCTTCCATGTCATGTATAATCATAATACATTCTTTATACATTTTATTTTTAATCATAAACAAGTATAATTTATTCATTTTTATTTATTTAAGCCTATTTTGGTCCCCTTTGCATTTATTTGGTCATTTTAGACCATTCTAGGTCTCTTTCAACTTTTTGTATATTTTTCCATGCTTTTTCTGGTTCCTTGGTCAACTTGGTTTGACCAAATTTTTTCCTATTTTAATCCTATTTTTCTCCACATTTCTTATTTTCCTTCTTATCCTCCTTTCTTTGGTGCTAAGTTTCCATTTTGGCCGTTGCAGACCAACTGCATACCACACATTAGGTTTTTGGTTCCAAAATGTGCTAGGTTGACCTATACCCTCTAGGTTGACCACATGGATTTCAACATAATTTACTCTACTAGGTCGACCTGGTTGACCTAGTAGGTTTTAGTGTGCTGACCTAGCACATTTTGCCAAAAACTTGCCTTTTCCTAGCTTTTTCCCTAATTCCTTCCAACCCATTTTTCATATTCCTATTTTTATCCCTTAGAATCTAATTTTGTTCATTTTTATCATATATAAATGCTTGAAATTAAAATTTTATCAAAATTCACTTAATTCATTTCAAATTTAAAAATCTGGTTTGAGATTCTTAGATGCATACCTGTAGTGCACGTGCTCTCACTCCTAGAGCTCTCTCTCATCCAGCATGTCATTCCCTCACCTTTCTAGCTTGTTTTCTTTTCCAAATATTTTTTATCTTCTCTTACAATGTAAACTAACAAAATGAATTCTCTTTTTCATATTTAAAGCTACTTTTTAGCAACTCAAATTCTTCATTTATTTTCCTTTAGATTCCTTCTTTTTCTCATATCTTTATTTCTATTCATCCATTTTGAAAACAATAAAATGTGTTAGATTCATGATGACATAGAGATTATTTTCCACTATTATATGGTTATCTTCCAAAATTTTCAATTTTTGGCTATTTTTGCACTAACTTCTATAGGTTCATTTAATGTGCTTTATATTGGAAATCTTCACTTTCTTCCAGTCTTCTTCACCAGCACTAAGGTAAGTTAAAGGTATGTGTTTTTCAATTCTATCCTTTCATTTATCTTATTTTCTTCTTACTACACTTTGCTTATCATCAGTGTTATGTGTCATCATGTTTTATCTCGAAGCACCATCTCATGTTGCACTTACGTGACACGTGATGAGGTTTGGTTGGGGTATATGTATACACATAATAAAATCACACTTTTATTGATTACTAATACTTTGTATCTTGTAAGAACTTACTGATTCTCAATCTCTTTGAGTGCATGCCTTAAGGGGTGCACCAAGGAAGGGGTAGGTAGACCTTTGGTGCTTTGTAAGATTGTTGTTATTTTTGCCACTTGCTATCTACACTCTTGTATCCTATAACCTTAAACCATAATCTTATTTATCTCTTTCCTATCTATTCCCACCATTTTTCATGTCTTATCCATCATTTCTTACCTTGTTTCCCTTAAGACCTATTCAATAAGCTAGGTTGACCTGGTCAACCTAGCTTATTCTAGGGATACTTTGCCTTTCCTTGTTGCCTTGCATCCAGGATGACCTAGCATAAACTTCAGGCATTACCCTGATAATGTGCTAGGTCAATACAATTGACCTAACACAATCAACATGTCCAAAATTCTTTAGGGTGAGATACTATTATATATACAAGGTCATTCCTTACCATTTCATAGGAGAGTTGAATTAAGAAAAGAAGTGCGAATGCACATCTGCTTATTGACCATTATACTTAAGGAACATAGCTTTAGGGTTCAATAATTTTCTTTGGATCTCTAATCTTGTCTTTTGGAGAAGTATTTTGGATGCTTAAGTAGGTCATGTAGCCTAGAGATGATTTATTTTGGTTGTCCTTACAAGCCACAAAAATCTCTTGCAAAGCACCATTGGCCAAGGCAGAGGTTGAGACTCGACAGGTTCATATTCCCAGGTAAGTATTCCTAACTTTATTTCTCCTTTGAAAGAGTAGATAGATAATGCAATATGTATTCTTCTCTTCCATGTATTAGGATTCTATATATATTGATGTGAGTATATGTCTCCTATACTAGTTTAGTTTAGTTGTTATTTAGTTGTTTTTTTCTAACCCCTACTTTGTGCCACAAGCTTTGGTGAGTACTATATTAGTTTACTTTTCTTATTATTAGATTAATTTCATTTCTTGTTTATTATCATAAGTGAATATAGAAACCATAGGATTCTTTTAGGGTTATTGTGTGATTGTGTTAGATTATAGGCTTTAAAACCCTACCTAGCATGATGTGTTATGATAGATGATACAAGTGATCCCCTAATTGGGTCTAACATATCTTCATATTGGTCGTGATCTCACTTAACAAGTGTGTGACCCAATTAGAAGTGTAAGTGTGATCTATCTTATCTGATCCAGGATTGATTCATGTGCATCATGCAATTTTGATTTCATACAAGTTTTATACAATGGACGGGAGATTATACATTGATAAGAGCTGGAAGAGGGGTGAGGGATATTAATTGGTTTAGAGATGCATTGGATGGTCTGGTTATGGGTGATGTTATGTGGAGGTCCTATGCCAACTTTTTGATATGGGCCCTCTATAGCCATCATACATTGTCTTTGTAGAGCTAGAGATGGATCTATGGGAGGAGAGAGGGTGAGAATAAGCTCCCTTTTGATAGAGTTCAGAGGTAGTTTGGCCTAGTGTAGGGGGATTCTAGGTTCATTCCCAAGGTACAAGAGGTAGGATGCTAAGTTTTTGTTACCCAAGCCATAACTAGAGGAGGTGGTCCTAAATCATGATGAGCTACCAATTAGAGTAGGGGTTAATGATGTTGATGTCATTGATGGCTATGCAACATGGTATTAGGCCCTTTATGTAACAACTGATTATGGGTGGGATGATGGGGAATGATAGGCTATGGATGTGGATCTAGCTGGTGGGTGTCCACAAGTATAGGTATAAGGTAGTGGACCTGATGGATAGGTAGGAACATGACTTATTACTATACAAACATAGATTATAGGGTTACAAGACTAGGTGGCCACATTATAGGGATAGATTATGACTTTATAGGTTAGGTTGCCACCATTATAGGTGAGAGAGATTAGGTAAGGACTCCTTAGGCTTGGTGACCTAAGAAAGGGACACCTTGAGATGGAGGGTAGGAAAAATGGCAATACCAATAGGACCACCAAGTACCATCCTTATGGTGTGGTACTTGGCCAAAGTGGAGGAGTTGAGGTATTATGAGGCTATGGTTCTGGCATAGTGTCTTGAAAAGCATTAATGGGGTGAGTACAAAGCTAGTTTAGTAGGTGGGGTAGCTATGGTGACTCCAATTCAATGGGCCACATCGGTGAGTAGATAGGTGGGCATCCCAAGAGGACTAACACTAGATGGTAGTGGTAATGCAGGTACAAGAGGGGCTAGTGGGAGTGGATAGGTGGGCATCTTAGGAGGACTAACATTAGATGGTAGTGGTAGCACATGTGTAGAAGGGGATAGTAGGAGTGGTGCCCTAGGGGCATGATATGATATGATATATAGGTATCGATGTACATGATTTTTATATTAGTCTACATGCTGATATAATGAGATGTACATTATTTGAGAGATAAATGATGTACATTATTTGAGAGAGAGATGATATACATGTGTTATTTATTTTGATGACATGATGTATATGATGCTCATGATGATGTATAGATGTGATATATGTTTCATGGTTCATGGTTTATATGTTTCTATGCTTTGTACTTATGAGATGTGGACTCAATAGATTAGGCATGTGGTGATTATGGATTATGCTTTATTTTATTCATGGATGTGATGATGATTATGGATGGTTTGATTATGGTTATTGATGTGATGTTATATGATGTGATTTATTTTGTTAATTATGATGTGATGTTTGCTTATGTTTATGATGTTGATGAAAGCACATAAATTAAGTTAGATAACAAACTAAATGTGAGAAAAGAGATGAGAATCATGAGACATATATCTGCATGAACCAATGATAAAAAGGTAAGGAAAAAACACAATGTCTTTTCATTGGTAAGGACAAAAAAAACTGAAGTTAGATTGGCTTAAGGAACATAAGCCTTTTAAATGCTTTGGATAAACATGCTTTGGTTGATAAATAAGTATATTGATCACATTGTGTTAAGTAAGCTCATAATCCCTTGATTAGTAGATGGTATAAGCGGGAGGTAGGTGATAGGTGAAAGGTAAATGGGTTGATAGGTAAGGTAACCTTATGTGGGTTAGTTTTCCCCTTTTATAGGTGACCTAAGAACCATTTTAGACAAGTCCATGTCTTCATGCAAGGTGTAGATTGATTGATACGGGAAGTCTACTAATGAAAGATAAATGTAACTTTATTGGAATAGCTTGCTCTAATATTGATATAGGGTCTTTTGTTATTGATATTGTTTCGATAAGTTTGTGAAGATGATCAATGTGGGAAGCTTCAAATTATTGATTTAACCCAATTTAATTATGCATCCTTCAAGGGAGTGGTTTAATTTTGGGCTTATTTATTTGGTAGCTGTCCTTCAAGGGAGTAGTCTATATTTTAAGAAATTTAGTTTTGGGTAGTTATCCTTCAAGGGAGTAGTTTGCTATGCAAGAGATATGTGACCCTAGTGATATTTTGGTATCCCAAAGTGTTTTTATGCTAGGTTTAGACATGGAAAAGTCTATATAGGCTTTGAGGTTTACCTTTATGAGGGCAAAAATTTAGCACAAGAAGGTTAATGATAGGTGAAAGGGGTGGTTTTGAGAGATAATGACCATGGGGTTTCATATTATTAGAGATGAAAAGTATCCATGAGAACCATGCTATGGGTAGATTTATTGTACCTATTTTTAGGATTAGGCTATAATTGTGATGGTAAATCACATTGTTTTATGTTGTAATTGATTATCCTGAAAGGGATAGTGATAGGTAAGTGAATGTTAAAATTTCATAAATCAAGGGATGAGCTTAAGTTAGAAAAGAAGATGAGTTCAATTTTTGTTTAACAAAAAAAAGATACAAATGTGAAGCATTAAGAGGCTCATATTCTAGTTTGCTTTCAAGAGATGACAAACGATAAGATCTTGATCCATACTTATGGGTTATGATGTAGGGTCTAAGCCATTTGAAATCAAACTTGCCTCTTTTGATTTTATCCATATTAGTTACATGTTGGTTTTCATTTAGGATGAAGTCTCTGATATTGAATTCTCATTCTTTTAGGTGTTTTTTATAGGCACACTTGATTTGTTTTTGATAGACATAAAGATGGTTAAGCACTACTAGGTGATGCTCATCAAGTAATTCAAATCATGCCAAGAATTTTTGATGATAATCGCTCTAAAAAATGATGTCTTTCAAGGATATGTGAATAGAGGGAATTTAGACCTTGAAAGGTAAGACTTCCTCTACTCTAAAGACTAGAGAGAAAGGGGTAGCACCTGTAGAGGTTTGAATGCTAGTGTAATAGACCCATAAAATGAAAGAGATGTGCAAGTGCCAATCCTAACATGAAGCATTGACAACTTTGGTTAACATTTTAAAGGGTTTTATTAGAAGCTTCTACCTATCCATTTGCTTGTGGATGATAATGTGAGGAAAATCTTAACTTGATGCCTAATTGATCGTAGAGACCTTAGACTTACTTATTTTTTAAATATTTACCATTATCGATGATGATATTATGGGGACATTGAAATGATAAATGATATGATGGTTGATAAAGTTGACTATCTTGTTGGATTTGGTTGAGATGAGAGGAATAGCCTCCACCCATTTGGTGAAATAATCGATGGAAGTAATGATGAATTGGTGTCATTGTGAAGAATGAGGATTGATTTCCCCAATGAGATTGAGGCCCCATTATGAGAAGGGCCAATAGTCTTTAGATAATTGAAGGCCATGGGCAGGTGCGTGATGTAAATTGGCATGCTATTGACATTTAATACACTTATTTACATAATCATAATAGTTTTAGTTTAGGGTGAGATAATAGTAGTTAAGGCAAAGTATAATTTTAGCGATAACTGAACCACTAAAGTGTCCCCCATAGATTTTATCATGTATTTATTTGATAACACGGGAAGCCTCATGACTATATAGACAATGGAGAAGGAGGCCATCAAAGCCATGCTTGTAAGGGATTCCCCCTAGTATGGTATAATGAGAGGTACTCTAAACAAATTCTCTTCGAGCATTCCTTGAGAGGTTGGGAGGAATGATGCTGAGGTTGAGGTAGTTGAAGGTTTGCTCATACCATATGTTAGATGGAAATGATTCTACACTACAAATGTTAGGAAGGTCAGAATGAATATAAGAGGGTGTGATAAAGAAATGGATGATAACAAAGAGTTTAGAATTTATAGGTTGAGATGGGATTTGGGAAGTAAGGGAAGCCATTGTATCCATGAACTTATTGGTAGATCATAGAATAGACTGGATAAGGTAATGATCAAAATGATGCTAAGAGTACATATATTAGTTTTTTGTACTTTTGTAAGACATAATTTTTTACATTAGTAGGATCTATTTACCTAGTTGACCATAATTTTAGAATCTCCAAAGACACTAATCATCCTAAATCCTAAGGATATAGTGGTTTAGATACCTATTATTACGGATTCGTACTCAGACACCTTGTTGGTGCACTAAAAATCAAGTTTAAAAAAAAGGGGAAGAGGTTCACCATCAAGGGGAATGAGAATAACTCTAACACCCCCACTATGCTAGCATTTTGAGCCATCAAAGAACATGGTCATTTGGTAGGTGGGGTCCTCTTGAGAAATGGTTATAATGGACTCATCTAGAAATGTAAGATGAAGTGGTTAGTTTTTTGGTAAAGGAGCTTTGACCAATTGATCAGTAATGAATTTCCCTTTAATCAAATTCTGCTAGAGAAAGTCAAGGTCAAACTTAGCTAAGAACATGAGCCACTTAGACATACATTAGTTTTGGTATGGTTTAGATTGCTTGTACTTGAGGGGGCAGTGTTAGTGATGATAAATTTTTTGTGGTTGAGAAGGTAATGATGAAGTTTGGAAGCCATAAAGACTAAGGTGAGGAAAAGTTTCTTGGAATGGGTATACCAAGTTTCACACTCTGTAAGTGTTTGACTTATGTATAGATAGATTGATCTTTGTTTTGTCCATCATAATGAGTGAGCATTGCCTCTAAGAAATGGTTAGTGGTAAAAATATAAAGGTAGAAAGGTTGATCCTCTTTAGGTGGGGTAAGAATAGGTGGATAAAGAAGGTATCTTTGAGTGAATCAAAGGCTTGTTGGTAGTCCTTAGTCCTCTTAAAATATTTATCTTTCTTGAGAAGATGGTGAAAGGGTTGACATCTATTTGATAACTCAGAGATGAAGTGACAGATGGATTGGAACTTTCCTTACAGGCTGTAGAGTTACTTTAGGTGGGTTGGAGGTGGCATCTCCAAAATATCTCTAACTTTGGTAGGGTCTACTTTGATTCCTCAAAGAGAGATATAAAACCAAGAATATTTCCAGATAGGACCCAAAAAATACATTTTTTGGGGTTGAATTAGATATGGAAATGGATTAAGCAATAAAAGATGATGGTAAAAATAGCTAAATGATCCTTGCAATGTTTATATTTATCAAGGAGATCATCTACATAGTCCTTTATGATTTTATAGATGAGATCATGAAATATGTAGGACATCGCATGATGGTAGGTTGCTCCAGCATTCTTTAGACCAAATGTCACGACCCTGTAGAAAAAGGTTCCCCATGGGGTGATGAATGAAGTTTTATGATGATCCTTGGGGGGAATCAAGATTTGATTATATGTTGAGAAATAATCCATGAGAGAACATCTCATGGCTAGCTATAATATCAACAAGTTGGTCAATGCTAGGCAAAAGGAAGTTATCCTTTAGGCAAGCAAGGTTGAGGTCATGAAAGTTAATACAAAGGCAAAGTACCCCTGTAGGCTTATTAATGGGAACAATGTTAGAAACCCATTGAGGATAATTTATGGGTTGGATGAAGATGATAGACAAGAGATATTGAAGGTCTTCTTTGACTATAAGGGTGATACAAGGGTGCATCCTGCAAAGCTTTTATCAAATAAGCTTAACATCATGATGGGTGACAATGTTATGGAGGGTTATGGAAGGGTTGATTTTAGGCATATCTTGATAAGACCAAGCAAATTATATGCTTCAATCATGAAGGAAAGAAGGGTAATCTTTTTGCTTCATGGAATCCAGGGATTGACCAATCTTTATAATGAGGATTATCCTGAGTACCCAAATTAACATCGATAGTGGATTCATTCAACATGGTTTGGTTCTCAAGAGGAAGGTACTTATGGATAGAAGAATCCCTCACACTGAGGTAGGTGAAAATGGAATCATCATCCTAATGTTGGATGGTGTTGATGGTAGGATAATTATTTTCTACCATTTTAGGATGGATGAGAGGAAGGGTTTTAGTTTAGCCATCCTTTTGATAGGTTAGGGGGCTTAAACTAACAATATTGATAAAAAAAGTTAGATGGGATGATATAAAAATCCTTAGACTTTAAAGGAGATTGGGTTTGTGAAGATGGGATGTTTTCCTCAAAGGTGGAGATGGGTTTTGGTAAATTTGTGGGTTCTTCTGGTAGTACAAAGCCAAGGCCAAATAGCTCATGAGGTTTTTGAGTTTTGATAGAAGGTAACTCATGAGGTCCATATTCATAATATCCAAGGTGAAATATATTTCAAGCACATATGAAGGTATAATTTTGTAAATGCTAGTATGTCTAGATAGGAGAAGCCAAAGGTAAATGGTTTAATGGCAGAGGTAGTGGTGGAAGCAAGAAGTGAATGATCAAGTCCCCTATAGATTAAGTTGGTTTTATAGTTGGGAGGCCTAAATAGGATGATGGTTATGATGTTGGGATCATAACTAGGATCATGTTCAAGGTTCCCATACTCTTGAGGAGTAGGGAAAACATCCAAGGCTAAAAGATGATACTCCCTTAGTGAGAGATGTTGGAATGTGGGCTCTAAGGGGTCCTCTACAGGGATCTGAGAAGAAGGGATAGATGAGTTAGTTAAAGAATCATAGATGGTAGGGGTGGAGTTTTTATTATTTGGTGGTGAGGTGGATGAGGGAAGAAGAAGAATTCCATTGGGTTGATATGTCATGTTACAAGATGCAAATGACTAGGGTCAGATTTTATGGTAACAACTTGACCTTCATGCTTGAATTTGACACATCGGTGTAAGGTAGATGGGACACAACTCATGGCATAGATCCAAGTGAATCCAAGTAAGATGTTATATTTTAAATTTCCTTATATAATTTAAAAGAGTTCTATAATTGTGTGAGGTCCCAAGCAGATATGGAGGATGACTATCCCCAAGGTAGTGGCCATAGTATCATTGAAAGAGTAGAGGACCACTATAGTTTCAGACATGATGTTCTTAGGTGATTAGAGTTGGTCATAAGAATGAGAGGAGATAATTTTAATACTATCTCCTCCATCAATAATCACCCTTTTGATGTGGGTTTGATTGATGTATGTAATAATGAAGAGGGGAGGATCAAAATCTTTAGAATGAATATAAGGTATTTCTGAATCTTGGAAGGTGATGAAGGTAGAAAGTTGAACATCTTCGATAAAGGATGCAAGAGGTTGAGGGTATTCTAGTTGAACCTATATTGATTTTAGGGCCTCTATCAATGTTTGAAAGTGATGGGGTGAGGTGTTGATTAGTTCATAAAAGGCTCATCTTCACTAGTGTCTAGTGAAGTTGTTTTAAAACCACTCACTGGATGGACTAAAAAGGGTTGGAAGGAGAGGCACCTAAAATGGATATTTTGGGTTTTGGAGAAGGTGAAGTTAAAGGTGAGGGTGCTTTTATTTTTTTAGAAGGTTGAGGGGTGAAAGATTATGTCTATGGTATAGACACTTTGGCCTTTCCTTTATCCTTTTGTTGGGCCTGATATCGAGTAACCATATAGATAGTGTGCGTTAAGGGAGGTGTTGGGCTAGATGGTTGCTATAGTTCCTCTTCACTTTCAAATGAGAGTTGAGGAGTAGGTAAGTGTTGGATGAGTTTATTTGGTGGTGGGGTTGGTAATGGGCTCAATTGAGGTTCATATAATAATAGATCATCCTCATCCTATAAGCTATGGATAAATATTTTGAGATCTTTGCAATTCTCCATGTCATGTCCAAGTGTCCTATGGTATGAGTAGATTAGATTGTCATTGAACCAAGATGGTTTAGGATTTGAAGGGTTGAAGGGTTTGATAAGTGGTAAGATTAAGCAAGAGGTTTTAAACAACCTTTGTAGAATGGTTGAATAAGATTTAAGCAAAGGTATTGGGGGTGTTGGGTTTTTGGTTTTAAGAGTCGGAGCCTTCTTAGAATTAGGCTTCACCACAGAAGTTGTAGGTGGTGGAATAGTTTTGGTAGGTGGTTTTGGTTGAAATTTTTCGATTGTGGTTGGTTTAGAGGTGGAATATTTAGTTTTGGAGGGTGAAGGTTTGGCGATAAGTGGGAAAGTAGAGGTAGATAGGTTAGTTAAGAATGATGGGGAGTTTGATGATTTGGTGGAGGTAGGTGTAGGTAGAGAAAAAGGAGAAGGTTTATTATATGAGGAATAGGTAGTTTTGGGAGGGTTCATCTTCTTGGTATAAGGATGATCTCCTAGGATGGTAAAAGGATGGGGTCCTAAGATACATGGTAAGAGGGAAGGAGGTGGTATAGTTCTAGTTTTTAGGTGGTTTTGGTGATTCCACTTTATTATTTGGTTTGGTTGGGATTTTCTTTGGTGGAATAGATGGGGTTAAGTCCAAATATAAATATGGGTGAGTAAGGCTAGGTGTAGGAAGTATTCCTATATTCTTAATGGGTTTGGTTAGAGAGGTGTAAGGTGATTTGACAATTTTAGATGGATGTGGGTTGGATGGTTCTCTTATGGTTTTGGAAGGAGAAGGACATGATAAAGGTATTGAGGTAATGATAGGTTTTATGGTGGATGTGAGTGAGGTTGAAGGTTTAGGTTTTTTTGGTAAGGGAGCCAAATATGGTGCCAAAAGGTGGCTCTATCCAAATTGGGTTGAGAAGTAAACTCTAGATTTTGGACCAATCTAGAAAAAGGCTTGTAAATGGGTTTGATCCCTTGGTCATTGGTTTCAAAGGTTAAGCCCATGGGTTAAGGTGTGGGGATGGTTTCTTCACCTATGTTCTTAATGTAAGGTTCTAAGATTTGGGAGGATGTTTCCTCTATGGAAGGTGTAGGTAAGGTGATCTCTTCTTTTTGGATGGTTCCCAAAGAGAGAATGGGTGGCTGCAAGATAGGGTAGGAAGGTTTGATGGCCTCAAGTGAAGGGATAGAGACAATTTTTTCCTTTGTTTAGGTGTCCAAAGGAATGGTAGGTAATTCCACCAATTTGATAAGTGGAGTGGGGGAAGAGGTGGTTGAAGCAATGGTTGCCTCCTTTGGTAATTTTATCAAAGGAGATGTGGATAAGTTTATGATATCCTCAAGTAAAGAAAGAGGGGTGGTTAATTCCTATGTTTAGGTATCTAAAGGAATAGAAGGTGAGTCCACCACTTTAATGAGTGGAATGGAGGAAGAGGTATTTGAGGCATTGGTCTCCTCAATGATAGCTTCAATAATAATGACATTAACCGTATGAATCTCATGAGCATGAGATGATTCTGGTTTATTATCATCATTGTTGGTAGAAGAGGCATGGTTAGGAAAAGGTTTTTAAAAGATGTCAAGGGACTGATTTGGGGGTGCATTGAGATTATCAAATATAAGTTCTACCTTATCAATCATGTTTTATATAATGGTATTAAGGGTGTTGTACCTATTAACATCATGTCCAATGATGCAGTGGAAAATACATAGAACTTTCTCATTATACCAACCAAGTATAGGGTGAGAAGCATCAGATTGTCAGGGAGTTTTTATGGGAGGTAGTTGTATAATGTTAGATTTGAGAAATTTTTCCAAAATTAAAGCATAAGACTCCTATATCAGAGTATATTATTTTGGGGCAGCACAGTTTTGGTTTTGATTTTGTTGGTTGGAAGAGTTAGAGGAATTGGTTGGGTTGGGTTAGTTGATAATTGGAGGTGGAATAGTTTTAAGGATAACCAAGTTTGTGGATGCATTGGTTTTGGTGTTGGGATGGTTAGATTGATTGGTGGTCTTGGACGAGGAAGGGTCATTGGGTTTAAATCTAGAATTTTTATTCCATAGTTAAAATTTTCGCTCATCAATGGCTTGGATTTATAATTTATGTGCCATGGTGAAAGCCTCATCAAAAATCCTAAAAGTTTAAACTTGAAGAGTAGGGGAAATGTGTTTGGTACAACCCTGAGAGAAAATTTCAATCAAATTAGGTTAGGGTAATCAAAAAGAAAGTTGGTTGATAAGACCTCTCCATCTGGCTATGAAATTGGCAATTGATTCATCATCAAATTGCCTAATGGAGTAGAGGTCAGTAATAGAGACCTTTTTAGATATATTGATTAAGAAATGATCTAAAAATATTTTGAAAAGTTGGGTAAAGGAAAATATGGAGTGCTTGGTGAGATAAATATACCAATCCAAAGCTAGTCCAGATAAAGACATGGGAAAGGTACAAATAAGAAGAACATCATCATATGCAATCAAATAGCAAGAATGGTGAAGTACTCTCAAGTGTTGTTGGGGGTCCTCCTTACTTTCAAACTTGGAAAACTCAGGAAGTTCCCATTAAGGAGGATAAGATTAGATATAGATAGATGGATAGGTTCATTATATATTTTATCATAAGATAAAATGTTATGAGCCCCAAAGATAGATGACTCCAAGTTGGTCATTTTGTCCATTAACATTTTGACCAAATCTATTTGAGGTTGGGAAGCTTCATAATTATGTGGTAAGTTTGGTTGAAGTTGGGTGGAAACAATATGTGGATAAGTGGTATAAGGTTGAGAAGATACCACATATTAGTATGTGGTCATTGGAGGTTGGAATGGTGCCACATAGGGGTTAATAGACACAAAAGGTTAGGTAGAAGGTGCTATGTATCTTTATGGATTAGGAACATATTGGTAGGATGCCATGGGTATTTATTGAGGGATTGATATAGGTTGATTTGGAGGTATATATGGGTTGGTAGATGGTTGAGGTTGAGTGGTAAATCTTGTGATAATAGGTGGAAGGGTAGGAGATATGAAAATCATCAAATTTTAAAGTGGGGTAGAAATTGGTGGATTGGTAGTGATAAGGGGAATGGTGGAAATAGGGGTAGAAGATACCCCCATGGTGGATGAAGTATGGGTAACAAGAGGTGAGGTGGACCCTATGTTGGAGGTGTTGGTTGGTATAGGGGGTGTTTAGCTATTGGTTGGGATGTTGGATTGAGTTTGGGTGGTGATAGTGGATGGGATATTGGAGGAAGAAGATGCTTGGGTGATCATAGGCTAGGTAGAGGTAACTCAAACCATAATATGGGGAGGTATATCATAAGGTGGATCTATAGGAAGAATCAAAGAAATAGGGGTGTAGTGAGTTAAGGTGTTGAGGTAATGTTGGAGGGCCATGGGGTTGTTATCAAGGAAGGTAGAAAAATCCACATCGCCTTCAACAGCTATGTGAGGCATGGTAGGAGGGGGAGAAAGATGATAACTCTCAACATCATAAGTATACTCTATGGAAGAAGAGGAAGAGGAAGAGGGTGGTTCTTGGTTGGTTTGATTCTTCAATTGTTGTCTAGTAAAGACCATGTGAGGAATAGAAAAGAAATGTTGAAAATATCATAACACAAACATAAATCAAGCAAAAGGAAAAGAATATCAAGGAAATTAAAACATACACTAAAGTGTGTTTAGAACATAAGATTATTTTTATATCACTTTTGGCTTATGCCTTAAAAAGTGTGAAGAGGAAATTTGGTTTGTAGATTGGGTACTAAAAAGGAAGTCTAAGGTTGGTTTCATATATTAAAGGCTCTGAAAAAGAATCTATATTGAAAGTCAATATGTGGCTTGATATTAGGGCCTACCCCCTCACTTCACACACTACAACAATAAGGGTGTCGGGTGATTAGCTAGGATATACTAAATTTTAGAGTTTATACTCAACCAGAGAGCTAAGTTGGTTCTCCCCTTGGTAATGACCTCTAAGTGGGATTATCGAGAAAGGGTAAGGTTACCACTAGGTGATTAAATCCTAGTCAAGCCTTGTCTCAAGTTTGTTTTGATGTGTTTATTTATTATGTGGTTTGGTAAAGTGTGTAATAACAAGAGTGAAACTATGATTTATTAATTTTCTTTTAAGTTACTTAGATGAACTAAAAACAAACAAACAATCAATGTATGTAAGGTTTATTTTAAGCTCAAAAGAAATTTTAGATTCATTGTATGAGAAAAGAATAAAGGAAGAAAGGGGCACCTCGATGATGTAAGGGTCCCACAAGGTGTGCCAAAATGTTTCTCTTAATTGTTGTTCATTTCTTAAATTTAAAAGAAGATAAGAAATTAGTAATAAGGGTGTGGTATAAATACTTAGTTGTTCTGTGTGTGTGATACAGATGAGTACAAAGAGCTCTTTTTGTCTTGGAAGGATTACTTGTAGATAAAAAAACACTAACAAAAGGGGTTGTTAGCGAGTTAGTTAGGTGGATTGTCTAGCGTGAGCTAGATCCAAGAAGTGTGAGCTTGCTAAGAGGCTGTCAATCCACTATTTGATAATAATTAAGTTGAAAATGATAAAATAAAGATACTTGCATCAAATAATAGAAAGGAACTAAAATGAAATAAAATAAGAAAATTAATTCTTGATAGAGAAAATGACTAAACATAGCAAAAGCAGGTCAATACTAGTGATAAAATAGATCAAGTTAGGTGTAAAAAATTAGGCAGGGGTTTGTGAATAGGTAAGAACATAGAAAATTAGGTTTGGTTGGGGGTAAGGGGTTGAAAATAACTTGTTGTTATTTCATGCCATAGTGACCATTAGCGGTTATGCTAACCATCGATGGTTAAGTTGACTGTCGGTGGTTGGGTAACCATCAATGGTTGGGGGTGATCATTGGTGGTTGTGCTAACCATCAGTGGTTGCCTATGGAATTTTGAAGGTACTTAGAAAAGAGTTGTATAATGGTTTACTGATTATGTAAGGGTCTATTCAAGGGTCTAATCAGAAATGGGAGGTTGGAAGATAGGTGCAGAATAGTCTGATGGGAAAGAGAGGTCAGAAACTAGAATAACAAAACAAAAGTATAGATATACCTATAGCTTACTAAATGGTTGATGGCTAGAGAAATTTTGGTAGAGTAATGGTACTTTTACTCAAGAGAAATTTTAGTAGAGGTTTAGATCTCTATTATTATTTGAATTGCTAGAATAAGACTCACTGATTGGAAGCTTGAATATATATTTGCAAGAATACTTGTGATGATCCCTTTGTACCTCCTCCTCCCCTCCTTTTATAGACAAAGAGAGATGGAGGCTAGAAGGTTACCTAGAAGGTCAGGCTACTAATTTTGATGCTTGGGAGTTCAATAAAAATAGGTAAGATATATATTGAATTGTGTCATGTTATCTTGCACAACTAGTATTTATGTAAAAATGAGGAGGATGTGATCATCGACGATCAGCCTAACCATTAGTGGTCAAAATGACCATTAGTGGTTGAGCGTCTAAAGGAAAAGGGTTTAAGGTGAGTTAAAAGGGGTTAGGTGAAGGGTTATTTAATAAGTTAATCAATTTAGTTTAACTAAGTAGCCAACTAGACTCGGTCTAATGGGTTGGTCAATGGTTCAAGAAGGGTTAGGTGGTCCCTAAGGTATCTCGAGGCATTTCAACATATAGTATGAATTTTTACTATCTATAACATGCCATCATTTTCTTATTTGGATTAATCTCACCCATAGGTTAATCCCATTCTTCTTCTTGTTTCTTTTCAAGGGACCATCCTTCAAACATCTGATGTTTTCTCCCTCGAGGGGCATCATTATAGGCATACATGCCTTTTTCTTCAAATCATCTTCTTTTTTGTATACATGCATTTTATCATTATTTTAGAATACATTATTCTGCCTATGGTCTATGACATCTTCCCAAATAGGGGAAAACTATAGACACCTAAAAATGGCCACCAATGGATTCATACTAGACTTTAGACTGATTCTTACCAACCTTTGCAAATCAAGCCTAAGAATCACTAAACATCTCAAATTTGGATTCATAAAATTCAATTTTTCCTATAGACCAATTAAATGGGGCAAATTCACACATATAATTAAATCAAATCTTGAAAAATACTAAAAATCCTAAATAAAATAAATTAAAATACTAAACCTAATCAAATGCCTAGTTGAATTATCCATGAGAAATTAATGAATTATCAAAAAGGAAATTCAAAAGAGGAATTCATAATTACATTTTTATGGGTTTTCAAATATCCTAAAATATCTCAAACATGCCTAATCATTTCTAATCATGACCATTTGACACATTTTAACTCTATCAGGGTTAATTAACTCACTAAGGTTATGATTGAACCGATTTCAAGCTCTAACTACACTCTATTGATGCACCTAAATGTATCAGCATGTTCATATAGTGTTTTCTAAAACACTTCTCATTTCTAGGTCCAAATAATCCATTGCATGAGTTGGTTGTGATAATCCTATTATCCCTGGTGGAATAGAGGTAGAACAAGTTGATTGTTTCACAAATTTATATTAGTTGATGGTTGGGAGCCATCATGGCTTAATAGCTGATCTTTGATTTTGGAGATAACCTATGCTAATCTAAGTGAATTATACTAAAAAACTAAGTCTAAAGCTAAATTAAGATGAATATTCACAATGAGATTGATTAAGGTGAATTGATAAAAAATAAGTAAAAGGAAGGGTAGGGTAGAAAAGAGAGATGTTGTTGATATTTATTTCATACATTATGACAAAGTAACAATTTTATCTGAACATGCATTTAACCAATATGCAACATGTATTAACATAAGCTTAAATCCTATCACACATCAAGTAAACATCTAAGGAAGATATGAAAAGATGCAAATAAGAATTAGGTTCACTTTAAGACTTTCACCCCTATAAGCAAATAACATTAGATCAGATGCAAGAAAAGAAAATAAAGTGAAGTAAACTTAAAAGCTTTCAACTAATTTAGCATTAGCACAAATTAGTAACTCTACATTTAAATATGCACATATATAATTCATAAGAACCATTCAAATCTAAACATAAGATCAAACAAATGAGAAATAAACCATGATAGCAATTCACACAAGCAAATGTGGACAAAGTTTGTAGAACTCCTTGCTTATATTAATTTTCTCAAAAGTTACAAATAGTTTTTGGCTCCAAAAAACCCTCCCTTTTACTATTAGAAATACCTATTTATATAGACCATTCATGAGGTATGCTAGTTAGTAATGTGTAATTGCATTTGTATAAGTGTTTAGAACAACTGTCCTTTCTCTTATATTCTAGAGCAAATGACATTTTCTAATATAATGACCTATAGGTAATGTACTTTACAAGCTATACATGCCTTTTCAAAAAAACATATTCTATTTCCAAAATATACAATTCTATTTATAAAAGAATATTCCTAATCCAATTAACTTTGGTACCCTGGTATTGCTTCAACCTTCTACATTCCTTGCAGGATCTTCATCTTATAATGTTGCTCATTGATCTGCTAAGGATCAACAATGGGTCGCATGAACAACCTTTTTCTTGATCTCCTAGGTTGCTGAGATCTTTCTCATCTCTCTCTAAAGCTTATTTGATGCTCCTCACATTTCCTATCTTTTCTTCTGATGATAAAAGCAGGCCCATGACCTTCTTATTATTATCCCCTATCTTCCCTTGACCTTGGTTCCTCCCCTCCTGCATGAATTGATAAATTATTTGCTTGAGCTCCTCATCAGTGATAAGACCCAAAGGACTAAATGAGGTGGGCTCTTTGATTAAGATGTCTAACATGTGTAGCATTTTATCTTCTTGTTATTTGAGGTCTTTAGAAATGTCTTCCATTTTCTTAGACCAATCACTCAGGGCTTTGATTTTGTCCACCAATATAGCCATAGCCATATTTAAATGGTCTAGGTTGATTGTCTTGAATTCAAGGTCTTGATTCTTGGTCAAGGCTTTGATTAAGACTTTCACTTGATATATTCAAGCCTACCATTGGCCAACTTGGACTATAACCATGGAATTTTGTTTACTTATTGCCTCTTGTTTAGTTGTGATTGACTTTAAGGAGTTAAATAAGTCAATCATGGTGTCCTCAAATATCTTGAATCTATCTTCTTAGATTGACAAGATGGTAGTCTTTTCTAAATTCTATTCTATTTTCAAGATTTCCTTGATCATTGTAGTAGAGCCTCCTCACAGACATGTTCTTCTCTTATGGTGGGTTGATGGTTCTCAATTTTCCAAAAAAAGCTCGACCAATTTTTGTCCCTTGTATTTAGAGCCATGGCATCAAATTTTATGTCTTTGAAAACCTTTCCTTTTATATCTAAAGTTAGATAGGCTCCACATCTTCCCTTGAAACACCTTTTTAGGATGCCATGGCTGTGGGCTTCTCTAGATTGCTTGTTAGTGGTCTATAGTTCAATTCTATGTTGAATTCTTCTTGCACAAATGATAATTCAATTTCTTTGGCTTGATTATAATGAGTAGAAGGTCAAATCAAGGTTTATGTACTTACCAAGGCTTTCTTGAATATTTTTACAGTGCTTTAATGGTATCAACTATTTGATCTTGTGTAAGCTTCATGTCTTAGATCCCATTTAGATTGCGTACCTATACCCTTATATTTCCCAAGTTTATAAAATCTTCAACTTGGCATATTATACTTACGTGGCTCTGATATGGTATCACCATGGTATTTCTATGGCATTTTCATGGAAACTTTGCTCATTAATATTTAAAAAATGATTGTTGTCTTTTGAAAATTCTACATTGATCTTGTACCATTGATCTCATTTACAATAATGAGTAGAAGGTCAAATCAAGGTTTATGTACTTACCAAGGCTTTCTTGAATATTTTTACAGTGCTTTAATGGTATCAACTATTTGATCTTGTGTAAGCTTCATGTCTTAGATCCCAATTAGATTGCGTACCTATACCCTTATATTTCCCAAGTTTATAAAATATTCAACTTGGCATATTATACTTACGTGGCTCTGATATGGTATCACCATGGTATTTCTATGGCATTTTCATGGAAACTTTGGTCATTAATATTTAAAAAATGATTGTTGTCTTTTTAAAATTCTACATTGATCTTATACCATTGATCTCATTTACATAGATCAATAGTGTTCCTTTGATCTCAATTTGAGAACTCAAATGCTATTGGCTGCTTGATATGTTCTCTGTGGTTATGACACTTATCACTTATACATTAGCTATGAGCTTTGTTGAAATGTCAATGTTAATCTCACACTGTTGATCTCATTTACATGAGTCAATCATGCTCTCTTGATCTTGATCTACTAGATTATGCTTTTATCTCTATGGATCCTTGATCAAAATTTGTATGCTCATCTACATACTATAAATCTTTGAAATATGCTTGATCTTTAATTTGTGTCTCATGACTATGCCATATGTTATCTGCATGTTCATCATTAGGATTCTTGACTTTTCAACATTTTCTATGCACCGTTCGATCATCTTCACCTGAGAAAACATGATCTATTACATTTTGATCTACAAGGTCGAATGCCATTAGTTACTAAGTATTCTTTAGCTATGAGTTTGACACTTGTCACTCTCTCACTTATCTTGGGGCTCTATTGAATTTTTGGCTCAATACGTACCATCTGATCAATCTTGCTTGAGAAAACATGTACCATTGATATTTGGAATATGTTTGAACTTTAGCTTAGGGATGGGGCTTTGAATTTTCAACTTTAATCTTGCACCATTGGATCTCGATCATCCAGGTAGATGTGTGTAATTAATCCTATGGATGAAAATGATATTTAAGTTAGGCTCAGGAAAATAAAGAACTTAGCATTAAGTTTTTGGACTATGGTTTTATTTCATGTTAATAAACATGGGTAAGACCTTAGTATAGACATTTTGAGATAAGTTTTTTAAAATTATAAAGGGGAGCCCACACATAATAAAAGACATGGCATAAAGTCTTAGGATAAGGATTTTATCTAAAGTATAAAACATAACAAAAAGACCTAGTGGTTAGTTAGACCATGTAGAAATAAAAAGGACCAAGGGGGGCTTGGGCCATAAAGGGACCAAACATAAAATTTTTAGGCTAAGGTTTGGTCATGTTGAAAAATATGACTAAGCCTTAAGATAAAAATTAAGCTAAGTCTATGGTTCAATTAAATATTTTTGAACAAATTATTCTTGTGCAAATTTGAATTTAAAAACGGACCTAGGTTAGAATATTAAACCAAGGTTTTAACATGACCTAAAATAGATTCAATTAATCTTTGATAGATGAAAGGATAGTAAAAGATCAATTTAACATTGAAGTACATAACCCTAATTTTGTTCATTCCCAAATGAGATTCTATTGAACCTGCAATATAAAAACATAGTCAACAATCATTAGCAACATTAGAAGGGGTAAAACCTTAATCACTTGAAAACATGTCAATTAATACAAATGAGATCCAGGCATGGATGATATTCAAATAAAGATAATGAGAAAACATGCTAGTGGTACAATGATCAAGTGATTTTTCAAATTTAAGGTACAAATTTACACAATTTGAAACAAGGGTCCCTATTTTTAGAAATGGGGGTATGTTGACCTCAAAAAATGGTGAATTCTAAGGGAAGTATAACAATATGTTAGAATTAAGAGACTCTAGTTTAGAATAATAATTAGGCTACTTATTCCACTTGATTAGACATCATTATTAAGATTAGTTTATGGTTAGAATAAATCCTGCACATGAAGAATTAGGATCAAATATCAAGACATAACCATGCTATGTGCATGCTTTTATTCCACTTATGGATTGCCATAAGATTTAGAGAACTTACAAATTCATGACCTTAACCATTAACATTAACATACAACATATTTGGATGGTCATTGAGAATCATGCTTTAGCTCAGATAAGGCTTTGACATTGATCTACTACCAACCAAGTATCTATATCCCCGACATAGATACCTTTGGATCCACTCAAGGCCTTGCTCCACTACCATCCAAATGTCTATAGCCTCGGTGGAGATTACCAAAATCACCTCTACTCAAAAATATTTTGAATTTTTAAATAAGCTCTATTTTTTTGTATTTTTAGATATTTTGACTTTCTATCAAAGGTTGGGAACTAGATTAGCCAGGTTTTGATATTTGGTCAAATGTTTGATCTTCAAGCAATCATCCTTGGATATAAACTTTATCCTAGATAATTAATGTTTTTAAAGTGTGAACATGAATGTATCCTAATAATCTAATCTTTCACCCTATAAGTGCAATCCTTATTAGAACTAAATCTAGATCAGAACAAGGTTTAGAATCTCAAGGAATCATTAAACTATTTATTAGTCTTTACTAGTTTCTCTAAACTATAACATTAAGCTGATGTTCCAATAATCCAAGATCAACCAATGCTGAGAAAACATACCTATGTTCCTAAAATGTAAGGTTCTTTGAACAATCATATGAATCTTGAGTTGAGGGTTATTTTAAATAAGACTTATTTAAAGTAAGGAGCAAAGGAGAGAAAAGGAAACACATTAAACACAAAGAAAATAAGCAAACAAATATATACAAACACTATGCACAAATAAGGGACATGAAGAAAAGAAATAGGAAAGAAACTAAACTAAGCCCTACCTACACTAACTCTAATTAGTCTTATAGTTCATTCTATTAAGACTCCAGGTGGGGCAACAGAGAAATAGTGTTTGAGGTATTGCCCATTGGTTGGCAATGTAAAATTTACTCCTTGTAAGTCTTTTAGTTTGAAGGTCTTGTCTACTAGGGTCTCAACAATTTGATATGGACCAATCCATAGAGGTATGAACTTCCCCTATTTTCCATTTGGTTGTAAGGCTTTTTCCCAGAGAAGAACCTTGTCTCCTTGTCTAAACACATTTATATTTGAATGTTTGTCAAGCCACCTTTTGACTATGGTCTGGTGTCTGCTAAAGTTGGTAAAAGCCTCCTCTCTTGTATCTTCTATCTATATGATGTCAAGTAGCCTTGAACTTGTTAATTCTTGGTCCTCCTCCATGTACTCTTGCATGAACCTGTATGTTGGTAGCTTGATTGTGATGGGAAATATAGATTCTTGATCATATCACCAAAAGTGGTGATGCCTTGAGAGCTTGCTTAACTCTTATTCTATCTGCTCGAAGGGAATACTTAATTAGTTTGTGACATATTCTTAGTTTATCAACTATAGAATTCTTTATGTATTTCATCAAGTTCTTATTTATTGATTCTGACACTCCATTTCCTTGAGGGTAATGGTTTGATGAGAACTTGAGAATAATGTTGTTGTCATATGCCCATTGATTCATCTCAATGGATACAAAAGTAGATTCATTATCATAGACTAGAGATATTAGTGTGCAAAAATTTGTGCATATGTTTTCTTCTAAGAATTTGATTACTTATTTAGTCCTGTACTACTTAGTTGCCATTGCTTTAGTCAATTTGGTGTAGTAATCAGTAGCAATCAAAACATACTTGTGACTATAAGAGGAATTAGAGTTGATGACCCCCATAAAATCTAGTCCCTATTGGGCAAGGGTTTATCAATCATCACTAGCTCTAATGGCATGGCTACCTTGGGCTCTTTAGTGTTGAATACCTGACATGAGTGACATTCCCTCACATTCTTGTGAGCATCCTTGAAGATAGTAGGCTAGTAATAACTAGCTCCAAGGATCTTGTGGTTTGTAGTCCTCCCAGATGGATAGCCACTTACAAGTTTTTCATGGAAGGTACTCAAGATTTAATCTACCTCTTCCTTGGACACACATCTTAGGTAAATTCCTTCAAATTTATTCCTATATAGCACTCCATCCTTGATTAAAAAATGAGCTACCTTGAGCCTTAAAGGTCTTTACTTAACCCTACAGGATAATAGCCATTGATTATCAAATGAATAATAGGATCATACCAATCATTGGGATAATTTTTTTGTTGTTCGACCTTCATGACACTTATTTTGGGATTAGTATTGACAATCAAATGAATTAAACCTTGGCCACTTACCAACTTTGCAGTCTTTATCTATAGATCATATTCTTTGGGAATAGACATCCACTTACCTCTCCTTTATACAAGTTTACATTGACTAAGCATGAGCTTAGTGGTAGGGTATGGTAGTATTGCACATACTTTAATTCTAAGGATATAATGCCTAAATTTATTCACTACCTTGACTAGAGCACATGCTTGTTTATTAATAAGAGAATAATTCAATTCAACATTTTAAAAATTAGTACTCATGAAAGTAATAAGATGATCACATCCATCTATATTCTAAGTTAGGATAACTATAATTATATGTCCAAAAGAAAAAGAGTAAAGATAGAAGTCCTTATTAAAGTTTGGACTTATTAGCACAAGGGCTTGTCCAATTGCTTCTTTGATTTCCTTGAAGGCCTTCTTGGTCTCTTCATTCGAAGTGATCTTAGCTTATTTCTTCAACATGTCATTCAAAGGTCTCATTATTTCTACAAAACTAGAAATAAACTTCCTCACAAAGTTGATTTTACCAAAGAAATACTTTAGTTCCTTCCTATTATTAGGGGGATCTATCTTTGATATTGCATTTACTCTATTTAGGTCTATAAATATCCCCTCCTTTATAACACGTCCCAACAATTTTCCCTCAGTTACACAAAAATGTTCTTCTTTAGGTTGAGATAAATTTCATACCTTCTACACCTTTCAAATACTTGTTTCAAGTGCATTATGTGATATTTCATTTTATTTGAAAAGATAGTCAGGTCATCCATGTAAATAATAATGCACTTACCTATAAGGCCTTGGAATGCATGATCCATTTCTCTTTGGAAGGTTGTGCCTACATTTATCAATCCAAAGGGCATTCTCTTGTAGGTAAAGGTACCCCACTTAGTAGTAAAGTTAATATTCATTCTTTCTTCCTTGTTCATTAGCACTTGGTTATACCCTAAAAATCCATCAAGAAAAGAGATCATAGTAGAACCAAAAACAATTTAGATTACTTGGTCAAGAGAAGGTAGGGGGTAATTATCCTTTTTAGATGATCTATTTAGATTTATAAAATCAATGCACAATTTTATTTAACCATTTTTCTTCTTGACTAATTCCAGGTTAGCTACCCAAATGGAGTGTTTAATGGGAAACACTATCTTAGCATCTAGTAACTTTTTGACCTCTTAAGGAAAAAATTGGTTCTAGGACAGGGTTGATTGGCCTTTTTTTTTTCCTAAATGGTTTACAGGGTTCTTTTAGAGGTATGGTGTGGGTTATGACTCTGGGATCAAAGATCTTAAAGTCATCATAAGACCATGCTATTACATCCTTATACTTGGTCAACATATCTTTGGCTCTCTTGGTTTCAATGCTCATGTAGGCTGTACTAATGTTCACTAGCTAAGGTTGACCTTGGGAACCTAGGTCCATTGCATTGTAGTCCTTCCCATCTACTTTGGTAATATTTATAGTCTCAGCTAGTTTGTCTAAATTAAATAGTCTCTCTAAGGCTATCATCCCTTTGGGGATCTTATTAGCACTCAACTGAATGACCTTGTCATCAAATTTACCTTCAAATTTTTCATCATCAAGGGTATTTTCACTAGTTTCAACAATGATGTGAGCCTCAAATACTCCTGAGTTAGTCATGAAGTCTATTATCCACTGATCATCGTTGAATACTTGTAAAAAAAACATTATTTGGCATTGAGGGACATGGGACTAATTCAATGATAAGGCTTTGTATCTTGGAACTTTGATTGGGCATAAATTTTTTTACAGATGAATTAAGTTCATTCATAGCCTTATTTTCTTCCCTAGGGATTGACACAATGTTGAAAGCATCAAAACATTCAATTAAGTCCCACACTCTAAATTTATTTTTCTTAAGATAGGACAACTTTCATTGATATTTACTCTTGACCTAATTACCTACTAGTTCAAAATCACCAAAAACTAATTGTTCCTTGACATTGTGTTTGATTACAAATTTTAATCCAAGAATAAGTGCTTCATACTCTACAAGATTGTTAGTGCATGGGAATTGGAGTTTGTAAGAGGCATTGTATTCTTTCCCAATGGGATTGATTAATATCACTCATACTCAAGAACTTGATTTGCATCTAACACCATCAAAATCTAGTTTCCATAATCTAGGCATAGCATGAGAATTTTTTGAGTTACATACCTTTATGGTGTCAAGAGTGTAAACACCTAGATCTGAGTTAACTATGTTGACAATGTCATTGGTTGTATTGTACTTGGTGATTATATGCTTCATTTTAGATTTCCTTTCTATCTTGATTTGATTTGGAACTCCCTTTCAAGGTAACCAAATACGAGAAAAATTAGTTGACATGTAACCATTCAAAGATCTAGTCCAATATCTACTTAGCAACATTCCATATGCATCAAGATTACCTAACACTTAGATGTTAATGAATTGTTAGATCTTTGGTTTAAAAGCAATCTGCATGTGAACATTTAACAATTAACTATTCACGTTGACTCTTGATTTATCTAATTGAGTCACAACTCTATTGAATTTAATGGGAGTCAAACCTAATTACTCATAAATACCTTTAGGCATAATATTTGTAGATGCACCAAAGTCTAAAAAATAATTATGAAAATTCCTACCAAATATCCTGACTGTAAGTAGGAAAGGTGGAACATCTACCTTACTTTTGTGTATTCCAATGTTAGCTTGTGTAGACCTTTGTGGTTTGCTAGGCTTCTTAGACAAAGATTCTAAAATTAGTCTCTTTTTTTTATAATCTTAGTCAACTCATGAAAAGTGATGTTATCTTTAATATTTTTCATGTCCTCCACTATATTATATCCAATCCTATTAGAAGAATTAGATGCATCAACATTGGGTTTAGAGGTACTTCCGTTAGGAGGCTCTAGATTATTGTCTGATATAGTATCAGGATGAGTGTCAAAATTATTTGGTGGATTTGAGGTAGTCAAAGGTTGTTTCTATTCCCTATTCCTTAGAGGATAGGTCTTCTTTAGATATTGCTAAAAATTATGAATCTATTCAAGGATATCCTCAGGCTCATTCTCTTCTTGGAATGGAAACTCAAATATCTCCACCATGAGAGTCAAATAAATAGATTTAGATGACCTTGAAGACCTTGAGATACCTACACAATTATATTTAATAGGTATAACTTCAAAAGTATCCAAATCTTCTTAAAAAGCTTCAAAGGCATTTCAAAACTCTAGATAATCTAATTCACCATGCTTTGAAGTACAATGAACTCTATAATAATCAGATAAAGCTACATCACCAAGATTTATATTAAGAACATTATTATTAGAAGATGACTCATTTTTGTGTCTATTGTTGTTATTTTAAAATCTATTTGAAGGCTTATTAAATATTTGGAAAGAGAAGTTCCTGTTAGAGATTTCTCTAGTAATACCAACTTGATTTTGTAGCTGAATGAAATTAGTGCTTGGTTTTTGAACCATATTTAAGATAAAATCATTCTTATTCTTGGGTGCCTCAGAATTATGAACTTGGGTATTGCTACTAGCTATAGGCATAAAGGTTCTTTGGTCTTGTGGATGAGACCCATTGGTAGAGTTATTCAAGAATCCCAAGTTTTGGCTAGGATGTGCATGGTTTAAAGGCAATTGGTTCAGAAATGGAAGTTGATTTAAGGTGGGCATATTTTGATTGGAATTAAGAATGAAATTTAGAATAGGTAGATTCATATTAATATTGGGAATGCTGTATGCCATTTTACCTTGTGGTTGCATTTGGTCATTAAAAATCATAGCTTCAATATAAGCTAAGGCTAATGCATTAATGATTGAGTAGATCTTTTGAGAAACACAAAAGTCATGGGATCTAAGGCATCCTTGTAGATATCTGAGGCTAAAGCATCATAAAGTTTGTAAGGAGCTATGGTTCTACTAAATATTTTTTGGAATCTAGCATTGAAGACTCTTATGAGCTCATTTGAGTCTCTTTTGAATGTGGTAAACTATTGGTATAGGACACATGGACTAATGATTTTACCAAATTGATCAATGAAGTAATTATTAAAATAATTTGAGCTAGCTATGTAATTTTTAGGAAGGTTAAGGAATCATTCATATGCAACATCTTTGAAAGTAATGGAAACAATTTTCATGCTACATCTTTATGAACAACATTCAAAAGTCTTAAAGCAGCTTTGAAGCTTTTAATGTGTTCTTCAGTAGTTACAACACAATTAGGACTAAAAGTAGGTAAATTATTTTCAAGATTACAAAGAAGGTCATGTAACACACCTGACATATTTATTGAAGAACCACCTATCAAAGTCATACCTTGATAGGGATTGAACACAAGAGTACCCTGAATTAGTGAAATTGGTTGAGACTTTAAAAGTCTATGCTTACCTTTGTGTCACCTAGCTCTCCTATGGACTTATAATAAAATTTGGGGAACCCTTATCATTGAACGTGACTTGGTCCTTATCCTTGACAATTATATCTTGAGAGCTTTGAACCCTATTTGAAATACAATGTGTAAATGTTATCTTTACAAAGAATGATGATTAGACTTGTGAATTAACTAAATTTGGTATAAATATGTATAAAAAATGGCAAAGGACATTAATATTTAATTAAATTATCTCAAAAATGTGTCCAAACACATAAATATGAATGATCTTTACATGTTTAAGTTTAAATAAACTCAAATTTTCAAAGATCGAATCAATATTTGAATAAAACAACTATTAGTAACCTCAAATGCCTTGGATTTATAGATCTTAAGCTATCTTTACCATAATTAAACATCAAACTTCAAATAACATCTATCTTTGTCTAAGTAAGCACAAAGACTAGTCTAAAACCATTAAGATCAATGATAGTTACACAAATATGCTCAAAGAAACACAAATATGGAAATAATACATCAATATTTGAACAAATTTTCACCAAAATTAGCAAAGGTGTTGCAAATTTTCAAAGATTTAACTAAGGCCCTTCTTCTAGAGCCAAATTTTCAACTTTTTGATGCACCTAAATGTATCAACAAGTTCGTATAGTGTTTCATAAAAAATTTCTCATTTTTGGATCCAAATAATCCATTACATGAGTTGCTTGTTGTGATAATCTTGTTATCCCTATTGGAATAGAGGTAGAACAAGTTGACAATTTCACAAATTAATATTAGTTGGCAGTTGGGAGCCACTGTGGCTTAATAGTTGATATTTGATTTTGGAGATAAGCTATGCTAATCTAAGTGAATTATTCTCAAAACCTAAGTCAAAAGCTAAATTAAGATGAATATTCACAATCAAACTGATCTAAGGTGAATTGATAAAAAAGAAGTAAAAGGGTAGGGAAGAAAAGAGATGTTTTTTATTTTTATTTCAAACATTATGGTAAATTTCCAATTTCACCTGAATATGCATTTAACCAATGTGCAACATGAAGTAACATAAGCTCAAATCCTATCACACATCAAACAAACATCTAAGGAAGATATGAAAAGATGCAAATAAGAGTCAAGTTCACTTTAAGAATTTCACCCCTACAAGCAAATAACATTAGATTAGATGCAAGAAGAGCAAAGAAAGTAAATTAAATATAAAAGCTTTCAACTAATATAGCATTAGCATAAATTAAGAATTCTAAATTTGAAGATGCACATCCAAAATTTACAAAAACCATTAAAATCTGAAGATAAGAACAAACAAATAAGAGAGAAACCATGATAGCAATTCACATAAACAAATGTGGATAAACTTTGAAAAACTCCTTGCTTATGTTAATTTAATCAAAAGTTAAAAATAGTTTTTGGCTCCAAAAAACTCCCCCCTTTTACAATTGGCAATACCTCTTTATATAGACCATTCATGAGTTATGCCGGTCAGTTATGTCAAATTGCATTTGTACATATGTCTAGGATAGATATCCTTTCTATTATATTCTAGAAAAAATGACCTTTTATAATATGCTTACCTATATGCAATGTAATTTATAATCTATACATGCCTTTTCAAATAGAATATTCTATTTGTAAAATATATAATTCTAGTTACAAAAGAATATTCTTAATCCAACTAACTTTGGGACCCTGGTGCTGCTATAACCTTCTGCCTTCCTTTTAGGATCTTCATTTTATAATGTTGCTCATTGATTAGCTAGAGGTCAACAATGGGTCTCCTAAATAACTCTTTTTCTTGATCTCTGAGGTTGCTGAGATCTTTCTCAACTCTCTCCAAAGCTTATGCTCCCAACATCTCTTATATTTTATTCTAATGATAAAAGTAGGCCCATGAACTTCTTATTATCAGCCCCTATCTTCTCTTGACCTTAGTTCCTCCCCTCCTGCATGAATTGAGAAATTCTCTACTTGAATTCCTCATCAGTGATAAGGCCCAAAGGAATAAATGAGGGGGCCTCTTTGATTAAGCTATCCAATATGTGTAGCATTTTATCTTCTTGCTATTTGAGGTCTTTGGAAATGTCTTCCATCTGCTTAGACTAATTTCTTAGGGCTTTGATTTTGTCCACCAATATAGCCATAGCCATATTTAAATGGGTTAGGTTGACTGTCCTAAATTTAGAGACTTGATTCTTGGTCAAGTCTTTGATCAAGCCTTTTACTTGATAGCTTGAAGCCTGCCATTGGCTAGCTTGGCTTGTAGCCATGTAATTTTGTTTACTTATTGCCTCTTGTTTGGTTGTGACTAACTTTAAGTAATTGAATAATTCAATCCTATTATACTCAAATATCTTGAATCTATCTTCTTGGATTGACAAGATGGAAATATATTCTAAATTTTATTCTATTTTCAAGATGGCCTTGATCATTGTAGTAGAGCCTCCTTGTATACATGTTCTTCTCTTGTGGTGGGTTGCTGGTTCTCAATGGTCCAAAATAAGCTCGACCAATTATTGTCCCTTATATTTAGAGCTATGGAATCAAATTATGTGTCTTTAAAAACCCTCCATTATGTATCTAAATTTAGATAGAGATCCACATCTTCCCTTGAAACACCTTTTTGAGCTACCATGGCTGTGGGCTTCTCTAGATTTCTTGCTAATGGTCTATAGTTCTACTCTGGATCAAATTCTTCTTACACAGCTGATAATTTAACTTCCTTGGATTGATTATAATGAGTACAAGGTTGAATCAAGGCTTTTGTACTTGCCAAAGCTTTCTTGAAGGTTTTTATAGTGCTTTAATGGTGGCAATTATTTGAACTTATGCGAGCTTAATGACTTAGATCCTAATTAGATTATGTACCTATACCCTTGCATTTTATGAGTCTAAAAAATATTTAACTTGGCATATTATAATTACATGGCTCTGATGTGGCATCACTATGACATCCTTGTGGTATTTTCATGACAACTTTCCTCATTAATATTGAAAAAATGACTTGATATCAATCTAAAAACTTGAATGATATTTGTTGATATCAATCTAAAAACTTGAATGATATTAGATATTTACTACATTCCCCATGGTATGACACTATCATTTTCACATTCAATCTGAGATTTGTTGAAATGTCAATGTTGATCTCACACCATTGATCTCATTTGCATAGATCAATCATGCTTTATTGATCTTGAATGGGCCATTGATCAAAATATGTACGCTCATCTATGTACCATAAATATTTTTAAGATGTTCGATATTTAATTTGTGGCTCATGTCTATTCCATAGTCATCTTCACATTTATCCTCAAGTTTCTTGACTTTTCAACATTTATTATAGACCATTTGACCATCTTCACCTAAGCAAATGTGCTCCATTAGATCTTGATCCTTAAGGTTGAATGCCATTGGTTGTTGAGTGTTCTTTGGTTGTGAGTGTGGCAGTTGTCACTATCTCACTTGTCTTGGGGATACATTGAAGTTTTGGCTCAGTACATGCCATCTGATCAATCTTGCCCAAGCAAATACATACCATTTCTCTTTGGAAGATGTTCAAACTTTAGGTTAGTGATGGAGCTTTGAATTTTAAACTTTAATATTGCACCATTGGATCCTGATCACCTAGGTAGATATATGTCATTAATCATATACATGAAAATGATATTTAAGTCAAGCTTAGGTAAATAAAGAACTTAGCATCTAGTTTTTGGACTATGGTTTTATTGCATGCTAATAAATATGGGTAAGACCTTAGGATAGACATTTTGAGATAAGGTTTTTAAAATGATAGAGGGGATCCCACACATAATAAAAGACATGGCATAAAGTCTTAGGACAAGGTTTTTAGCTAACGTCTAAAGCATAACAAGAGGACCCAATGATTAGTTAGACCATGTGGAAATAAAAGGGACCAAGGGGGCTTAGGACATAAAGGGACCAAAAATAATTTTTTTGGCTAAGGTTTGGTCATGTTGAAAAACATGACTAAGCCTTAGGATAAAAATCAAGCTAAGTCTAGGATAATAATTTTTTTGGCTAAGGTTTGATCCTATGCAAATTTGAATTTAAAAAGGGACCTAGGTTGGAACATTAGACTAGGGTTTTAACATGACTTAAAATAGATTCAATTAATCTTTGACAAACTAAAGGCTAGTAAAAGATCAATGTAACATTGAAACATAGGACCCTAATCATGTTCATTCCCAAATGAGATTCTATTAAACCTACAATATATAAACATCATCAATAATCATTAGTAACAGTAGAAGGGGTAAAACCATAATCACTTGAAAACATGTCAATTAATGCAAATGAGAACCAAGTGTGGATGATTTTCAAATAAAGACAATGTGTAAACATGCTATTGGTACTTTGATCAATTGATTTTTCAATTTTAAAGTATAAATTTGCACAATTTGAAACAAGGGTCCCTATTTTTAGAAATGGGGGTATGTTGTCCTCAACACACTTTAACTCACCTTAAGTTGGGGTTAGTTTCTAAACATATAAATATAAGTATTTGCATCTTCATTTAGGGATTTTGGACATAGTAATGTTATAATGTTGGTTTTATGACAAGATTGAAATCTATAGAGTTATAATGCCAAAATCACAAGCCAAGCCATAAAGCTACATCAAGAAAGTATGAGCTAAACCATGATGCCAAGGAGAGAAGTATATATCCAAGCTCCATTACCATAGGCTTCTTGATCACAATCTGAGCAAACCAAATGAACACACCATTTGGAGCATTTAAGAAAGGTAAGAAAATTTTGTAAGTTTCTTTGCATTTTAGTTAAATTTTATCATTTTTTGTTTGTTCACTAAGCTCCCCCTATGATCTAAGTATGGAGGTGTTAATATTGTTAGTGTGTTTTTCATTTATTTTTTTATATGAAAACTAACACTTGATCTAACCTCCCCTCCATCATCAAATTAATAACATCATAATTGTAGCTATGATTGCTAATGAATATGTGTCCAATGGTATTTGGACTAAAAGTAAGCCTAAAGAAGGCACCATAAAGGTTTTGGGTTTTAGAATGGAATGGTCATAAGGGAATTAAAAGGTAATGATGCTCAAGAGGATCAAAGCCAAAGGTACCTAGGTAAATGACAAAGGGGGTGCAAAGGGGAAAAGAGGAAGCACCACTTAGGGAGCGTGTGGGAGGGGAATTGAACTTGTGGGTGCCATGACTAGGAGATGAAAAGTGTTGGGAGTGAGGGGCATAGGGGAAATGGAGGAAATGAGAGGTGTAAGGGGTGAAACCTATATCAGTGCTTATTAGGAGGCTCATTTTAGGCTTGTATCTAGATTAGTGGTTAAATTGAACCTCAGGGTCTATGTAGCCTAGGGTTAAGGTGTCAGTGGTTGAGTTGCCTACCTATAAAATTCCTACCACTGAGTAACATAGGTTTGGATTGATTATGGTCAGACTATTAGAGATGATAGAAGAGGTGGAGGTGGACGTGGAATCAAGTCATGAAGAATAATTAGAGGAGGTAGAGTTAAGGCATGAGGAAAAAGAGCTACTTGAGGAGGTAGAGTTGGGGCTAAATCATAAGGAGGAGAAGGTGGTAGAATTACCTACAAAATATTCTTGGAAATAATGAGAGGAGTTAGATCTAGATCCTTCATAGATAAAGTAAGAGCTAGAGGGGGAGCAGATGGGCCCACTTGGACCTTCTTTCTTTTCTTCTTATTCTTCAATGCAATCCAAGATAACACCTCCTGGTCATTGGTAACATCTAAGTATAGCTCATCATCATCCTTCATTTTATGGCCATAGTTTATATTTAGGTAGGTCAAATACCTCACCAGGTGAGCTCTGATCATCCCTTCAGGGTCCCAATACCAAATCTCAGATCTACCTAGGGAGGAGTCCTAATTAACCACCATTTTTTGGAGGGGAGGGGAGGACTTATACACATGGTGTTTTATGGTGATTGGGAATGGTGGACATGCCTTCTAATGGTGGCCTATGCAAAAGGCAAAGATACCCTCTACTAGTTGGTAGGTGATCTCCTACTTTGTTAAGTGATCTAAGATGAAGTACAATAAGTGGAAGGGCTACTTGAAAATGCCCATAATTTGGATCATAATGTCATCTCTATAGTACTAGTAGTCCCTGATAGTAGTGATAAAGTGCAAAACTACTTATGATAGATGAGGCACTGAGACCTTTGTGATCACATTGTATACCATCAGATAGTAGTGCTCATCAATGTCCTAGATGTGGTTCTAGTACTGGTGGCCATACAATTTATAGAAGACTAAATAGACCACCAAACCCATAAGAACCCATGTAGGAAAAGACAAAGGTTTGAAGGTGAGTGTCCTGTAGACTACATCCACAAGGTAACTCATCATATACAAATTACCTTTAGCTCGAGCATTCATGATTATATTTACCAACTTGAATTTGACTAGTTCTCCCATGTCTAGAACTTTAGAGCATGTGAGGATCATATGGAGGATGGGAACCCATAATTAATTAAAGTGTAAGCAGTCTTGGGCCCCAAACAATCGATTCAATATAATCATTCCTTATACTTCCTCTTGAAATGGGCAAACTATGTATGAATTTATGTCCTCCTTATTGACCCATTTAGCATCTAGATTCTCAACCTAATCTTGTAGGACATCATATATCTAGAAGGTCTTTGTCTAGACCTTCACTAATATAACATCATAAGTGAAGGTGAAACTAGGGAGGAAGTAATATGCTTTGTAGGTGTTCTTAAAGATGTTGGTGATTTGGTGCTGAGAGTTGGTTAAGGAAACCCATTTATGGAACCTATCCTATACTCATATGGTGATGAGAAGGAGGTTTCCATAAAATTTAGGTTAAGAAAATGTCTCTATCTTAGTTTTACCCCTGTGAAGTTTGTATTTCTTATATGCTTGAAGGGCATTTTCAAAATTTTCTCATTCATCGTTATTAGAGCTTGAGTCTCTAGCTACCTACTTAATTTTTTATAACATGTCATTATAATGCTTGAACTTAGTCAAGATTTATAAGAAAAGGGTATCCCAATACTTAAACTCAGCCTTGGGGTTTGAAAAGGATGCGATCATTGTAGTAGGATATAGGGGCAATAGGAAGGCTCTGAGTGTAGGAGACAAAAAACATAGGGTTACTCTGGGAGAATTAGAAAACAAAGAGTTGGAGTACTCTTAAAGGTATAAAAACACACACTCAAACTCATGTATTAATGACATTTGGTAGCTTACCTATTGTAGATTCAAATTTGAGTTGGTGTCTGGATCTCCTCTCTTTATTTCTCAATCTATAGTTAAATTCAGAGCTCATGATCCTCCACTACCAACTAGATTTAGAAATGGTGATAAAATATGTTAAAATTGTCCAATTAGGGCCAAATTTATATATTGTTAATGCCTAACATGTGGTAGGCACATAGTCACGTCTCTTAAAGGTTCTCAATTAACTCGCACTTTATGCCACATGTCATATATTCATTAACCCTTTTGCTAATAATTAACATCTAGGCATGGATTTGTACTCTAAGTCATACCCTTAAGAAGGGTGAGGTGTTACTTAAGGACATGTGGTACTCTCTGATTGGTTTCAAGTTCAATTTATATTCCATGCTAACCATTTTGGGGCCTTAGGTTGTCACCTATTCATCTACCTTGTTGTACTACATGGTGCCTTCTAAGTGGGTTAGGCTCTCTTAGGCTCTGACATCTCTGATAGGTTTAAGGATTGGTTGATCTAATAAGTTGGTGATGTGGCACCTTTTAAATGGGTTGGGCTATCCAGAGTTCTATCATCTCTGGTAAGTTTAGAGACTGGCTTCTCTAAAAACTTGGTGATATGATACCTTTTAAATGGGCTGGGCTCTCCTAGACTCTAACATCTCTTACAGGTCTAGGGACTAGTCATTATAACAATTTGGTGACATAACACCTTCTGAATGGGTCAAGCTCTTCTGAGCTCTAACATCTCTAATAGGTTTGGGGACTAACCACTCTGATAACTTGGTGATGTGGCACCTTCTAAATGGGCCAAGATCTCCTAGGCTCTGACATCTCTAACAAGTCTATGGAATTTCCACTCTAATAACTTGGTGAATTGGCACCCTTAGAGTGGGCCAATATCTCCCAAGATTTGAAAACTTTGATAGGTCTAGGGACTGGCTACTTTGACAACTTGGTGATGTGGTGCCCTTTGAGTGGGCTGGGATCTCCTAGGCTCTGACATCTCTGATAGGTCTAAGGACTGGCCACACTAATAACTTGGTGACATGACACCCTCTGAGTGGGTCAGGCTCTCTTTTGAAACCTACAAAAAAGACTAAGTAAGAAATAAAAAGACATGCCATACATTAATACTTACTTTTTTATCATTAAGATATCAATTCACTACAAAGGGTGTTGGGTCTGTTGCTCTGAGAAAGGAAGAAGACTCTAAGGAATTCATTTAAAAGTGGACTTGTAATGTTAGCACCCTAAATCCATAAAAGAACAAGTCTACCTTAGTAAAAAAAATAAATAAGGCTTGTTACTACTTGGGGAAAATTAGGGTGACACAATATTTTAAAGGTTCAATTCAAGCGAAGTTGACGAGAATAAAATACAGGACTTGGGTGCTTTTGTTTGATAAATTTTTAGAGGGGTCCCACATTTAGAGGAAAAATGGGGGCATGTTTTCCATAATAATTGGCAAATTCCACAGGGAAAATGATGACAAGTACTTAGAACCTAACCAGTTTAACTTCCTCTCCTTACACAAAACACAAATTATAAGAGGGATATTCTTACACAATAAAAAAGATAAGGCACTAAAGTCTCATAATAGTAAGTGGCATACTGATCTTCCACCCTATAGATGACCACCATTATGTGTACTAAGTGATTTTTTCATTTTCCATTCAATTCTATATTTTATTTGGGAAACAAAGGTTAGACTAGATATCAGGTTCCATATGGGGTGTTAATGGCTTGATGGCTTGGAGGCAAGATGGTTGGGACATTACTGTATTGCTAGATGGGCATCCATAGCCTTGATAAAGATACTTCTAGTCTCATTTATGGCCTTGATCCACTACCATCTAAGTCAAAAAGCTTGTAGTGGAGGTTGCCTATATAGACCTTTTGAGGAAGACTCAATTTAAATTCTACTTATTTTTTTTGTCCTTTCTAAGATTTCACGTGAAAATATTTTCATTCATTATTCTTATCTATTGATGGTTCGGGACCAAACCAAGGGAGAATGGATGATAAGGAAGCCTTGAATACCCATATAGTCTTTGATTTGCTCAGATAATCTGATGTTTTCTTGGGATGTTATATTAAGTGCAACTTGGTGGCTCTATTAGGATGTGGGTTATTTTAAAATCCACCTAGTTCTACTAGAATCATTGGCCTCTTAGATCTAAAATGTTAAAAGTCTTGATGACCATCCCAATCTTGTTTGGATCGAAGGATTCAATTGGGTCTTCTTACTTTTTGAGAAACCTTCTTGGGCTTCGGCCATCACCTGGAGTAGCTACTAATAGGGCTAGGTGTCAGAGGAACACCACAAAACAAAACACAAATTAGAGGGATAAAATAAAAAACAAAATAAATCACACAATGAAAGTAAACACACAATGAATGCAAAACAAATAGTGAAATTAAACTTATATATACATTACCACCCCTACTTAGATTAATAAAAAATTACACTAGAGGGTATAGTTGATAATAGTGCTTCAAGAACTATTCATTTACTTGAAGTGGTATCTCATTTCCCTCAAGATCCTTGAGATGGAAGGCATTATGATCCAAGATTTTGGCTATTTGGTATGGGCCAATCCAAAGGGGATCAAATTTTGAATGTTGGCCTTTATTCTCTTGAGCCTTGTCCCACATTAGGACTAGGTCAATGATTCTTACGGTCTCAATTTTTTATCTCTTATTGAACCACCTTTTGAATATATATTGGTGTCTACTAAAGCTTAATAAAGCTTTATCCCAAGATTATTCTAACTAAATTAGGTCCAAGAGTTTGGAATTTACTTTATCATCTAACTCCACAAATTTTTGCATGAATTTAAAGTCAATAGTCTGAGCATGACCAACATGATTGGATCTAATCCGTAAAATAGAAGGAAAGGAGAGATTTTGAGGGCTTGTTTATACCTAGTGCAATCTTCCCATAGGGTGAAATTTAGTAATGAGTGCCATTCCTAGAGATTTTCTCCAGTTGATTTCTTGATGGCATCCATAAAATTCTATTTAGTGGACTCTATCAATTTGTTCCCTTATGGGTGATTGGATGAGAACCTTAGCATAATTCCATTATCATAGACCCATTCTATAAATTTCAGAGATTGAAAGGTAGGACCATTATCACATACCAAAGAGATGGCGACCTAAAAATGGGTGGTTATGGTGTTTTTTAGGAACTTGATGACTTCAAAAATAGTGTTTATTTTAGTTGCAACTACCTTAGACCACCTCATGCAATATTCCTTGCCTTTGATAATAAACTTATGGCCAACTGATGAATTAGGGTTGATGACCCCGATAAAATCTAGCCCCCATTGTGTAAATGGTGTAGACTCCATGATGGGTTGCAATGGCATTATTGCATAGGTTTTTATTTTAGTAAAGGTATGACATTGATGGAAAAAGAGGACATGGTCATGAATATCTTTAAATAATGTGGGCTAGTAGTATCTTACCTAAAGAACTTTGTGGGCCATGGTGTTTGTTACAGAGTGGCTAGCTCCCAATCTTTCATGGAAACTTGACATTATTTATTTGGCCTCTTCTTGTGACACACACTAGAGGTAGATTTCCACATGGTTATTTTTAAAGATAAATCCCTTCTTCAGAATATATTATGTAGTCTTCAATCAAAGAGCCCTCTTTTGTGTGTGGTTGAGTCCTAGAGGTGCATTTCCATAGAACATGAAATGCATGACTAGGGCATACTAGTCAGATTGTAGTACCCTCTTTTAGTCCACTTGGTGTACTATAATCCTTAGATCTATATTTGTTATTAGATGATTAAGGCCTTGATCTCTAACTAGTTTGGACAACTTCATTTCCAAGTTGTACTCTTGTAACTTTATCATCCATCAACCTCTTCTTTTACCCAACTCATTCTTCCATAACATCTACTTTATAGCTGGGTCTAGGAAAATTACGTGTACTTTATTTTAGAGGATTTAATGTCTAATTTTCTTCATCGCCTTGACCAAGGTGTAGGTGTGCTTATCTAGGGTAGAATATCTAAGCTCAACATCCTTAATATTGGTGCTCATAAAAGCAATGTGGTGCTCTCCTTCCTCTAATATTTGGGTGATGCAAATAACATTGGTATGTTTTGAAGTAAAGGGGTAGATATATAAATCTTGTGTATAGTCCAGGCTTATGTGTAACAACCCCACTAGATTTTACTAGAGTAAGGTAATTTTTTCAAAAAATTTACACAAATTCAAAATAAACATTCCATCACATTGAAACCATAACACAATGATCTTTAACTAAATACATTAGTTTTTAAGCTAACCATAATCAAGGTCTATAGATAATCTATTTAGCTAATGTATAGTTATAATTATGAAAATAAATATTGTATTTAAATCATAAACGTAGATTTATAATTCAGTCACTATCGATATAAAATTATAGCCAACTGCTATAATGCTTTATTATAACAAAAAGTATAGTTTTACATAGTACATGGCTTAATAATAATTTAAAATGATATAATGCTCTATGGATCATGTGAGTCTCATTGAAATTGAATCATCCATAAGTAATCAAGAGTGTAGTCACTAGAGAAGTATTGCTGAGGGGATGGAGAACATCACCCGATTACTTTTCCACACCAATCACAAACCATTGATGCCTTGTACAATCTTCCAACCAGGGAATAACCTTCCCTTCATGGATGGATAGATAATGATGGTGCAAAAAACAAGAGTGATAATTAGAACATGTGTGTTGTAAGATAACTACTACATGTAGTTTATCATAAAGACACTCATTCTAACATGATATAATATAAGACATGTAAACTAAATCAAACAAATGAAATGATAATGTTTAACCATAAACACTACTTTGGCCAAAGTTTCCTTATAATTATTTTATCTCAAAGATCAATCAATTTCATACACATCACTCAATCAGATTACACTCTACATATTAGTGACATTGATTAAGTGGAATCCTTCTCACTCTCTTATTTAAGGTTATTAATACCAGATTGGTTCATATATTTAATAATATTAAAACTAATAGATTTCATAATGAGTTTTTACCTACTATAAGCTACCTTATGTGATAATACAAGAAAGTCTCATTAATAAACATTTAATCTATCAAATGAAATCTAATAGTTTCAAACATATAATTTATTGAAAGCATAATATTAACTTTATAAACATTTTTTGAAACAGTCACACCATTTGGGTAAAACTAAGCATTATACTTCAAGTTTACTAAAGTATTTACATGAAACTCTCTACTTAATTTTATTCATCCATCTAACATTAATTACTAACTTATCCAAAAATTAGTTTTTTTCCATAGACCCAAAGTGCATCAATAAGCAATTTGTATACTAACCAATATTAATATGGTTTATATTAATTAAAAAATTAATACATAATTAGAGATTCCTTGAATCCATTGTACTCATATATAAGATAGGCTTATAAATTCAAGTAAACAAATGCACCCATACATTTTTGTTATATCATATAACATTCTTAATCATTAAACAAAATATGCATATCTGTATATGGTATACTTGATTTAGAATTATATTCTATCAATGAATCACAAGTATCACATATATTTATATACATATTAAATCACTCAGATATATAAATAAATTTAATTATTTTCAACTATATAACAAAGAATAAACTTTAGTTATACAACTGTGTTTAAAATCCATAAAACTAACAACTCTTAATTTGATATTTCAAAATGCATTCAGTCAAATATAGACACAACCATCTATATATATAAAAACATAGTTGAATATATAGGCATATATATAAATTTATACTTATACATATTATACAAGGTCAACTTGTATCCACATAATATAAATGCAATTATTTATATTAGGTTTACACAGTAGTAGTATTCACTATAGGTTTTATCTAGTTTCATAATTACACTAAAAATTAAACTTAATATAACTATAGATTTGATCTATTTTCTCATTATAACTAAAATAAAAACTCTATAATATATCTATAGTGAATACTTAGTCGACTAATAGTCATACATAAAACTTCCTTAGGATTCAAATACAATATAAAATTCAATCTTATATGTAAATAGAATAACCACAAACTTATCTAACATATACCTAGGCTTAGTATGTATACAAATAAATATAAGCATATCATCAATTATTTCACCATTTAGAGTTTTCCTTATAGTTTATACACATTATAACATAATTATATATGTAATTTAAATAGCTGTATACTTGTTCTCTCTCTATCTCTCTCTCTATATATATGTATATGTATATATATATATATATATGTATGTATGTATATATGTATGTATATATATATATGTATGTATGTATATATATGTATATGTATATGTATATGTGTTATATATATATATATATATATACATACATACATACATATATATACATATGTATATATATATACACACACACACACACATATATATATATACATGTATATGTACATATATATATATATATACACACACACACATATGTATTAATATATATATATATATATATATATATACATATACATATATATAATATATATATATACATACATATGTATATATATATATACATGTATATATAAATATGTATATATATGTATATACATATGTATATATACATATATATACATATGTATATATATATATATATATACATACATATGTATAAATATATTATATATAATACACACACACACATATACATACACACATGTCAACAGGTCATGGAAAACTCATCCATGTCCCATATTAAACATGTATATACCTATGTATATTTATACAGCAAGATGAACATTACTTAATACAAACTCATAAAATGAAGTTAAACAAGTTTTACTATTATTCTATTCAGAATGGGATTATTTCAACTGAAGTGAATTATGAGTATTTTCAACTCATAAGTAGGGTTTTAAAATTACTTAATCCCATATAGTTTATTTTAATCTCAGATTAATATAACACAAATTCATGCCCTAGTCTGGGTTATTCATTAATTTTTTTGAGCTGATTTAAACATAAAAACAAGCCAATACTTGTGTATGAGGAAAAGAATGACTTGTAACTAATTTTTAAAGTCTAAGTTTAACCTTACATATCTAGTCATGCCATACTTGGGTTATTGTTCCAAAAATATTGAACCATTTCAAGCATAAATATAGTCCAATATATATCTAAATAATGAGTATAATGATTCAATACTATTTCTTAAAGGCTGAGCTTAAATCAAAGACATTTATAATAAAACTCAAACTAATAAAATAATTTAACTTATGGGTTTACCCTAGACATTCATGGGAGGGTTTTTATAACTTAAAAACTCTTCTAGTTGTGTCCAAACAACTCATTCTAAACCTATTTTATCCTACTAGTTAATGCATACCAAACAAAATTTTCACATTGTAACACAGTTATTTATTTTGGCAGCGAATTCTCATAACATAGCTGTTTGCACTAGGGTTTTAGAGTCATATATTTGGATCCATGGATGTCCAAGCCATAGTTGGTGCCAAATATATAATCCTCTATTAATATAAAACTTCTCATTAATGAAAAATGAAAACTCTAATCAATAAAGGTTTACCAGTTTCATTAATTTAAAGTATATCATACAACTATGAATTTAACTAATAGTCCCTACCTAGTAAAGAAGATTATGACTATGTTGAATGGTAATGTCCTTTTCAAAACTCCTTTGAACCCACTTTTATTTCTCCTTTGTTTTCTTCTTCATCTACCATGTGTGTGTATGTAGGACTAATTTACCCCATATTATTCTCCTACATGCTAACAAACCTCCAAAATCCCTCCATGAAATTGAATGTGAGTTCGATGAAAAGAGTCCATGAAACACAAAATTGAAGTGTTTTATTTTGCATGACGGAATGAATAGATCAATTAAATGTCAAAAAAAACCCTAGTTTCATGAAATTTCCTCATAATCCAATCCTTCAAACATTATAACTCCAAATAGTATTGACTTAACACAATAATCATTTAAACATTATAACATTGACTTAGCATGGTATTAGTATCTAATTAAAATTTAAAAACACATTAATAACTTAGTCAAAATAATAATCATCTGACACACAAAGTAATGTATTATATAACCAAGACACTACTTAGAACCTATATTCATTCAGGAAACATAATCACATGAAACAAGCTAAGTAAGATGACATACAAAAATTCTAATCTTATAATCATAAACACACAACTAGATTAGAGTATGATAATTATATGAAAACCAACCATATTCAAAGGTAATAAACATAATAGCAACCAAAATCATACTAAAATCCATTTAAATCAAATAATTAATATAGATTAGATTCTATTATTTATGGTGTGTGCAAGATTCTTAGTTTTCATTCCACCTTCCCCTAAAACCTACATCTACTCCACCCTCTCTGATGATTCTCTCCCTCCATCATAGTCTAAAGGAAAGAATATATCCTACATCCACCTTATAACAACAAAGGTAATTATTTTGAATCAAGATAAAATCCATAATATACTGCTATAATGAACTAAATAATCATGATCATCATGTACATAACATGCAAGTACAACTAACTCAATAAGTCAATGATAATGTAAATAAGAAATGTATAACTATCCATAAATTAGTATATAAAATATATCTTAAAAACATAGTAATTATCCAAATAATAACCATAAAATCCACAAATCAATAGGTTATAAAGTCTATAGAGCAATTGAGATGTAACATTATGAGAATCGGGGATTGCATAATGGTGTCCTTAATATTATAGAAAGCCTTCTTTGATTTCATATGACATTCCAATTTTACATCCTATTTAAATATTTAATTCAAGGGTTTTATTATTATTATAAAATCCATAAATAAATTTATGCATAAAGTTAAGTTTCCCAAAGAAAGATTTTAGTTCCTTCTTACTTTTAGGTAAAGGTAGTTTGGAAATTAAATTTGCCCTTTCATGGTTGATAACAATACCTTATTTTGTGATAATGTGACCGAGAATCTTACCTTAGATGATATCAAACACACTATTATTTAGGGTTATAGAAATTCCATACTTTAAGCATCTTTCAAATACCTTTTCCAAGTGGCACACATGATCTGACCTGTATTTTAAAAACATAGTTCATCCATATATATTATTATACATTTACCAATCAATAATTCAAAAGAAAAGTCCATTTCCATTTATAAAGTGAAAAAAATGTTGATCAACCTAAAGGGCATTTATTTATAAATAAATCTGCTCCACTTGGTGGTGAGAACAGTCTTAGTCCTATCTTCAGGGTTGAACAAAACCTAGTTGTATTTAGAGAAGCCATCCAAAAATGACATCATTTGAGATTCACTCACCATTTGGATCACCTCATCGAGGGAAGGTAATGGGTAATTATATTTATCTAAGGCTCAGTTTAAGTTTTATAAGTCCACACTTAAGCATATTTCTCCATTATTTTTTTTATAGGCACTAGGTATGACACCCAAGTGGAGTGGCAGACTAGGAAAATTATCCTTGTAAAAATAAATTAATGGAATTATTTATGTATTAAGGGATACATGATTAGGTTTATGGGCCTTTGTCTTTGCTTAAATGGGTTTTTACTAGGTTTTAGGGGGATAATGTGAGTGATTATTCTTAGGTTGAAGACTTTAAGGTCACCATAGTTCCAGGTAATCACATCCTTATATCTCAGTAGTAACCTTTACAACTATTCTAATTCATGGTCTATCTAGTCTGGTCCCACATTAATCACCTCAAGATTTTTTTTGGGTTGAGGTTGATGAGTTGACACTTTTGGTCTTTGAACTTGGGATTTTTTTCTTGGAAGGTGGGGTCTAAAGCATTGAATGATATATATAATGAGATCATCCCCTTTGAAATTTGACTCCCATGAATATTCAAGATCCCATATTTGTCTAGCTCATTCTTCAGGTTGTCTTTATCTTTTTTATTTATGGCTTGAGACTTGAATATTCCCTTATTATGGATAAATTAGATGATCTACTAGTCATCCTTGAAGACTTGAAAGTTTATCACATTGTCCAGGATAGAGGGACATGGGATGAGTTCCACAGAGAACTCTTATAACTCAGTGTCATCTAAGGGATTTAGGTTTGATGCCATATATGATAGTGAGTTGGCTACTTGGTTTTCCTCTTAAGGGATAGGGATGATATTAAATGCATTAGACATATTGATTAGGTTTTAAGCCTTATGATTATACTTCCTGAGGTATGATATCTTGCATTGAAACTTAGTTTTGATTTGGTTGACCAATAGATTAGAGTTGATAAATAATCTTAGTTCATTTACCTTATATTTCAATGTATATTGAAATCCTAATATTGGAGCTTCATACTCCACTAGATTGTTTATGTAGGGAAACTGTAACCTATACGATGCTAAATGTTTTCTCCCTAGGTGATTTATAAAGAAAACACTACCCCCATTACCTTGTTTAAAATGAGATCCATCTATATAAAGAGACCATAGGGAAATTAGGTTTATTCTATGATTAGTTTGATCTTTGGGTGACTTTATGCCCAGCATGTAGATGCCTAGGTCTGAGGAAACTAGGTTTACCTTCTGATTTAACTTTTTTGGGAATATTGGTGTATTATTCTTAGTTTAGTTAAAGGGATTGAGTAGTAAAATTAATAAATAAATATGCAATAATTAAGATGATAATTTGTGTAATTTTACTATAATTTTAATTTTTCTAAAAATGGTAATAAGGGAGAGAAAATAAGACTTAGCTAGAAATTGACTGAAATAACTATTGTAGGGTCTAGAATTCACTGTGCAAGATTGGGACAATATCACAAATTAAGATCTCAAGTTAATTTTATGATTGGATAGGAGAACCAAAGTAGGACTCTAGTGACACCAACACTATAGTCCACCTCTACCATTATTGTCTAGGAAACCTAAGCTTTTTGGGTTTTGTTCATTATGGTTGTGTAACCTTGCTTGTGAAACTTTGACTGTCAGATGTCCATGAAACTCCTTATATAGTATATTTTCTATTCAAACCCTAGAATCCTTTATACTTTGACCAAATTTTATAAAGAGGATGGGGGCTTAGTGTTTGTAATATTCACTAAACATGTATCCACACCCCTTAGGTGGGCACACTACCTACATACCATTACTCCAAAGAGGGATCAAGCCATATGTATTTCTCCCACTGGATGTGTTTTGTGAAATAGTGTGTAAGATGATGCAAAAATGGATATTCTTGAGGTAGATAGGGACTGGTGTAAGTATTTAGATAAGATTATAAGTGTATTATCTAGCTGTATGTAGAGAATATGGAAGATGCTCTGAGTAGTTTTACTTATATTATTGCTTGTTTAGTGATAAATTCTAACCCTCTCCAAATTATCTTTAAATGGGATTTTATAAGGATCTATTGGTCATGGATTGAATGTACTCACATTGGGATGATAAGGAGAAGGATGGGAAACTAGAAGGAACTGATCATTAGGGCTAAAAATATACTTGGATAAGAGCCCCAAAAGTGGATAGTGGTGGCACCAGTGCTATAGTCTAAGTTGGGTGCTATTGTCCTTAGCTAATGGGAGCTATATTTTTCATGGAAAGATTAGTCTAACTGAGCTGGGATCAGGTCTAGAAGGCTATGGATGATTAGAAATTAGTGAAAATATACCTATGAGGGTCATTAAAGCAAATAGGAGGGACCTATGGGTTGGGTGTCATTAGGCACACTCAAGTTACCAATTTTCACATTTTATATGACTACATTTACCCCCCCTTTATTATGATGATACAGTAAAGAAAAATAATAGGATCAAAGAAAAATATAAAGTGTACCTGAATTTACTTGTAAGGGTGAAGCCCATGAAATTGGTGTGATGCTAGGTGTGCATAGAGAGATCTCACTTGTAAAGTATGAATCTTTAAGAGAAAACAAAGAGTAGATCAATTTTTACTAAATATGCTATATCTAAAATAAGAATGTACAAAGTTAGGTAAGAGAGAGAGGAAGGGAAATGAATGAATACACCTTATCAGATACATAGACCAATAAAAAATTTGTTGTGATATTGAGTGATACTAGATGATGCTAAGTAATGCTAGGTATGTGTTGTATCAATAAAAATATCACAAATGGAGCTGAGTGCTCAATTCCCCCAAAGTGGCTCAAGAATACAAAGGCTATCCATTTGGCTCCATCATTTCCCACCAAGTGAAGATAGGTTGTTATATGTGTGTTGATCAATGTTTGGAATGTGTGTCCAATCCTTCTAAACAGGTGGCTCAAGAATACAAAGGCTAGCTAGACCTTTGGCTCCATCATTGCCCACTAAGTGAAACTATGAATTGATATTGGTATGAAATGTATGTCATATGAGATGGATCTTGAAGCCCATGAATGTACTATGATTTGAAAATGTTGTCATGGATAGCCAAATGCATGCTAAAAACTAGGCCACTCTTGGCCACTCTAAAAGATATAGATTAGGTTTGTATGAAAGCCACTCTAAAACTGGTTTACTAGGCTTATATGAGAGCCACTTCAAAATGTGGAAGTTAGGATTGTATGAAAGCCACTACAAAATTTGGCTAAACACCTATAGATATAATAAGGCATGCAACTACTAAGAATTCTTAGGTAATACTGAACTTGGAAAGAAAACAAAACAAATGTGTCACACACATTGCCCTTAATCACTAGTGTCTAAAACATAGATTCTTATCTAGAAGTTATACCAACTATCATATCTAAAACTAAAAGTGAGAGCCATCATGTTGTGCATGATGCCCCCTATATCTATATTCTTTGAGAAAAAGTGTACTAAAAACTACTGATTCTAAATTGGTCTAAATGTTGAAAATTGTAGCTAAACCTAATTTTTTGCCTACTTTTAGAAAGTCTAGTTTTTTTGCTGTTTGGATAAGAGCACCAAAAATGGATAGTAATGGTACCAATGCTATAGTCCAATCTTGGCACTATTATCCTGGGATAAATATGATGACTATTTTGACATTTTTACTATCTCCTTGGTCTATTCTATGTAGTTTGATGTTTAGTTTCTATTCTGGGTGTTTTAAATATTGATTTTTTACCGATAGGAGCTCTAATATCTGTGACAAAACCCCTATTTGTTTCCCCCTCTTTTGAGGGTAGGAATGAAGGCCCTATAATGATTGACCTCAAAATAAATATCCCTATAAGTGTGTTATGCTATAAATATACATGATATGGCAATGATAATTGACAAGATATCTCAAGATATAGCATGGTTTGTAATGAGAGATTGTTAGATCAATAGGGATTTTCCTAGATAGATATAACAATGTAATAACATGTGAAGTATACTAAAATATAACTAGAAGTTTGGATAGTTGTTAGTTGGTAAGGAGGGATGGAGAATGATGTCTATCATGGCATCCAAAAAAGCAAGAATAATGCATGATGTGGATCATGACATTACAAATAATTAAGAAGTAAACAAGTAATAAGCACACAAGGAAAGAATTAAGAAGCATACAAAAGTGGCCAAGGGGCCAAGAAAACAAGGGACATAGACACATGTCACTCAAAGTAGAAAGCAAGCATAAAAGGAAAGTTTAAATTCCATATACACATACAAGTGAAACAAGCAAAGTTGGCATGAAAGTCATAATCACATAGAATAGTATAGGCAAAGGACATTGGAAAATGTCCTAAGGCACACATAATAATAGAAGTAAAGGACATTATGAAATGTCCTAAGGAACATACATGAGAGAAATAGGAACTAAGAAATGCAATCACATCTAGTTATGTAAATCAAGAAATGAAAGCATGTAAAAATTGGAAATACAATCACATCTAACTAATCAAAGCAAGAATTTGAAAGTATGCAAGACATGTAGTACAAGACTAGGTATATGCTAAGAAAATACATGAGTGCTGTAAACTAGTGAGTGTCAATAGAGTAATCTATGGAAATTAGTAAGTAATGTACATCAACATGATAACTAGAGTGTGTGGTGTAAGAATGACATAACTTGGATGGTGTAGTCATGTAGAAGATGCCCCTAGTGGGTATGTATATCAATGTATGTCTTGATGTAGAAGTAGGATGCCCTCTCAATGGGTGGAGTGAATCAATTAAGGATCTAGATGTCATGACACAAACTCAAAGAATATCAAGTGAAGCATGGTAATGTAGCTAAATCAACAAACAATAAAAATAGAACAACAAATGTAAATCTAGCATGATAGTAGTAATGTGAGCATGGATTATGCATACAATTAAAATGTTTTTGGTATTTTTTTTGAATTATTTGTGTGTTTTTTGTATTTTTAAATATTTGAATGTTTTTTGTATTTTTGATATAAGCTATGTATAATCAATCATTAGGAGACTATGTACAAGAAATTGAAGAGAAGCTATGTACAAGTAAGCTGGAAAGGGATGATACTAACCGATGAGTCTGATAAGAGACTCCCTATCATGGTGTCCTATATCAAGGAAAGGGATCATGCATGATCATGAATCATGATGGAAGGGCTAAGACTATGGATATGAAAGCTATATATATTGTAAATGTTTTGAAATCTCTGAAGTAAAAATTGAGTGTGGGGTCTCCCTATAACTTTGAGAAGTGGATACAACTGTAGGGCTTTTAGAGACCCATCTGGTAGTAGGAGAATCTCTCTAAACATGTGCTCTGTGAGTAGATGCATGAGACCTCAATGATACTACCTTGGGTGTCAACATTGTAGCTAGAGCTGTCTATAATCTTGAAGTTATGGAGGTCTATGAACTCTCTGTGTTAGTGGTGGATACCTCAACTATGTTTAAATCAGAACCAGAGGAGGAACTATAATTAATGACAAAACTAAAACTGGTGGCAAAACTAAAATTGGTGACTATGAAATAGTAGATGGCTCTAAAGTGGGGAGTGGTAACTCATATGGAACTCCACCAAATATAACAACCTGATTAGCATGAATGAATTTCATGCATCTATGAACTTTAAAAGGTACTACTTGAAGTTTTTGAATCCATGGTCGACCAAGTAACATATCAAAAACTCCTATACTAGGAACTATTGTAAATGGTGTGGCCATGTGTGTTGGACCAAACTATAGAGGAAGTACAATCTCACCCAATGAACTTTGTATGTTCCCATTGAATCCACTGATAAATATGTCCATCAGGGTAATATCTTGCTCTGAATATCCCAAATGCTACAATAATGTCATAGTGCACATTTTCACACTGGATCCATTATCTATGAGAACACTATGAATAGGATGATTTTAAATGTAAGCTCTGATAAAGAGTGTATGATAATCTAAATCATCCTCAATGATTTCCTACTCTGAAAAAGAGATGAAAGGTCTAGCTAGAACTCTAAAATTGTATACAATAGTCATGTTACTCAAAGGATATGTCTCAACTAAAGGTGCCTTGTATGTATTTGGTGGTGGATGTGCATGATATGCATGGTGAACCCCTAATGTGTCCCTTATCTCTTGTTTAGAATGTTGTAGAAAGGGATCTAAGAAGATTTTCAAAGCTTTATCCTATGTTTGTTTTGTCTGAAGAGGCTCAATTAAAGTGCCAAGATTAATATGATTTCCATCTATCAAATCTTGTATCTTGTGTCTCAAACTAATGCATCTATTTTTTATATGGTTTGATGCCCTATGAAACTCACAAAATACATGCTAATCATATCCCCATAGAAGAGGCTTTGTTGGGTTAACTTCTTAAACAGGATGGATAGATATGATGTTACATTCTAATAGCTACTGTAAAACCCTAGCTGGAGAAACTGGTAGATTGGTAAAGGTTCACTGAGGAGGTGATAATACAACCACATGTTGAGGGGGATTGTAAGTTGTATTAAATTTCAATTGATTTTGACTCTTGCTATCATTGACCTTGAATTTATATGGGACTTTATTTTTACTCTTGTTTGTTGTTTTTGAGATACTTGTGTACTTGAGTTTTCCCATTGAAATTAGTTTGAATTCTCTTTCCTTTAGTGTGTGACATAATTTAGTGAAGAAAGAGAATATTTTGAACATAATTAATTCATGCAAAGCTGGTAAGAGACTCTATTTGAAGAGATCTTGTAACTCTTGATCAACCATGGGGCTAGTCATCTTAGCCAAAATAGTCTTATATCAAAGAACATAATTTGTGAGATGCTCATTTGACCTTTGTTTCTATTTTGTAATTTGGGCATATGAAACCTTATCACCAATGTTGATGCTAAAATGAGCTAGGAACATGTTAGCTAAAGGATTGAATGTATTGAATGAATAATTTGGTAGACTGTAAAACTATTGTAAAGCATAATCCTTTAGGATCCATAAAAATAGCTTGGTAAGTAGCCAATAATTTGGTACATAGTCCAAGCATGCTATGTGAAAATCTCTTAAATATGTCTTTTAATCACCCTTACCATCATATAAAGTAAGCTTGGATTGAACAAAACCTTATGGAAAGAGTGTAGAAGTAATGTGATGTGCCAATGGTATATGCAATAGAGCAAAATAATCTAAAGCCTACATAGTTCTAGAGGCACCTTGCTCAAGATGTATCAACTTAGATTCAAGAGATATTATCTCTTCAACAAGGGCTACCACATTAGAAGATAAAGATGTATTAGGTGTTGCTGGTGGCATAGAGGTAGGTTGGGTTACTATAAGGGGTTGTTGAGACATAGTTGCCCTCGTAGTGTCATTTAAAATTGGCTATTTTGAAGGAATGTAATATTCAACTTGCTTAGCATATTTTATTTCCATGATAGATTGTAAAATAAGAGTAAGATCTCAGGTTTAGTCCCTGAGTCATTCCTAAAAACTTTGTAGGATCAAATATTTGTTGAAGACAACTCCATTATTAATAATTAGTGGAATTTAATCAAGAGTTTGATGCGGTGGATCATTAATATCGGTGTTTGTATCATCATTATTATTATTCTCATACTACTCATCATCAAAATTATCCTCATTGAAATTGGTGTAATCTAAATGTGTAGGATCTATAGTAAGAGTTTGAGTTGGTTGTTTTTCCATGGTATATGGTGGAGTTGAAGGAATATGGGTTAATTCAGGAGGGTTACCACTAAGTCTTGCAATTCATATTAAAGGAATAGATGCAAGGATCTTAGGTGGCATAAGGAAAACAACTTGGATAATAGTAGAAAAGATTAAATAGATATAATCTAAACAAGGAACTAGAATATGTATAAAAAGGATACAAAGCTCATAAACATGTAAGGTGATACCTCAAGAAGCAATGGGACCTAGTATATGTAGCTAGGGTTTGAAAGATTACTATTTTGAAAATTAATATGAAATTTTGAAATGTAAAGTTAATTTTTGAGTGAAATATGCAAGTAGAAATCAAGAATTTATTGGAAAATTGGTGATTTAAAGAGACCTAGAAGATGCAACTAGGGTTTTGAAAAATAAATATTTCTAAAAATTACTATTGAATTTTGAAATGAGGTGAATTTTTTATTTTAATATGCTAGTAAAAAATCAAAAAAATTATTAGAAAATTACTGGGAAAATACTGGGACCTAGTATGGACAACAAGGGTTTGAATGAAAATTATTTTAAAATTACTAAGAAAATTTAAAATTTAATGCTAATTTCTAATTTTATTATGTAGGTAAAACTTAGAAAAATATATTAAAAATTTACCCTATGGTTTCTAGGGTTTTTATGCACAAACAAAGTAAGTTGAGTTCACCAAATGATTTAACTTTTTTCAGAATATTGGTGTATTATTCTTAATTTAGTTAAAGGGTCTCAGTAGTAAAATAAATAAATAAATATGCACTAATTAAGATAATAATTTGATTATAATTTTAATCTTTCTAAAAATAGTAATAAGGGAGGGAAAATAAGACTTAGCTTAAAACTAACTGAAATAACTATTGTAGGGTTTGGAATTCATTGTGCAGAACTAGGACAGTGTCACAAATTAGGGTTTAGAGTTTGTTTTATGATTGGAAAAGAGCACTAAAATAGGACACTAGTGGCACCAATGCTATAGTATACCTCTACCATTTTTGTCTAGGAGACTTGAGCTTTTTAGGTTTTTTTCAATGTCTCTGTAACCCTGCCTATGAAATTTTGACTATCGAATGTCCACAAAACTCCTTATAGAGCATATTTTTATTCAAAACCTAGAATAATTTATAATTTGAATTTTTTTTAGAAAGAGTGGGTATTAGTGTGTGTAATATTCATTGATCATGTATCCACACCCCTTGCGTGGGCATGCTACCTACATACCAATACTCTGAAGAGGGATCAAGCCATATATGGTTCTCCCACTTGATGTGATTTATGAAGTAGTGTGTATGAAGATGAAAAATACTAAACTAGATATGTTTGAGTTGGATAAGTATTGGTGTAAATGTTTGGATAAGCTTTTAAGGTTATTGGTTGGATGTATGTAGAGAATAGGGAAGATTGCTTGAGTAGTCTTGCTTGTATTCTTGCTTACTTAGTGATAAAGGCCAACCCTCTCCAAATGATCTTTGAATGGGGATTTATAAGGATCTATTGGTCATGGGTTGAATTCAATTGCATTATTCCAATAAGGATAAGGATGGAGAATTAGAAGGAAATGACCATTGGGGCCAAAAATACACTTAGATAGGAGCGTCAAAAGTGGACAATAGTGGCACTAACACTGTAGTCCAAGTTGGGTGCATTTTTATTAGCTAATGGGACCTAGGGGGATGGATTTTTCATGGAAAGAGTAGTTTGGATAAGCTATAATTAGGTATAGAAGGCTATAAATGACTAAAAATTAGTGAAAAGATGCCTATGAGGGTCATGAAAGCAAGCAGGAGGGACCTATGGGTTGGGTGTCATTAGCCACACTTAAGTTACAAATTTTCATATTTTATATGACTACACCTTCTCATTAATGGAGTTGTACTTGGTTATCATGTGTTTCATGCATGTCTCTCTATGTACCCAAATTTGGTTGGCTACTCCCCTCCACAGTAACCACATATGGAAAGAATCTATGGCCATATACTCATTTATGGCTTTGGACCAATCTCTGCTAAGGAACATGCTGTAAGCTTTAGGGATGCCCCCTTCTTAGATGTCTATGAAGTGATGAATTCTAGGCTCAAATTCTAACTAGATATGGATTTTGAGTAATTCATCTATCACCTTTACTTCTTACTTATCTAGTTGGACCACTACCTTGTCTAACTTTATGTGGACTAACCCAAGCTTCTCACATATGCCTACTGACATCACATTAGTTGAGGCTCTTGAATCTAATAATTAATTATATAGATTATTTATAAATAACCAGATGTTTAAGAGGAAAGGGGGCACCTCCATATTATTCTTGTAATTAAGCACATTAATGTGTGTTGCTTTTGGTTTTGGTTGAGTCAGTGGGATTGGATTTTGATTCAAGGATTTCAATAGGAGATCCTGTTGCTTTATGATTTGAACTAGCTCATGAAGGCTGATGTTAACCTTGATCTTTTTAATATCTTCCACTATGTTATAACCCCCTTTACTTTGGACTGGTGGGGTTTTTTCAAGTGCCTTAGGTTTTTGAGGTCTTTGAGGTGGGGGATTATTCCTAGCATTTTGGTCTAATGGGGTTGCACCATTATTAGGGGAAGTCAAGGTAGTAAGGGGTTTTTATTATTGTATATTAATAAGAGTATAATTACTCTTCTATAATTATTAAAATGCTTTCAACTCACTAATACCCTCCTTTAGCTCATTTTATTCTTGGCTAGAGAAGTCTATGGTCTCTAACACCATAGCAGTACTAGGGGCTTTACCTAGGTTGGAGGATTTAGGATGATTTTGGAGCACCTCATATTCTTCTCTTTCCCTTTGGAAGATATCAAAAGTAGAACCAAACTTCATATAGTTTAATTTCTCATGGGCTACCATGTTATGCACTTAACACCAGTTAGGTAAGGCTATCTCAAAGATATTGATTTTAGGCAACCTATTAGATGAGGGTTTTGGCAGATTGTGAGGATGGTTATAGTTCCTTTTTGGTCTTTGATATGTGAAGTTATTTTTACAACTTTCTACATTAGAGTTACTCACCTACCTCTATATCCCAAAGAAATCATTTTTGAGTTTTTATACCATTTACTGAATAACATCTTACTCATTCTTGTGGACTCTTAATGTGTGGTTTGGGCATTGTTAGCTACTACCAAAATTACTTGGTGTTGTGCTTGAGGGATTAGTTCATGGCCCCTTGGGTTAAGGAAACCTAACAATTGGTTAAAAGTGGGATGACCCAATGGGAGTTGATGCATTATAGGGAGTGGTTGAAGCATTGGGACATTATGATTAACATTGGGGAAAAATATCTGAGTGTTCATCTATGGTGGCACATTAGGAATGCAAGTCATCATGTGGCTTTGAGGGTTAAGTTGCCTATCTACTTTGATGTCCCCTACATAAGTCTAGGATAGGTCTATTATGGTTATATCTATCCTTAAGAACATGATTATCCAAGGGTCTATCACATTCTTATGCATTTAAAGTGCTATTTGAGGGTTAGCTTGATAAAGCGTGGTGACTTGACTATACATATTTTGAAACTTAGCTCTTAATAGTCTCATTGGGCTCCCTTTTGATAGAAGTAAACTATTGGTATAGGACACTAGGATCTATCACTTGTCCAAATTGGGTGAAGAAAGTAGTACTAAAATAGTCCTAACTTAGGATAGAGTCTTTAAGAAGGTTGAATAAGTAATCATATGCTAAGTCCATTAAAATTAAGGGAAAAAGTGAAAGAGTTATCAAAACCCTTCAGCTAAGATCTCTCCAAGAGCTCATTATCACAACCATAGATGCTTCAACATAAATAACAAAACCAATTGTAAACCAAATTATTATTATTCATAAAATCATATGTAAAGGATATGAAAAATATCTAAAAAATATGTAAATGATAATGTAGATCCCTTACTTAAATAGGCAAGGCAAAACAAGATGCAAACTAAACCAGATAATGTGGGATAAATCACCACATAAGACAAAACTAGGTAAAGACCAATGACCTAGTTAGAACCTAGCAAGTAGGAGTAATAATATACTCTAACACCCCCCTAAAGTGAAGGTAGGGTATAATAATATAGGATTTAATGTGAATCCATGTGTTCTTATGGAATCCAATCCATCATGTCAGAGTACATGGATGTTGAGTTGTTGTAACCACCAGGTCGAAGTAGGGATGGTGCTAAATATGAAGATCATTAAACATCAAAATTATGCTCCAAATTAATAGGTATAATGATGAACTCAATGAATCATTGCTTGAACACCCTCCAATAAGATGGTGATAAGTGATCACAAATAGTGGTGGGGATACCATACTGGTGTCACTAGTGGGGATATCACACTGGTGCCATTATAAGAATCATCAAGAAGGCCATGGAGTCAAGTAACATATATTCATATGGGTTTTAACAAATAAAGTGCATGAATAAAATACCCATGTACAAAAGAGGAATTTATAAAATACTCAAAAAATACAACATATACATATAAATCTCATAAAGTGGAGAAAAGAGAGAAAACCCATAGGAAAAACTCCCCACCAAAAGAGAGAAAAGAAGAAGAGAGAGATATAAAGTCCCCCAAAGATGATGTTGAATTAGTCTACACTCCAAGTACTCACAAGTCATAAAGGAGCACAATCTGCATGAGTGGTCTAAATCCATTACTTGATCACAAAAATAACTGAAACTGGGATTCACCAAAATAACTTCAATCAAGAAGACTATCAGTGGTGATGAAAGTAAAAAAGATTACCATACGTGTAAGGAGTGCTCAACACCAAAGAATTAGAATGTACATCATGCCCCCCATACTACTGACTACGTAGAGTGGAGAAAAAAAGGTATGTATGATTAGTCTGAATTCACTACTCAAACACCGAACAAGCTGACACTATAAACACCAAAATAAATCCATATCATGCTAAAAGAGACTATCAAACTATTGAAAAAGACTAGATAAAATTGGGATTCACCAAAATAGCTACATTTCAAATTGTGGAATATTTTCAACTATAAAAAAGGTGGCATTAAAAATATAGATAAAGTCTCTCAAAGTTGATGGCCCATGGTGATGATGGAATAAATAAGCAACTGAATAATTGAAAAGGTGTCTATAATAGAGCACACAAATGCGTGAAGGTAGATAAGGCTGAATCAAAAAACTCCCCATGGTATTTTATAAATCAATGTAATTACAATATAACCCATACACAAAAAACTAGATAGAAAGAAAGGAGATACTGGGCTTCACCAGAATAGCACAAAATGAGGAGATTATCAACCTGTCAAATAAGCCATCAAGAGAGATGATCTAAAAATAAGGGAGCAAAGAGATATCCACATAGAATAAGGTGAGGCACTAAGAAAGGGGCCTTGAGGAGATATGACATAACTACTAGTGTGTCAAAGTACCAATGTATGTTGTGGGCTGATAAAAGAGTGTGGTAAATGGTGAAAATAGCCATCATGTATGCAAAAAACACACTAAAAAAATATTAGGAGCTAAAAATAACAACCTACAAAGCACATGAAAAAGGACATCAAACTTAGTCAAAAATGCATCTGAGATAGTGTGTGCACAAAGTATAATACATGGTCCATATCATAAGAAACCCCCTAGTAGTGATAATGCACACTCAAGAATAAGACGTTGGACTTAGTTGAAAATGCATCCATGAGTGTAACAAATTATGACAATGCAATCTAGAAGAAGTAAGAAGGAAGTTTGTGTTCCCTGTTAAGGGTTTTGACCTCCTATCAGACTAAACCTCACCTTCTAATCTTTGACAAATGAAAGAGATAAGATAGTGTAAAATAAAGAATATTACCTGAAAAAATACTCACAACATAGCAAATACATCTCCACTAAAATATAACCACATAAAATTAAACCATAAGCATAAGGCAACACAACCAATGCAAAGAGACTCCCCTAAAATGAGGCACTTTATATTTTAGTGTGGTTTATAATGTAAATAGAACTAATGCATGGGAAATAAAAAATATGAACTTTCGAAAAAGACATCACTCAATTTTGAGCTACTGATCAAAAGTTAATAAACAATCAATTTCTTGTAAATGAGGCCTATTTAATAAAAATTGCACTAAAATTTAACAACTTTGTGGATAAGGTGTACCTAGCCTTCCAACCACTCATTTGAATCGACACTAAACTAGGAACTTCCTCAACTATTTATAATTAGGCATTTTTATAAAAACATTTCATCAGAATGTAATTTTGAGTTAAAATAGAAAACAAAATAAAATATCCATTTCTATACAATATGACTCAAATTAAATTATAAATCTATATTCTAGATGAAAAATTATGCACTTTAAAAAAAAATGGCACCTCAAAAGGTGCCATGAGTGTGGAGAAAAGTGCTCAGAAAGTTTGGTGATATTTGCATGCTAAGAAGACCTATGAAAATCTAAAAAATAACCACATTTTTTTGGGAAATAGCATAAAACCTAATATACTACATGGAATATCACATAACCATATTTCCAATGCAATAATAATGCTATAAAAATCTAAAAAATACTCAAGATATAAGTGAAAATGTTCAAGTGTGTCTACATAAATACACAATGAAGGGGGCCTACAAAATTACCATCAAACATGAACAAAGCCAGGAAAATGCCAAAAAGAAGTCCATACGTTGTAATAAGAAATGTTTTAAAAAAAAAAACAAGTTTTTTGTTGGGGGGGTTTAACTGCTTATCAAACTAGGCCCCACCTTACAGGCTTCATCAAATGGAAAAAATACCGAATGATGCTTAAAATACCTTCCAATGCTCGATCATTCTTGTGGGTACAAAATGAGAGTTTGGTGAATGTTAAAACATCTCCATGTCCCACATCAAGTCTTATACAAAATTCACCCACCCAAAAAATCTACCAATAAGGTCAAACACATGTTAAACCACACATTGTAAATCGTGTTTGGAAAATAAAGAATCAACGAAGACTACCATGGGTGGATGGTGGTTGGCCATAGTCAGAAAAATCAGCCTCAAAAAATAGTTCCAATGTTTGAGTTTGAAGTCATTCAATGAAATCATACATGGCCAAAGTCAACAAAAAAATAGGAATGAGATTTGAAAAAATCAATTCACAATTTCCATGCATAAAAAAAATACGCCATGAATATTTTCAACGCTTTAAGTTGAACTGTAGAAGGCTAAAATCAAAAGCCAATTCCAATGCTAATTCAAATGGCTCCAATCAAAAAATTTCCAACACTATAATTGATTACGTAAATGCCACAAAATAACAAAAAACATGTTTTTTATTGGTTTTTTTGGTTGTTGGCCGTGTAAGAGTTGGGCCATGGTTGTGTGCTACGTGATGCCTATGTGAGCAGAGGGTGTGGCACTCATATTGAGCAAGCATAGTAGGGAAATAAAGGATCTATGGAATTAGGGTTGGGGAAGAAGTGTTCAATGTAGGGAGGAGCTATGACATGTCTAAGCCATGCCCAACCATGAGTAGGGGAAGGGGCCGAGCAATAGGCTCGACCCTAGATATTTTTTTTTAAAACTCAAAAGAAACCTTTTAATATATATATAAACAAAACATAACCCACACCAAAAAAAATAAAAAACACATGATTTTTTTTTAAAAAGGGCTAAAAACAAAAAAGCCTGAAAATAAAAAAATTCAAACCCCTTTAGCTAGTGGATGGTCAGCATTGATCAGGAAAAAACACCACACTAGGAACACCACAACTCTATTTTCTACCAAAAAAATGTCTACCCCCACTATATTGACTACTACGAATGCATCCATATGGTTAGATCTATATTAAAATGTGTATATTTCTCAAAAACTATTCAATAACTAGTCATCTTCTTGAATAGATCTAGAGTGTTAGGTGACCAATTTAAGCAAACCAAAAGGTTGAAACACTTTTCAAAACTTTAACGAACATGTCCACAAACTTTTATTTGCTCTAAAATGTAGCATGCTCTCTAAAATAAATAGTTTACCATAACAGATCTTGTATATTCGAGGCATATATCTGAGGAGAATGCTAAATAGATTAGTACCATGAAAGACACAAAATAAAACAAGAGACTCTATGGATTGAAAAAAAATTCAAATATTTAAAATACAAACATAGATCTAAAGACTACAAATTCATAGAGCTCAATAAACAAGCTACTATCTAAGGATCTCAAAGCAATATAGATATACAAGCCAAATTTTAGTAATGACTATTGGAACTTGGATCTGATACCATGAAAGAGTTATCAAAACTCTTTAGCCAAGATCTCTCAAAGAGCTCATTACCATAACCATAGATACTTCAGCATAAAGAACAAAACCAATTGTAAACCAAATAATTATTATTCACAAAAGTATTTGCAAAAGATTTCCAAAATATCTAAAAAGGATTTATATTACAATGTAGAGCCCTTACTTAAATAGGTAAGGCAAAACAAGATGCAAGCTAAACTAGGCAATGTGGGATAAATCCCCACATAGGACAAAACTAGGTAAAGACCAATGACCTAGCTAGAACCTAGAAAACATGAGTAATAATATACTCTAACAAAAATCCAACATGTAATGTCTTCATGTTTTATGTTTAGAAGCCTCAAGGTAATTTTATTGGAAGTTATATGCTCTTTAGCAGTTTATCCCATGCTTGGGGTGAAATGGGGAAAATACCTCTCAAGGTTCTTAGTTAAATCATGGATAACTCTCAAGATGTTAATGTTAGAGATAGCTAACCAGGCCATCTTAGGTTGTGAATTTGGGAGAGGTTGTGGGGACAAATTGATTAGAATCATGGTAGGTCTAGGTTGGTTGAGCCTAGTTTTTCTATGTAAATACAAGGGGAAATTACCAATCAACCACAATGAGACCTAGCCTTGGTAATAGGTGAACTAATCTCTAGGATAATTCAAAATAAAATAGTGGTTAACATGTTATTATAAATATGCATAATCTTGACACACTCATAAATCAATGACAAGCCTAAAATATTATGATCGACCCTCCTTCTAGTATGACTTGTTGTTCGCTCTAAATTCTGGTTCATGAAATACCCATGAGATTGGGTATTCCCTAAAAGGGAAGATGGGGACAACTAAGAACTTTCATCCTTCATTTTAGGATTGATCTGGGATCAGTCCATGGCATGATTATGGTTATTTGACTTCACACTGGAGACTACATGAATAGTCTCCAAGAGATGTAGTATCACCATTGAAAGTTCAATATGAAGTTATTACGCACAGATCTAATTATCAAAGATTATTATGGGAGTTCATGTATTATTCTTATCTATTTATAAATATAATGGGATAAGGTAGTTCAATCTCAATAAACAAACACAAAAAGAGAGGGGAGAGTAAGGTAGAAAAGGGAGCCTCCAGGTCTAGAATGATCTCAATGCATCAACCATCAAACCAAATGCCCTTGCCACATTTATACCACTGTATATTGAATTTCACTAAAATTTTACCTCCAAGAATACATAGTGGGAAGAGTTTGAGGAAAAAAAGGGAGTATGCCTCAAATATGAGACCTTACTAAATATAAGCACTATGAGTTTATAGTAAACTACACATAAACACCTTATGGTAATTTGTAGATTAACACACAAATTAATAGTACTATAAAAGGGAAATTAGAGAGATTAGACAATGATTATAATATCCAAGCACATCATAACCATAACACACATGAAGCATCAAAGCATTATTCCAATTAATATAACATTGAAAAACATTAAAAATGAATATGAAATATGATTGAGATGTAAAACAAATCCTTTAACAAAAACATGAATTATATTCATTTAAAAGTGAGTTTTGTTACAATAATTAATCTTGGACAACTCTACAATCTAAAGAGATGAAGGAAAAAGTAGGTGAAATCTTAGCTATAATCAGACACTACTTTCAAGCAAGTTTTTGTGAACCCTATATTACAATATGGATTTGCCTTATATATATGAGGATAGGATTCACCTCCAAATAGTGTGATATTCTCATCCTAGGCCATGATGACCACTCATGACAATTAAAATCATAATTAAAAATTCAAAACAAACAAAATCTCCTCAATATTTCAAAAATATTTATGGGGGACCACTTACTTGATATGTAGAGGTTACTATGAAGATCTAGCTCCAAACTGCTTTGATTTTGCATCTCTAGCTTCCAAAGCAATTTCCATAAGGTCAAATTCCTTGTCCAACATAACAAGGTTCATAGGGGGTTCCTTGAATATCACCTCAGCTTGTGTCAAGAGCCTTTGGTAGACCTAAAAGGGATCTTCCATTGACAACTAGACCCTAGAGACATAGTTGATGCTCATTTTGGATTGCATTGATAGATCTAGAATTGCCTAAGCCCTTTGATTGCTTTAATGACCTTCTCTCTCATGACCTATTCAAATTAACATAGTTGGACTGTAAATTCTCCCTTATCTAGCATGGTGCCATTTGGGTGGAATAACACCAAGATATTGACCTATTTGAAGCAGGTCAATATCTTCTTCTTGCCCTCTTCATAGAGTTCAGTTAATAGTATGAGCCATAACCAACCATTCCTCCATAGTCACATTTATGTTCCCATCATATGTCTAATATAACCCCAAGTCTGATGTTGGTATTATTTTTTATTCTAAGAACATGCCTTTGTTAATCACCAATAATAGCTTCCTATACTTTCTATCTTTGCAATACTCTCCAAGTAAGCTTGAGTTCATTGGATAAGCATATTGGTCTTGGTTAGAGTCTCCACAACCTTCCCTAAAATTGAGAAGAGTAGTAAGAGGACATCTTTGACCTACCCAATCAACCTGATGGGGAAGTATATCTTCCCCTCGGCCTCTAAGGTTTGAAACTAGCTTTGCATGTCCTCAAAGAGATTCTTTGACATATTATGAGTTTCCCAGAGAATTCAAAGTGGAACCTCAACAATCCTTTCTTCCACAGTGGAAGTCTTCACCTTAGTGAGGGAGAACAGACCCTAATGGGTCTGTTAAATCACCAAGTTCCTTTCTTAGATGAACCTCTACATTAGAGTCATCTTCATGCTCCCCAAATCTCAAACAAAGCTGCATTGTACATCTAGGTTGCCCTAGATAGTCATATATAGTGATTTTAACCTTGGGACCATTCCATGGGTTATGAGGGGTGTAGGAGGGGTGGTCGATATGGTGTTGAATGAGAAATGGAGTAAGTGAAAGGGATGAATAAGGAAAGTAATGGAGGTAGAGGGGACAAGGTATCAAAAGGAGGAAGGACAAAAGGGGAGGACCACAAGAACTTCTATGCCTACCACTACTCTTGGGTCATGCCCACTTGAGGGGAAATTACTCCCAAGAGAGGGGCATTAAATAAAAGGGAAGAGATTAGTTGGTTGAAGCCAAATCCCTAGGCATTTAAGGTAATGGAAATAGGGGGTTAGGGAGAAATGAACTATGGTGATGTGGCTAGAGCCAAAGGAATCATTGAGGTTGATAGAGGAGGTTAGATTGGAGTGTAAGGCCTACAAACTAAATCTAGAGTGTGAGTTGCCTTCGGCTTTTTCTTGGGCCTTTTACCCAGGTTGTCTCTAGATGTTTGGTGGAAAGATTGGCTAGAATAGTAGGAGATGTAGGGGATGACAGTAGAGAAACTAGAACTATTGAAGAAGGCATTATGATTACTAAATGGGGAACCAAGATAGTTCCTACCACTAGAGGTATGATCCTAATAGTTGTAGCCATGCTTGTAGATGAAGATGTATCAATGGTACCTAAACTAAAGGTAAGCCTAAACAAGACACCATGGGTTTTGGGTTATGGAATGGATGGGGTAGAAGGGAATGAAGAGGTAAGGATTGTTTGAAGGACTGAGGCCAAAGGTACCTGGCTAAATGATGGAGAGGGTAAAATGGGGAAAAGAGGAGGTACCACTTAGAGAGCTTGTGGGAAGGGAGAAAAAATTGTGGGTGTTGTGATCAGGAGCTGAAAAATGGTGGGAGTGAGGGGCAGAAGGGAAATGGAGGAAACATAAGTTGTAAGGGGTGGAACCTATATTGATACCTACTAAGAGCCTTATTTTGGGCTCTCCTTTAGACTAATGGTTATGTCAAACCTTAGGGTTTGTGCAACCTAGGGCTGAGGTGTTGTTGGTTGAGTAATGCAAGTATGGATTGGTTACAACCAAACATTAGAGTTGTTAGAGGAGGTAGAGGTGGAGCTAGGGCATGAGGAACAATTGAAGGAGGAAAATTTAGGGTACAAGGAGTATGAGATACTTTAGGAGTTAGAGATAGGGCTAAATAATGAGGAGGAAAAAGTGGTGGAATGCCCTATAAAATACTTCTAAAGATAGTAGGAGTTAGAGTTGGATCATATATAGAGAAAGTAAGAACTAAAGGGGGAGAAGACGGGCCTGTTTGGACCTTATTTCCATTTTTATTCTTATTTTTCATGATATGGGATTACACATCTTGATGTTGGTAGCATCCAATTACAACTCATCATCATTCTCTATTTAATGGTTGTAGTTTATATTTAAGTAGGTCAAATACCTAGCTAGTTGAGCTATGATCATCCCTTTGGGGTCTTAATACTAGAGCTCATATCTCCCTAGGGTGAAAGAGTCTTGATTGTTTTCAATTTTTTATATGGGAGGGAAGGTCTTATACACATTATTCTTCATGGTGATTGGGAGTTGTGGACACACCTTCTACTGGTGGCCTATGTAAAAGCCAAAGATACCCTCCACTAACTAGTATGTAATTTCATACTTTCCCAGATGATCTAGGATAAAATATGATAAGTGGAGGGGTTGCTTGAGAATTTATATAATTTGGATCACAATATAATCTCTATAGTATTAGTAGTCCCTAATGACAATGATGGAATCCTAAATTGGTTGTGATAGATGAGGCATTGGGGCTTTGTTGATCACATTATAAATCACCAAATAAAAGTGCTCATAGATTTCCTAAATGTGGTTTTGGTACTAGTGTTCATATAATTTGTATAATAATACATGGACCACTAAGCCCTTAGGAACCCATGCAAGAAAATTTGAAGGTGATAATTCCACAGACTATCCACAAGGTAGTTCATCATATATAAATTGCCTCCATATTTAGCATCCATGATGACATTGACCAACTTGAATTTGATTAGTCCTCCTATTTCCAAAAATTTGGATCATGTGAGGATAATATGGAGGAGGAGCACCCATAATTTTATAACCTAAAATTAGTCCTGAGCCCCAAATAATTGGTTCAAAAAAATCATGCCTACTTAGACTTCCTCCGAAAAGGTATGAACTATGTATGCATTTATGTCCTCCTTGCTGACCCATTTAACATATAGGTTGTCATCCTAGTCTTGTAAGATGTTATATATATAGAAGGTCTCCATCCAGACCTTTATCATTGTATCATTTTAAGTGAAGGTGAAATATGGGAGGGAGTAACACTTCTTATAGGCATTCTTGGAGATGTTGACAATCTGGTGCTGAGAGTTGGGTGAGAAAACTTAGTCATGGACCCCATCCTATACTCAGATGGTGGTGATAAGGAGGTTTCCAAATAATTTATCATAGGGAAATACCTCTAGATTGGCTATGACCTTGTGAATCTTTCATATCTTTTAGGCTTGAAGGGTATCTTTGAATTCTACTCATTTATCATTATTGAAACTTGAGTTTTTAGGTACCCAATCGACTACTTTGAACATGTAATTATAGTGATTGAATTTGGTCAAGAATTATAGGAAAAGGGTATCCTAATAATTAAAATTAACCTTGGGATTTGAAGAGGATGAAACCCTTATAGTAGGTTGTAGGGGCAACAAGAAGGCTCTAAACATAGGAGGTAAGAAACACAAGGGTATTTTATGAGAATTGAAAATCAAAGAGTTGGAGTGCTCTTAAAGGTATATAATGATAATAATTAGTGGGATTTCCTAAGAACTTTATAAATGCACAAATTTAGACTCTTGTATTAATTAAATTTGGTGGCTCACTTACTATGCATGAAAATTTGAGTTGGTGGTTGGATCTCCTCTCTTTACTTCTCAATCTAGAGATAAATTTAGAGCTCATTCTCTAATGCCACCAACTAGATTTAGAAATGGTGATGGGATGTTTTAAAATTATCCAATAAAGCCCAAATTTTTATTTTTTTAATGCCCAATGCATGGCAGGTACATGGTCACATCTCTTAGAGGCTTCTTGATTAACTCCTGCTTTATGCCATGTGTCATCTATTCATTGACCCTTTTGTTAATGGTCAATATATAGGCATGGATTTTTACTTTGAGTCATACCTTTAAGAAGGGTGAGGTGTATCTTAAGGATACGTGGCACTCTTTGATTGGTTTTTAGGCTCAATCTATACTCCATTATGAACATTTTAGGGCCTTAGGTGGTCATATATTCATCTACCTTGCTATGCTATGTGGTGCCTCCTGAGTGGGCTAGGATCTCCTAGGATCTGACATCTCTGACAAGTCAAGGGAATAGTCACTCTAATAACTTGGTGATATGGTGCCTTATTAATGGTTAGACTCTCTTGGGCTCTAACATCTTTGATAGGTCTGGAGACTGGTTGCTCGAACAACTTGGTGACATGGCACCTTCTAAATGGGTTTCACTCTCTTAGGCTCTGACATATCTAATATGTTCAAGGATTGGCCCTATGATAAATTGGTAATGTGGTGACTTATAAATGGGCTAGATTATCCTAGGATCTAACATATATGATATTTCTAGGGACTGGATGCTCTAAAACCTTAGCAACATGGTGCCTTCTGAATGGGCTGGGCTCTCCCAGGCTTTAACATCTCTAATAGCTTTGAGGAATATATGATTTAACAACTTGGTAACATGGAACCCTCTAAGTGGTCCAAGATCTCTTGGGTTTTGACACCTCTGATAGGTCTAGAGATTGACCACTCTGATAACGTGGTGACATGGCACCCTCTAAGTGGATTGAGCTCTCTTGGGCTCTGATATCTCTGACAAGTCTGAAGACTTGTCACTATGACAACTTGGTAATGTGGTTCCCTTTGAGTAGGCCAAACTCTCCTATAAAACTTATAAAAAAGACCAAGAAACAAAAATACATGCCATACATTAATACTTACTTTTCCATCATTAAGATATCAATTTACCATGAAGGGTGTTGCGTCTGTTACTCCAAGAAAGGAACAAGACTCTAAGGACTTCCTTTAAAAATAGACTTGTAATGTTAGCACCCTAAATCCATAAAATAAAATGTCTACTTTAGTCATAAAAATAAATAAGGCTTGTTAATGCTTGGGGAAAATTGGGGCAACATAATATACCAAAGGTTAAGTTCAAGCAAAGCTGATAAGAATAAAAGAAAAGACCTGGGAGTTCTAGTTTTATAATTTTTCATAGGGGTCCCCCATTTTGAGAAAATGGGGGGCGTGTTGGACGCAATATAAATCTTAAAATTTATTTTCTCATCTACACCTTTTTTAAAAACTATCATATTGGGTTAAAAAGTCTGTGACTATGGCGTGCAAAATGAACATCTTTATACTGGAACTCATATTATAAAATCTAAATGATTTCACATTTTTAACCAACATGACACTTAATTTTCCATGATGGTATATTTTAGCTCAAAATTTTTTAATGATTTTTTATATAATGATATGGTGTTGTTCATGCCCCTTTAAGTTCTTTTGTAGTAATATAATGGCCACCACATGTAGGGAAGCAATAAAAATATTTGAAACTCTTTATCAGAATCTCAGCTAGCTAGTATGGGGGCTTGCTTGAGAACTTACTTAATATAAATATATGATAGGACAACCACAATATTCCATTTGATAGTATGATATTTCCTTATCATCCTTGAATTAGGATAGTAATCTAAAAAAAATTTAGATAAAATGTCTAACACAGTTAATTTGACCAAAAATGATTGTATATCTTTTTTAGTGTATAGACTAGGGATTCCATCAATTGATTTTACTTTTTTTGGTTCAATCATCAATCCTTTTGAGATAATGTGGCCAAAAAACTTTCCCATTTCCACACCAAAGACACATTTCTTGGGATTAAGGGCTATCACATATTCTCAACATCTTTGAAAAACTCTTTGAAGGGGATTTAAATGGTTTGATATTTTCTTTGAATAAATAATAATTTCATCCTAAGGAACCATTATAATCTCAGTTATTCGACTAGTAAATGAAAAATACTTCACTATTTAAAATGTAACTCTAATATTCAAAATCCCAAAAATCATTTTCACATATACATATGTGCCCCAAGGTGTTGTGAAAGTTGTGTCAAGCCTTTTTTACTCTTTTATAATAAGCTGGTTGTAGTTAGAAAAACTATCTAACATCAACATTAATTATGATCCAATTACCTTTTCTAGTAGGTAATCCATGTAAGGCATAGTCTAATTATCTTTTAGAGACATTTTAATAAAATTTATGAAGTCCATGCACAACCTAAAATATCCTTTTTTTAATTAACTGGGATGAGATTTGTAACCCATGCAAAATATTTTACAGGCTAGATGATCCCACCCTCCTTTAATTTCCTTAATTATTCTTCTATCCTTGTCACTAAAGTGGGAATAATGGGCCTCTGCTTCTACCTAATTTGTTTTATATCATGTTGTAAAGGGATCTCATGTTGGAACACATCTATCTATATACTTTAAATTCATCACATGACCAGGCTAGATAGTCTATATGCTTTCTTATTATTTTAATTAAAAAATATAGCTTCATCCTTTTTCAAGAAATTGTCAGTTAATTCATGTTTAGGTGCAGTGGTTGTCAAAATTAATGTTTTCAGTGTCTTGTAAATTTAATACTATCATTTGTTTTATTTTGTTATCATTATCAAAATACATTTCAAAAGTCACCCCTTGGGATTGTGTTAGTATTCTATTGAATTAACTCTTGACTCAATATTATTTCTTTTTCTTCACATTTCTCAATGTAAGGATTTAAATAAATTATCTGATCCTTAAGCTAAACTATAGAGTTCATGAACCAAATGATCTAATTATCATCTTCAAACACTTTCTAATGATTAATATTGTTAGGGATAAAGGGTCTCACCAAAAATTTCATGTCATACTTACAAAAAGGTGCATCCACATCATATTAGTAGAGGGAAACATACATAACTAGTCAATCTACCATAAAATTGAGTGGTCTTTCTATAAGAATAATATTAAATGAGTCAAAAAATCATATTGAATCCCAAATAACATTTATTATTTGAACCTCTCATTTTTACCTACATATATCTTCCTGACTCGTTGAACCACCAAATTTGAATCACCCTCCACAATGAGATTTTTAATCTTAAAAATTTAAGGCACATCAAGACCCAATAACAACACCTCATACTCTACCACATTATTCATGCATTTGAAATCTAAATTATATACAAACTTAGAAGAAGATACTTGTGTGATAATAATACCACACTTGCAACCACCTCATATTTAGAATGAGCCCCATCAAATAATATTATCCAAAGATCATAGGAATCTAAATCATCACTTTGGGGATAATAATAAGGATCAACTTGATTTTATATGAAATTAATATTCCTAATTAAATTTTACAAATCCATAACATTATACAATAACTCATTTAACACACTTTAAGGATCTTCAATTAAATTCAACATCTTGTATTCTTTGTAAAACCTTACATGTTCACCTTCTATTGGAATGGTATCATATTATAGGTCCATATAAATGTTGCCTCCAATTGAAACAACCCATTTTTTTACAATAAAATTCCTTAATTGGGAGGATAAGCCACCACCACAACATCTATAGTTAGTTAAAAACTTCCCAAGATATACTACATGTTAAACCACTAGGTCTCTTACACATCCTACTATTGGCACTTCTCATGAATCCATGGCGTATCATTTTCCATATGTTATATAAATACTTATATTAACTTATCATGATAAGAAGCATGACAGTGCATGAGGCCCCAAAATCAGACATATAATTATGTAATAGGCACCCATTGATAAGTAAAGTGGTATAAAAATGCTCAAGATTAAGTTGGATTTCCATTGGTGACGTCCCTAAATACACTTAAAAATATTCTTCTTCCTCATCGTCTAATTTGTTTAACTTCTACAAGAGGGGTGGGAGAAAGAACAAACTTCTCGATACCTAAGTAAGCAAAAGCTTTATCCCATACTATAGAATTTATAGAAATTCAATCACAGTGACAATAATATTTAGCTGACTTAAAATCAAATCCATCTCACACATATACTTGGCATGGGAATGTTTTGAGGCATAATGAAAACATTCACATCAGGGATACATGAGGCTAAAACTTGGGCTAGTGACTATCTTATATCAATGGGTTGAGATAACATATTTCTATTTGGGATAATAGTGGTATCCTCAACCTTTTGCCTTATATTTTATATTATATTTTTATAAGGGGAAGGATCTTTAACAACACTAGTGAGGAGTGGCATCTTACATTTAAGTTTTAACATGAATTTCCTTTGTATGACCAGCTATGGTGGAGTGGTATTATTTTATGAGGAAACAACAAGAGCAAGTTTTTTTTTGTACTGTCACCCTTCACAAAAGCACCACTCTTGGCAACTTCTTCCTTTTCCTTTTATTATTATTTTTATCACTTATTTATTAAGTTGTAGTCACCTTTTACCTAAGATTAAGTAATATTTAAAATAATTTGGATGTATTCATCATATGGCCTATTTCTATTAAGATTTTTGATCATTTTAGTCTTCAAATATTCACAATCATAGGTAGGTAGTTCATAATATTATGTCATGGTGAGTGAGTCCTCATCAAAATCAAACTTGTATGCCTCATAATTATGCACCACACTAGTTGAATCTTCATAAAAATCAAACATATAAGATTCATATGTATCTTGATCATTATTAATGTCATCATTGACATAAGTTATAGTTTAAACAATAACATAATGAGGATGAGGCATAAAATAATCCTCACACCACTTTAATCCATATATTTTATCAAGTTAATCAACCTAAGTAGCAAGGGGATCAAACATTTCTTTCTCAATATTCTCATGACCAAGATTTATTTCTTAATGTAGTGGATTTTTTCCTTTATCATTTATCTTATCACGTGTTTCCCCTTTTCTAAATTTCAAATTTTAGTCCTTAAGATATTAATTATTATGCATTATAGGTAAATGTATTCTCTTAAAGATAGACCACCTTATAGGATAAATATTTTAATTCTTCTATGAGCTTATCTAATTTATCATCCACACTCAAGGATTTATTTGTTGGATATTTATATGGATTCAACAATTTCACCGCAATTCTTTTTATAAGCTTACATGTGTATCTAATATTGTTCAGAATCTTAATGACTATAGCATAGGCCCATTAAAATTTTTCAAGCCCTTGGTCTCTGAGATAAAATCTAACTTTAGAATCAATTGCATTATAATATTTAATTAAACATGTGGCCTCACTAGGTATCACACACTTAGTCACTCTTAGCATGGTTTTATTGATTCTGCTATTAAAATCCCACACACTTTCATTTACATGTTTTTTTTAAATTTTTTGAACTTATTGATTAAAAATCTTATCTCATCTCTATCTCCATACTGGATCTTGAATGTTATTTTCATCTTATGCCCCAAATTAATGTTTTTATTAGTTAAGGCAAACCACTCCCAAACATAATCCTCCAAAGTGTGAATGGACATCCTAATCATGACATATTCATTTAAAATTTCATAATCATCAATAATATTGGTAAAATGTAACAAGGGTTGTTCACCTGAGGATGCATTATTCCCTTGAAATTAGGCAATCTCTTTATCACATCATCTTGGGCCTCATTTGTATATACTTGTATCTCATAGAAATTGATTTGTTTATACCTATTAGCTCTAGGGAAAGGACAAGGAGGTATTATATTATATTTGGGAATAGGTATATGATTTATATGCATATTTACAACTCTTTGTTGATTCAACATAGTGATAAGGCTAGGATGAGTAATGGGGAAATCATAATTTAAAGGTATCAAAACAAGAGCAAATACTGGAGTATTATGATCAATGGTCTGCTCTTTTAAATTTGAACTAATGAGTGAATGAAAGAGTGTGATAATATTTGGATTTTAAATAAGGGAGAAGATTAAAAAACTAAAGTTATGTTTAAGGGATGTGAACTTAGGATCACTAACATATGTGAACAAAGATTGAATTTTAGGAATGAATTCTTTACCAAAAGGCTTAGAAGGAACATGAGAAGGTGAATAAATCTCAATTAGATCTTGAATTGAAACTTCTTTGTCATTATTTAAAATGGAACCAATAATACTCACAATATTATTATAATCAAAAGACTTGGTAACTCCACATGTTTCTACACTTGTTTTCCTCTTAGAACATGTTTATAAATAGATAATTTCATAGTTCTAGACACAAATTCTTATCAAGATTTATCTTAAAGGAATAATGCAAGCCATCCATATTGATAATCTAGGGCCATAGAGGAGTAGTATATTATAATTATTTAATATTTAACTCAGACTTGAAAATTTAATAAATGATTTGGTTTAGAACCACAAAGGAGTCACCAATACCATAAAGGTATACTCAAATTGAATATACAAGCTTGAGATATTGTAAATGGAAAAAATATATCAATGTATTGAATAATAAGGAGTATATTATATGCTATGTAAACTAATTACTCCTTGGAAATGACACCACTTTTTTGGCTCTCTACTATGACCTTAACCTATAGTCCATCTACAGATATGTGTGACTGACTTGTGGCTTAAATACCTTTCATATTGTCTTATTGCATTTCTCTATGTTCTTAGTATGGTTGCCCTATGGAACAACCATGGCTAAGTAGAGTATATGTAGGATTCAGTGGTTAGTATTTTATCACCATATTGTGAATTATACTCTTATTGCATTATTTTTGAGGTTTTCCCCTTGAAGTAACTTAGTCATAATTATCAATTATTCTACTCTTTTGTCAATTATTATTGTGGATTTGATTATTATTCTCTTAATTATATGATATATTATTTCAACATTGTGAAACATCTAAGTAATTTCATTACAAGTGGTATCAAAGCATCGATTTGGGCTAGTTTCTATGAAATTTGATTTTGGATATGATGTGATAATTTGAAGAGATGTAGGATTGAAAAACATAATTTAAGATATGGGAATACTTTAATATTTTTCCATTATAGTATTGTTTGAATTCTTTTTTTAATTCTGATTTTTTCATACCTTATGTAAATTAGTAGTCATTAGATTCATCTTAGTGAGATGATCATAATGTTATAATATACTAGTACACTTTTTTAGACCCAAAACCTTCTATTCCAAGGTTTATGCAGGGCTAGTCCTAACACTTGCTATTGTGAGAAAGGTCAAGACACTCCAAAAACTCCTCATAAGGATGACATGGAGTCTAGAACTTTAGATCCATTAGTTTATGAGGTGGTTCAACACATTTAGTTAGAGATTCAAAACATGTTGAGTATGGATGATATTGATGTAGTAAAAGAGGAAATGGATTCTATGAAGGATTAATTATCAATGATGAGTGCTTAGTTAACCTATATTATGATTTATCTTACATAAAATAATCCTCCACCACTCTAATGAACTTCACCCAGTTAGAATAATCATAACTACAATATTGGTTTGAAGCACATGTTACCAAAATTAGAAGTACACAAGTTTGATGGTAAAGATCCACTCACTTGAATCAATAAAATATAAAATTTATTTGATCTACATTAGAGCCCATGTGTGTAAAAGGTGATCAAAACATATATCTATATAGAAATTAATTAGTTCATTTGGTATAGGTGGTTATTTATTCAAAATAAAAAGAAAAGTACTCCTATTATCTATTCAATGTTTACTGAGGAGATACAAATACACTATCACAATAATGTCTTAGAAAACTACTTCAGTTAGTTAGCCAAGTTACAATAAACAAATATTGTTAAGGATTATATTAAATAATTCCAAAATCTATCCTTATATGTGGTTGAAATAATTGAGAGCAACTTGACTGACCTAATCTTGAAGGATCAAGGATAACATCCAACTTAAGGTTCATATGTTTAATCCACCATCCATTTTTGAATCTATACCATTTATGCACCATGTAGAGGAAAAAAATGGTAAAAATAAGGGTTTTCACTCATGGTCATGAATTTATTTTCATAACACTATCATTTTCATAACCTACATGATTCACCCCTTAGAAAATTGAAGAGAAGCATTCTAAAGGGTTATGTTTTAACTATGACAACAAGTGGAGTGAAGGACATAAATGTGCTAGTTTTTCTACATTGAAGGTGTCAATTAAGATGAAGATGAGGCCTCATGTGAGGGTATCGAAGATCCAAAGGAGGAATCTAAAGATTTTCACCCCACTATCTCTTGTCATGCCCTTTTAGGTATAATTACTCCTCAAACCATTAATGTGGTGGCATTCTTCAATACACAAAAGTTGACACTATTGATTAACTTAGGAAGTACATATAATTTAATCAATAGTAAGTTTGATTCTCATTTGAACTATTTTATTTATCTAGCTTGAGAATTTCAAGTCATAATTGTAGATGGTAGAATAAACTATTCTGGAAAATTTAATAGTATTAAGATTGCCATAGGGGACTACTTGCTCAATTATCCTATGTTTGTTATTCCTATGGGTGGGGATGACATTATTTTGTGAATACAATGGCTCATGACTTTGGGCACAATAGAGATTAATTTCAAAGAATTATTCATTTCCTTTCATTCTAAATGTAAGACACTTAAACTATGAGGATTATGGGAAAAATGTCCCTAATTGGTTAGTTCATATAAAAAAATGAGTATTTTTAAAATAGGGGCTAGAGGATTTATAGCATGGTTATTTTCTAGATAAGTTTAACCAACATATGTGTCTACACATCTTGATTTATAAATGATTCTTGATGACCATCCCATAGTTTTGGTACACTGCTAAAAGGTCTACCACCTAGAAAAAACATGATCATGCCATAAGACTGATTCCAAGTATCACGCCACCAAACATTAGACCATACAGTTACCCATATGCTTAAAAAATTGAAATGGAAAAAATGGTAGATGAGATTATAGATGCATGTATTATTTGACATAGACAAAGTGAATATTCTTCCTTAGTGGTGATGGAATGGAAGAAAGATAACACTTGGAGGATGATCCCTAACTAGCAATAACTCAATAAGTACACCATAAAAGATAAGTTCCATATTCTAGTCATTGATGATTTTTTATATGAATTACATGATGTTGTTTATTTTACCAAACTAGATATTCATTTTAAGTATCATCAAATTTAGATCAAAGATGTGGATATCCATAAAAAAACTTTCAAATCTCATGAAGGACATCATGATTTTATGGTCATGCCTTTTGGTCTCATAAATGCACCATATACATTTTAGAGTTTGATGAATACTATTTTAGTCCATTTTTATGGAAGTTTGTGCAGGTATTTTTTATGACATCTTAATCTAAAATAAAACTTAGAAAGAACATTTCAAGCATGTGAAATAGGTATTGTTAGTTCTAGAACAACATCAAATTTATGAAAAACCTTCTAAATGTGATTTTGAAATCCATGAGGTGGATTAATTGGGTCATATTATTTAACATGGAGTAAATGTTTAACCTAAGAAGATCAAATATATGATGGAGTGGCAAGTGCCAAACCTCAAAAACCTTTGTGTATTTTTTAGGCTAATAGGGTACTATCATAGATTTGTAAAAAGTTATAGCATCATAATAGCTCCACTCAGAGGCTTATTGAATAAATATTCCTTCCATTAGATTGAAACAAATACTAAGGCATTTAATAAGCTAAAAGAAGATATGTGTAATATTCTAATTTTGGTGACCTATAATTTTTCCAAAATATTTATTATTGAATGTGATGCATCATGATATGGCATGGGGGTATTACTCATTCAATAAGGAAGATATATTACATTCAAAAGTCATCAACTCAAGGAAAACAAAAAAGTTCAAGTTAATATATGAAAAAGAGAAGATGGTTATTTTTTATTTATTCAAGCAATGAAGACCTTATCTGATGGGTATGCACTTTCAAGTAAAGACTAATCATGATAGACTAAATAATTTTTAGAACATCACTTGCCATTAGAAGAGAAACTAAAATGTTGGGATATGACTTTGAAATAGTCTATAAGAAAGGAAAAGAGAATGTGGTAGCATATTCACTTTCCAGGAGGGATGCATATGTTGGTGTACTTTTATGTGCAATAACCATTTGGAAAGTAGATTGGTTAGATAAAACAAAATAAAAATGGGAGAATGATAGGGATACATAGGTATTTATTCAAAATATTTTACATGGTTTAGTTTTTTCTAACAAATTTGAGTTGAAAGAGAACACATCATGGTACAAATATAGATTATACATATGTAATGATTTTTTCCTCAAACATAAATCATTAAGGAGCTTCATACATATCCAATAAAGGGGAATTAAATATTTTTGAAGACATATATTTACATCAAGCAAGATTTAGTTTTGGAAAAATTCAAGGGTGATATATAGAAACTTGTGGCATAATGCATGGTTTTTAAACATAAAAAAGGAGAAATAATTAAGGCATGTCTTTTGCATCCATTATCTATCCCTAATCAGTGATGGGAGGAGGTTTTCATGTATTTAATTATAGGGTTGCCAAGATATTAAGGTAAAAATTTAATCATGGTGGTTATGGATATTCTCACAAAATATCCTCTTTTTTGTTCCTTATCATGACCATTTATATCCAATGCAGTAGTTAATGCTTTTCTCAATATAGTTCAAAAGCTACATGGTACCCCAAAAATAATTCTAAGTGATCATGAGCCTATATTCATAGTAAATTTTGGACTTATTTATTTGTAAGTTTGGGTACTTAGTTGGCTCATATCTCATAATATCATACTCAATCTAATGGGCAAACAAAGGTTGTCAACAAATTCCTTGAAGGGTATCTCCATTGTTTTGTATCAGATAAATAAGAACATTGGGTTTATTAGATGCCACTAATATAATAGTGGTACAACACTTCCATACATATTCTAAAATTTATCCCTTTGTGTCACTTTATGGTTATCACACCCATCCATCACTTCATCTTTGAAGGTGAAACCTAAGGTTTGAGCTGTTGAGGAACACATTAAATATCAACAAGAAGTACTATCTAATTTAAGGGAAAATTTACCAATATCATATAATAAAATAAATCAACAAATTGATCATCACCATAGTGAGAGTAATTTTGATATCAGTGATTGGGTCTTTGTATTATTGCAACCATATAATCAAATGTATTTGAAGCAACACAAAAAGCATAAATAACTTTATCCTAAGTATTATGGCCCTTATCAGATCCTAGAGAAATTGATAGTGTGTCATATTAGTTGGAACTACCCTAATCCACTCACGTACATCTTATATTTCATGAATCTTAATCGAATAAGGTCATTAAACAGAGAATTTATATCCATGTTGAGTTACCTGAATTGGATGAATAAGGTAGAGTCATTTTTGAACCTAACGAGATCCTTCACACATACAAATTTTTTTTATGATCAATTGAGCTTAAGGACTATTGCATTAAGTGGAATAGTATAAATCATGAAGATGTAACATGGGAGGATGAATCTTTCCTACATTAGCATCCAAAGTTGATCCAATGTTGCTGACAATGTTATTTTAAAGGGTATGGGAATGCTATGCCCTTAACCTATAGTGTGTTTAACAATATGTGTGGCCAACTTGTGACTTACATACCTTTCATAGTATCTTATTGAATTTATCTATGTTATTGTAAGGTCAACCTTTGGAATAACCATGGATAAGGAGAATATATATAAGAGGTATTGGTTAGTATTTTACCATCATATTATGAATTATACTCTTATTGCATTTTTATAGAGGTTTCCTCATCGAAGTAGGTCAGTCATAATTATAAAATATTATGCTCTTTTATCAATTATTATTGTGGATATGATTATTGTGTTCTTAATTCTATGATATATTATTTCATAATTGTGAAACCTCTAAATAATTACATTATACTCTCACATTCACACCTTCAAATATACCTGAGAAAATTAAATGAACGATGCCAATTTCATTGTGATGTGACTCTAGTTCCTTACTCTATAAATTTAGATACAACTTGAGGCAACAAATACAATATGCAACTTACTCTTTACTCTTTTGGATCTTCTAGGCCAAGGGGAGAGACTTTACAACAATGTAAAATGAAAATATTATACACAATAAGCTTCAAATGTATTACATACAAAAAATAGACATGGCCAGTATGTTTATCTTACCCAATTTATGTCACTCACAACCATAACCACATGTTACATAAAATATAGATAAATAATATATAAAATATGAGAGAACAACGAAATTAAAAACCTATAGGCTCAATGTTCATTATTTTACATGCATACACATAATTGAAGTAACAAATATGAACCATACTGCATGATAATGTAGACTTTTGTAAAATATGTACAATAAAAAAGCCTCAATGAAAAAATACTAGAAGGGAATATAAAAGAGGATGGTCAATCGATTGTGGTTAGTAATTTCTCTCCATTGGGCCATGGAGTCTTCTTAGAATCTAAATGGACATGTTAGTAAAAACTAAAAGGAATGCAATAATTTAAAAATTATTGTAATATATTTTATAAATAAAAAAATAAGTTATATATAAATATTATTACTCATCCAATTGATGCATTAAAGACCATTGAGGATAGATAAATAAAAATACAAGTTAAAATAAGTAACAATACTGCACATCAAGCCACTAAAATTACACAAGGATATTTACAACTTAATTATTTAATAAGACTACATATAAGACCTCATAATTCCATGACCAAGTGACAATTAATAATCTAAACCAGCTACAAAACTTTGCTCAATTTTTTAAGAACACAACTCTTTTAATTATGCAAAAGTTTTTCTACTAGAGACACAAAAACATAAAAAAAACTTGAACGTCTATGACCAAAAGTTTGTTCCACAACCAAAATATATAGATTAAGGAAACCTTCATTAATTTATAAACATTTTCCCTCCATAATATCTAAGAATCATTTTAGATAATTTCTCTTTAATGTTAGAAGAGTAGACAAGTGTGTACATCTAGGTGAATCACACTCTCAGGCAATCACTATTCATATTTGCACAGTCACAAATTACTCAAACCAATCCATGGTGCATCAATAGGAAAGTGGCCACAGATCTCAAATCCACTAAAGAATAAACCACTTGTGATCTTATGAAATTTTGAGAAAAAATGCCTAAGACTAAGCCATTTGTAGTACAAGTTTGAGCCTCCAAGAAACACAAAATCACTTTAGAAACTAATTAGATGTCTCATGGAGCATGTCTTAAATAATTAAATTAGAAGGGTGGAATAAGAAAAGCCTTTTAAGTGACACATGGCACAACATCCTAATTATATCCTTAGGAACCAATCATCATTCTCATATCAAAATGAATGGATTACTCAAAAGTCACTATGGGGAAGTTTATGACACCTGTTAGCTTCTATAATACCTTTCACTCTCAATTGTAGCTTAATTTGGGTGATTACTCCATTTTTCACATTATTATTCCACAATTAGGAAAAATAGACCCTTGACCTTTAGTTATGAATAGGTCTTTAGATATGCATCAATTATTTCTAAATTTGTGAACATTATGTAACCACGAAAGATACCTTTCCAATTTAAGATGTTAAATATATATTTTATATGATAAAGTAGTCTTGTACACTTGGAAAATATTATTTATGTTTGAGCCCTTTAGTTTATGAGCTTCCCACTGCCATAAGTCTCACATTTTCCATCTCATTGTGCCTAAACACATCCTATAGTCCAAACCTGATATTCTAATTACCTAGATCACTTGTATCCCATTGTATACTTAAAACCTTATATCATTCATTTTCAATTATAAATCTTTAACATTTTCCTATTCTTATAGAAACTACCATTTATATTAGGACACTCGCATTGATGATAGTGTCCCAGTTCCAACGCTAGTGTTTTTGCCTAAAAAACACTCAAATTTGTAAATATTTTAACATGTATGGTTAACCTATAGTGTTATTTTAACCCTCCCATGATAACATTTCAAAAGGTGTTGTATAAATACAATCCAAAGACCATTCATTAGGAATCAAGCAATATTAAGTACTTTTCAAGCACACATCTATCTAAAATCACCTCTCAAGCTTGAAAATCTGCCCTATTCTTCCTTATTTCTATAACAATCATAGGAGTAATATTCTTATAGGTTTGAAGCTTCCAAATATCATCCCATGATTATTATTTTCCAAGTTTAAAGTTAGATCAATAGATGCACTCGTATATATCATATTGCACAATTATTCACACACAAGCCCATATAAGGGGAATAACTACATCATTTTAAGTTCTCTTAGAAGTATTGGATATGTAGGTAGTGCTAATTTATAGAGGGGTATTTGATGTTATCTCAAAATTCACTTGATCCCATTAAACCCTATTCTACATGGTAGTATGATCTAATTGTAGGACCTAGGGTTTTAAACTGCATAATGGTATCTAAAACCTATGTGCATGATCTAAATAGATAAATTAAAAGGTGATAGGGAACCCAAATAGGCACAAGTATAATTTATATAATAGGACATGTAATTCACTATGGATAAAAGCATCAATTTTAGGACATAAGTGTCAATGGTAGTGTCCCTATTTCAATGGTAGTGTCCAGGCTGATAGAGAGCTAATTTATAGAATCTATCAAATCATAATTAATCATCATCATGACTAATTTTTCACCTATAATTATTAAAATTACTTTCACATCATTCAATAAACTAAGTATTACTCCTTATTCATGATTATGCAATCAAATTACTATTTTGGCATTGTAATTTATATATCTAGCATATTTTCATAATTCAACATTGTATCAAAATATATTGTGAAATAAATTATTAATAATTTTTGGATAAAACTATGTCAGATTTTTTTAAATCAATGTTTTAGATCACACTCCATCAACCATCATCAGGATGAGAGAATAAAATATGAATTATATTGTGAATCTAAATTATCTAGTTTTCCTAGTTTTATAATTTTCTTCTCCTTAGTTGATTAGGCTAATATATTTATCCCTCTTTCCAAAAAGGGTTAAATATTTGGTGAACATAACCTCTAAGTCTTCTTATGTGACCATTACTTATTATATGGTTTTCATCCTTCTAGGGTTTTATATTGTTGTGATGGCTTTTCAGATCTAAATTTGTTTTCCATAATTATTTTTAACCTAAGGTTTGATTAAATTCCCTTGGCCTCCCAAATTACTTATTATCTTTGTTTGAACATATTTTTCATGATTTTTTTCCTAACATTTTTAATTTTTATTATTTTTCTCACCATGGATGATATTGATATTTTTATTGACTATGATGCAATCACTATACAACTCTCTACACAATCTTAATTAATGCAAAATTTTATCAAACCAAGTGTGATGTGAGAAAAAAAGCAATCAAATTTTTATAATTATATAAAGCCTCCCATTAACTCTCCATATGGTGATAAATACCATCCATATAACAAGTTCCATTTTAGAGATAGCATTTCCACAATCCTTAATGAATTTGATAAAATGTTTTTAGAAAAAACTGTGTAAATTTTTTTTAATCAACATTTCAGCTGACACTCCATGAAGCATCATCAAGATGAGAGAATGAAATGAATTAGATTATAGACTTAGGTTAATATTAAAATACATATTCAAATAAGTGACTTGATGTTGGGTAGATGGGAAAAATGAATATAAAAGAGGTAAATTAATTTAAAACCTATTGAGATGATAAGGGAGCTAAAAATTGGTTTAATTTTGATATTTTAATTAGTAAATCTAAAAGTAACTATCCTTGAAGTATAATAAATCTCAAATCAAAGATGAAGAGAGATTAATTGGAATTTTAGGGAAACATTACCTTCTTAGACATCCTCCTCTCTAGAAATACCGATGGATCTTTTTCTCACTAGGTGTATATAAAATCTACTCACATGGATCTCTATCTTCATGCTAATTCACATCATCATCCCTCTAAAAAATAGGGGTCCTAAGAACCCTTGATACAAGGTATATAATAATTTGTGATGATGATAATATATAGGATGAGATCAATCATTTAACTAATGTTTTTAAGAAGAATGGCTATAAAAGGAAACATATATCTAGATCCTTCAAATCAACCAAGATCTTGGAATAACTAGAAATAGGGATGACAACCTTAACAAACATACTTCTTTCCTCCCATATGTTGAGGGAATATATAATAAAATTGATTTTTTTAAAATAATAAGAACATTCAAGCTACATTTTTCATTCACATAAAACTGAGAAGGATGGTCAAACCATCTAAAGATAACTTAGAACCAACTCTTCATAGTGGAGTGTACAAAATTGATTGTTCCTATGGGATGTATTACATTGGAGAAACATATTTCTCTATCAACACAAGGGTGAATGAAAATGTAGAAAATATTATCAAATAAATATTAGTGAATTTGGCTTTAGCATAACACTCTTTGAAGACTTCTCATCATTTTTATACTGAGAATACCAAGGTTTTGGCTAATAGAGGACCACTACTTCAAATGTCGCTTAAGGGAAGCTATTGAAATATACAATTATGATGAAAACATAAATAGAGATGAAGGTATATATTTAAATCCTTCTTAGTGATAAATCATTAATTTAATAAAAAAACATTAAAAAATTTTCTTTTCTTTTTTATAGTTCCCAACTTGAGCAGTTAACTAGATTCTCATTTTCTAGTCGCTTTCCCTCTTTTTCCTTTCCTACTACTTCATATCATTTTCACACATCCTTTAAAATTATTTTCTTAAATTGTTCTCTTTTCTTTCTCTTATTCATTAATTTTTAAAGTTTCTTTCTCTTAGCATTATTTTTAACGTGCTTTGACTTGCCTTAGATTATTTATAACTTCTTGCTTCCTTTTCTAATTAAATGTTTAGAATAAAATATTTTAATCTCTCTTCATATTTTATTTGGGTTTTATTAGACTTTAAATGTAGTTTATTTTAGGTTTAATAACTAAAATATTAAAAATAAACCCAATTTTTAGTTCCCTTATCCTCTCAACAAGTTTTTAATTAATCTACCTCTTTTATATTATTTTTTCCCATATACTCGACATCAATGCACTTATTTGACAATATATTTTAGTAGGAACATAAGTCTAAAATATAATTCATTTCATTATCTCATCTTGATGATGGTTCATGAAGTGTGAGCCAAAACATTTATTAAAATTTTTTTGAGCAATTTTTTCTAGAAACATTTTTTGAAGGTCCATTTTATTACTATTTTAATAGATAAGGTAGCCCATATTATTGTGCCAAAAGTAGGCAACCAACTTACCCTTACTCAAACCCCTCCACTTCCCACATCTCCTATATATGGTGTGTGTATACATATTCAATTTTAAGTACTTAGGGTTTGTGCTTGTGAACCTGTTAAAGATCAAATAGATACCATGAAAAGATCAATAAAATAGTTATAAAAGCAAAACTAGTATTTGGTTTCAAATATCAAAATCATTGGAAAATTAGATCACTTTCATAACAAATCCAAAATATGATAGTGTTAATCATGTATTGAATCTTCATATAATAATTTTATGCCTAAAAAGACTTCATCTCAATATTGGAAGACACAAAAAAACAAATATAAAACTAGTGCTTCAATAAGTGAACAAAAGGCTACTAAAATATCAATTGAAATTTCAGGAGAAATGCTTTGAAACAAAGTGATCAAATTACCTTTTATACATCCTCTTAGAAGATCAAAATACTACTGTGGATATCATAAAATGCATGGGCATCATACATATTTTTGTTTTTCCTTGAAGAAAAAATATAAAAGATAACAGATAGTGGTGATCATATTGTTGATTCATCAATCAAGAAACCCACTCACAATATGAGTGCATCTATTAAATCACAAGTGTAAAAAGAGAAAATATGGCTACCAAAGGATAAGTCAAAACAAAAAATAGTTGCAAATGGAAAACCTAGAGAAAGAAAATGTTCAAAAATAAAAACCAAATCAAGAAAAGGTTCAAAATGCAAATCTAGAGCAAGCAACACTACAAAAAGATCAAGAAGTCAAAGCACAAATTACATATTTTCCTAGTGTTCAAGAAAAGATACAATAATATTATCTAGTCCATAATGAGATGCATCATTTCAATAATGATGAACATAATAAAGAAAAACAAACTGTCAAGAAGGAAAATCCAATCTATGGTGCAACTAGTTTTCATAAATATATGCTTAAAATGGTGTATCATAAGTTCAAGAACAACCTAAGAAGTTAGTCCTTTTATATGATAACTATGATTATGTAGAAGATTATTAGAATGACATAAATAATATGCAATATGAAGGTTAAAATATAATTGAGGGTTATGTTAAACATGATTTAGAGCCTACACAAATACATCCTTTTGATGACATTTTTAAATTCTAATAGCACGTTTCCATTGTACATAGTACCTTTGCTACTCATCCTAAAATTCAAAAAACTAAAAAAAATATAAAACATTCAAATAAATAAAAAAATATTTAGAATTTACATATTTACTAATGTTTGCATATGTTCTTTAATTTATGTTAGTAGATAACATATCATTTAATTTTTGTACACACATATGTTTCATAGGTACTTGAGTGCAATAAATGCATATACTAGATCCATGATACATGCACATATAAATGTTAGACCTTTCCTCTACCTAAGTGAAATGCTACGCTGATGACATCTGCTTCTATTAGTTTATGATCAATTTACATTATCATATTGAGATTATATACTAACACTTACACATGTATATACTCATCCTTACATATTACATAGTGTTTTACATATGCTATGCTACAATATATTTTATTAACACATGTATGTAGTAACTAGTATGATATGATTGTGCTGGTTGCTTATACTTCATATATTCATCTTATCACATGGTTTACTTAAGTGTAATTCTTTTTTACTATCTTGTATTTATTGTGGAACATTTGAACATGTTATTTTTTTGTTGTTGGACCTAGTGCACTATGTGTTGATTATTTATTTGGTGTGTGGACATTTGAACATGTCTTCCCTTTTGAGTGTGTGACATTTAAACATGCCCTTTTTTTCACTCTCCTTAGATTGATTTTGTGTGATATTCAGTAGTCTTGTGTGTGTGTTTGATTATTTTATGAGCTTAGTTTTTTTACTTCTAAACATTACCATGATCCATATCATGCATCTTAGTACTTTTTATGTTTGGATAATATGAGCTTCATTGATACATATTATTCAACATGATACCACTATATGCTTATTTACTACATGAGATATATATATATATATATATATATATATATATATATATATATATAACACAATTATTTTATCCTTTTGTGATATATTGACTGCTATGTTGTATTCTTGAAAAAAATGGCAAAATTTGATACAATTTACATGATTCATATATACACTTGGGTCAAAATTTTATGTATTTGACACAAAATTTAATAGATTTTAGACATTTTTTTTAGATTTGAGATATATATTATAGATAATTTATAGATTAAATATTACACTTTTATAGATACTTCAGATTGAGACACATTAGAGGTACACATGCCATGTAAATGCACCAAATCACACATAAATTTAGATACATACATATTTATGCACCAAAATTACCAAGACACATTGTTTGAGTCTTTATCTATTTGTAGTAGTTGGATCCTTTGGGTAGTGAAATTGAGATATAGCAGCATCGATGGCCTTGGTGTTAATTCTTGTTTCATGTTGATATGGTTATACCATTTGGATTGATTGAGTTTGGCTAGATTATGTATACACTTGAGATGTGCAATTGAGATTCAACATACTCAATGGACTTGGCATAAATCAAGTTTTCAGTGATTAGGGGCATCATCACCCCACAATTTTCCTCTTAAAATATCCAAGGTTAAGTTATGTATCCCCCTCTCTAATGCTTCAACTAGTAAGCATCATTACCAAATAAAGTTACCAAAGGGTACTATGGTTACATCAACACATAGGTGTAAACCTTCCTTGATTATTTTATTTCAAACATTTCAGATTATATACACTAATTACACCATAACATGATCTTAGTTTCAAGTAATACATAAATAATGAATTCAAACAAGGCTCAAGTCAAAGTAAGGTGCATTATACACAACAAGGTACACATTCTTTTAACCTGGTAATTTCATCCTTGTGCATTACTAGATTAAAGCCTAAGGGGATGTAGACTATAAATATAGATTTTATATAATAAATTAGACTTTTACACTTATAAAATATCACTCATATCTCAACCCTTTAGTTTAGGACATTCCCACTACCAAAAGGTTCACATTCGCTATCTCACTATGCCTAAACACTTATCTTATAGTCTGAACTTGATATTCTGATTACCTAGATCACATGTAGCCTAAAATATGCTTAAAACATTACATATATCCTTCAATTTTAGTTTCATATCTTCAACAATTTCCTATTCTCTTAGACACTACCATCTAGATTAGGACACTAGCATTGATGCTAGTGTCCCAAGTTCTAATGCCAGTCTCCATACCTCATAAGAACTCAAATTTAAAAATATTTCAACATGTATGGGTCAACCTATAGTGTTATTTTAATCATACCATGAGAACATTTAAAAATTTATTGTATAAATACAATCCAAAGACCTTTCATTATGAATCAAGTACTTTTAAAGCACACATATATCTAAAAACACTCTCAATCTTGCAAAACTAAAAAATTCTTCCTTATTCCATATTAGTCATAGGATTACTATTATTACAGGTCTAAAACATACAAAGAGCAGCCCATGAGTAGTGTTTTCCAAGTCACAAGCTAGATCACTACAAGCACTTACATATAGCATATTGCAAAATTATTCACATACAAGCCCACATAAGGGGGATAATTACATCAGTCTGAGGCTCTATTTAGAGTATTGGATATGTAGGCAATGCTTATTGAAAAATGGGTATTTTAGGTTAGATTGATTTTTCTTGAGCCCACTAAACCCTATTTTTATGGTGACATGTATTAATTGGAAGACCTAAGGTTTTGAGCTACATATTGATATCTAGAACATATGCACATGATATAAGTAGACATATTACAAGGTGATAGGGATCCATAATAGGAACATGTAAAATTTATAAAAAAGGACTTGTACTTCACAATAGACAAAAGAATTAGTTTCAAAATAAAATCATCAATTCTAGTGTCCCTATTTTGATGTTAGTGTCAAGGGCAACATATATCTTACTTATAGAATATTATGAGTCACAAATGATCATCATCCTAACTATTTTTATACCTAAACTTCTAAAATATGCTTATGCATCATTCAATAGGCTAAATATTATTTCTTATTTGGGATTAAGCAATAAAATGACTATTTTGGCATTGTAATTTCTATACTTGGCATATTTTTATAATTTAACACTATATTAGAATATATTGTGAATCTAAATTATTTAATTGGCATGATTATAAAATAGTCTTCTTCTTAATTGATTAGGCTATTATCCCTACCATTATTTCCAAAGCGGTTAAACACCCATGATAAAAATGGATATGTGTAACTTGAGATATGAATGAAAAATCATTGCCCTAAAAATATAAATTTGTAAGTGTTCATTGTGGCTATATGATGGACATTCAACACATAAAATACCATCAAATTTAGGCCCCTATGATAAATATATCATAGACACACATGTGGCATGATCCTACATCCTTATGCTCATAAAGTTCATATATGCATGTCAATATCTTGTTTCTACATGATTTATCATATCAAGACATATGGTTACTTCTTGTTGGTCATAGGGTTTTCGATTAATATAATTATATTTTTACTCAATTATTTAGTGTGAACTTGTAATTCAGACATGTAAAATTATATAACCTCTTTATATAAATTTTGAAATCTAGTAACCCTTGATTTCCCCTTATCATTACCACATGGGATGAACATGATAAACTATCCCTACTAAGGTACAACCCTTAGATAAAATTTTTATTGGTCCAAATGGTAGACTATGAATGAGACATGTTGTAGCTTATATTTTTTTATGGGGTATGGAGTCCATAGAATCCCTTCTTTATTTAAAATTCATTTGTATATGCTATGTAGACACATATATACAATCTATTTTATATTTATTAAAATTTAGAGGCATGTCCATCCTACACTTATCACTATCAAGTGGTGTAAGCCTACTGAGCTATCTTTTCCAAACTGTGACTTATCATTGCCATCTCATAAATTGAGGCCACTCAAAGAGAGACATGTTAAAACATATCACTAATTTTTGGTCATGGAGTTCTTTAATTTGACAATGTTATTTCATTATATTGTGCATACCCATGAACTTATTCATTTTTATTTAGTATTCTATGGAACCCATACTCTTTCATCCTTACATTTATTATGACCATGTGGAAAAATGTGGCTTAACAATTAATAGAACATATGGTAGAACCCCACTAGGCTAGGTGTGGTACATGTGTAAAATTTAGAATGGATCATAAGTGGGATATGTGGCATCTATTTATTGGTTATGGAGTATGAACTTAACATAATCCATGGGCATTTCAAACTTCTTTATGTAGGGTACACGTATTGAGGCATTCAGAACAAGACATGTGGCAATTATGATAAACACTTTAGAATTATAACCTTTGAGTGATCCACATGGCATCCCATAAATGGGATACCTATGAGACACATGGTATATGTTGATTGGTCATGAAGTATAAAATTCACGTGATGCTCTTTTATCCTTAGTTATATATTTGCTAGTCCATGGTGAAATAGGATAAAAAAATGTGGGTGCCTCTGATTGGTTACACACTAAATAATTCATGGAGAACTATTATTCCTCAACTTTAAACTATGTGGTTTATGAGATCAAACTAATCAAATTAGGATGCATAGTGACTAGTGATAAGTTATGAAGCATGGGCTCAAAATCTTCCTCAGGCCTCAAAAATTTTCCACTACCTTCATGTGGATTCATTATACCTCTTCATTTCACTTTAATGTTATTGGGATATGTAGTAATTTTTTTCAAGTCTCCCACTCTTTTTGCATCCAAGATCAAACCTAGAAAATCTTTCATGGATAGCCAACAAGGTGACCAATTATACCATGACCAACCACTTAATGAGATTAAAGCCACCTATGATATAAAGGAGTATTGAAATATCTTTTGAAGCATTAGTGAACCATGTGATAAAGTATTAAAGTGGCCATGTAAGTAATTTTTATCACAACATAGTGAACCCAAACTTAGCCATTTGGAGTGGCCATATTTAAATTTTAATTTAATAAATCAAGCTTAGGAAGACTCTAACCTTACTATGAATTAAACCAATAACACATTGTGACCATGAAAATGAAACAAAATGGGAATAATTTAACTATGGGAAAGAGAAAAATATGACCAATGAGTTAATGGTACAAGGAACCATACTAGCAAGACTACAAAAAGATAATATATTTCATAGGAAACCATATGACAATAGCCACAACATATATCAACAACTAAAACCTATACATGTTTTTCAACACAGTTATCCCAAAATATTATGGGATATTTTGGTTCCAACAAGTCTGGCACATCTCATAGAGACATTTATAGTAAAGATCAAATGCCTTCAATTACCATAGGTGTCAATGTGTTATGAGATCCATACAAAAATTTCAAATAATTAGTTTCTAGATTTGAGTAACTCATGATCAAGTTTGAGTCCTCCTTGATACTTGTACACAATTTTCGACCCCAAACTATGTAGTTATAAGCAAAGTACCCTAAATTTCTTAGTTATTTATATAAATAATAAAATGAAATTGAACATCTAATTTTACATTCATATTTATGTAATTTACATATACTTTATACAATCTGAATATTCAAAGTTTTACACTTGTTTAGATCATTAATACAAAATAAGGTGAAACATATTGGTCAACCTAATAATTATTTCAAGTGTGGAAAAGACCCTATGTTGCCATTAGGGTTTCATATTTCCTCTTAGAATTTCAAAATTTCTATGTTAGGGCATATTTGATTTTTGAGTCCCCCTTGTACTTTACACAAATGTGAAGTTTTCCTCTTTTGCCTTACGGTTTATTTTGTATTAAGGCTTCTTCTCTTAAGGTTGTGGCTTCTTTCCATACATGCTTGACCAATATATTATTTAAAAAGAATATATTTTTCTAAATGGTTGGTGGTTTTTTATTAGTCGTATTGAGTGGATAAAAAACCTTTTTGGTTTCCTAAATTTTTATACAAATTTTCCTATTTTTAATAATTTTAGTCTTGAAAATGAGGGATATACTATTTTTGAAAAATTGAGTTTTGTTTATCTATTAATATTTATTAAAAACCTATTTTTTATTTCCAAAAATTATTCACATTTTGACTAGGGTGGTTAGTTATTTGTTTGTGTAGATGATATTTATGGATTATATATCACCCCAGTATTGTACACTTGGAAAATTTAGACCTTGGGTGGTCCTCTCAGTTTTAGACCTTTCTTATTTTTGGAAGTCTTGTATCTAATCTATATTATTTCCCTTTTCCTATCTCTTGGTCCAACTAGTCTTATGTTGATGAATTAGACCTACTATCTTTCCCATAATGATTTAAATGTGCTTATCTTATGCCCTTTTAAGTTCTAAGATTGTACCTATTTTCTAATTCTCAGGACACAAGCATCAGTCATAGACCCCTTCGTCGATGCTAGTGTCCTACCATGACAGAGGTGTTTAATACACTAAAATCATCTAATTTACAAATGAAACATATCTTAATGGTCAACATAATTTATTTAATGTGAGATATTTCCCAATAAGAGTGGTTTATATTCATAATTAATCCTCATTCATTCCTCACCTAACATTCATACCAAAGATAATTCAATTGAGAAAAGCTTCCCTATTTCTTCCTATTTCCATATCAATCATAGGGACTACACATCTATAGGTATGAAATATTCAAGGAGTAACTCAAGAACTATATTTTTCAAGTTATAAGGTAGGTCACTTTTGTACTTGCTTTCCACATATTACATGATTCACACATAAGACAACACGTAAGGGAGAACTACATCAGTTTGAGGCCCTCTTCAAAGTATTGGCTATGCAAGCAACACTCATTTATAGAGGGGACTTTGGGGTTAGCTTGACATTTTGAGCCCACTAACCCATTTTTACCAAGGTTAATATGAAGATGAATAAATAAGGTTTTACAATTTCATAAGGAGTGACAATCCATGACCCAGATATGAAAGCATCAGATCAAAGGTGAAGATAAATCAAGAAGCATGTAGGTGGTCACATCTTTTTCTAATAGTTATTCCATACATGACACCTACATCTAGTTTAGATAATAGCATTGATGCTACCATTCAAGGTTGATGCTATTATCCATCATTCTAGAGGCACTCAATCTATAGTTTGGTGATTATTCTAGAATCCTCTTCTAGTCTGCTTCTTGCTTATTCTAGATCCAAAACTATGTTAGCATCAAAACTAACTAACTACATTGTTTTTTTGTCATTTACATATGTATCATAGTTGTACTTACTATTTTTAGCCTATCTCAATTTAATAAATTCAAGATATGTTGTATCTAATTTTAACATTTAATTAACATGTTGTAGATATGATTATCACCCTTGTGCATTATCATTTCTCTATTCTTAACTCTATCTACCCAAGTAGGATCCAAATCCAAAATTTAGGGTTAAAAATTTGGTAAAATTGATATTTAAACTCCAAACCCTAGGTCAATTAGGGTTTTTTGATTTTTCTATTGTTGATCATAGATTGCTATAAAATATAGGCAATATGGATGCAATTATCACCCATTTTAGGCTCTAATTTATGATACTTTTTATGGTTTGATACATTAATTATCCTATTCTCATATCAATTTTTATAACATTTAAAATGGATACAAAGGATAATCTTCCTCATAACCCTAAGGAGGGTGATAACTACCATCTCTACAACCAGGTCCATGCTATCACTCCTTTAAAGGGTAAGGTAGATGGTGTATATAAGTATATTCAATCTAAGGTACTTAGGGTTTATTATTGTGATACCCTAAAAGATCAAATCTCCATCATGATAAATTTAATTAAAGAGTTACAAAAGAGTTTCAATTATAAGATCACATTATTGGAAAATCATATTACACTACTACATAATCCAACACATGGTAGTGGTAGTAATGTGTTTGCATCTTCCTATGACAATGTTATTCCAAACGAGGTTTGTTATGTAAATTAAAAGCTACAATTGAGTAAATATAAAACAAGTGATTGAAAAAAGAAACCAAAGGCTACTAAGATTTTAAGTGAAATCCTAAGAGAAATGATTCAAAACAAAGTGATAAAATTACCTCCTCTACATTTTATATGGAGATTGAAATAATATTGTGCATATCATAAAATGCATGTGAATCATACATATTATTGTTTTGAATTAAATAATTAAATATAAAATCATAAAAGTACTAGTGATCATATCATTGATACATCAACCAAGAACACCACTCACATTATGAGTACCATTCCTAAAACACAAGTACCAAAGCAACAAATATAGGTACCAAAGAAAAAGTAAGGGCAAAAAAAATTACAAATATCAAACTTAGAGCAAGAAAAGGTTCAAAATGAAAATAAAATAAAGAAAATGATATAAATTTACCTCTCAATAATGATACTCAATTTTCTAAACAATATGGTTTTAGAAAGAAATATTTACAAAAAATTGGTTATCATGGTCAAGGATTGGGAAAACATTCCCAAAGTATCACTCATCCTTTTTCCACATATGATCAAAATGACTATAAAGGCTTAGGATATATTGGAAATACTAATGTAAATAATTTAAAGATACATTTTGTAAAAATATAAGAACTTACAAATGAAAACAAGTCAAATAATAAAGCACAAATAGAAAAAGTGACATCACAAAAAGAGTAATGGGCACATCAAATATTTAAACCATGATTTATATAAAAAGAGGTAAAAAATAAAGAGACACTTGAAAAATATAAATTTATAAATGTGGTTGAAAAGGGGGTAACTACAAGAACTTCCTCATATCAAAACACTTTTACTCTCACTAGTCATATAGATGGTGAGCAATCTATACATGAATAGTTCATCAAACCATGTTATGATCTGTTCGATAAATTACCACATGATTTATTCATCTATAAGAACTAGTACCCATAAATTTAATCCATTACTAATAAATGAGAAACCAAATTCAAACAAATGAAAATGAAATATATCAATTATAAACTTACCAAAAGAACATGATACACTTTTTGGTTTTGCTATGCACACATATGACACATCTAGTTCAGGATAGGTTATACATTTACCACTTATAAATTTATCTCTCCTAAATGATTATTATCCTTTAGATGAGACCATAGGATAGTATTTTATTTTCAAATATTCCAAAAATACCAAAAAAACAAAAAACTTCCAAACTCTAAAAATATTTTCAGCATAAACATGTTCTATTGGTTCCTTAGCATTAATGTGTTAGTTCCATGTTGATGGATGGTAAATAAATTACTTATACATACACATGTCATTATTATACTTGAGTGTGATACAAGATTACATAGATACATGATATATTCCTATTTCAAATGTTAGACCTTCCCTTTACTCATGTCATGTGGACATTGGGGGCATTTGCTTCTTTGATCTTGATACACACATGATATATCAATCTATGATATATTAATTACAATTTTTTAATCTATTTTGTACTTAAACATGCCTTTATCCATGATTATATATTATATAGGGTACTTGATATACTATGCACTTGACATTTTTTCTAACATATTTGATCCATGGGCTACTATGATATATATATATATATATATATATATATATATATATATATATATATATATATATATATATATATATATATATATATGTTGGTTATGCTTTCCTTTATGTACTTCCTTGAGTGTCTTGCCTTGCTATCAGCTTAATTGTTTAAGAATTTGAATATGCTCCTTTGTTTGTGGCATCCATATCTATGTGTGCTTTCTTTGACATTTAAATATGTCATTGTTTGTTGTATGTACATTTGAATGTCATTATTGATTTTGTGGATATTTTACTAAGTCATGTCCCTTTGATTATGTGACATTTGAACATTTCCTTGTTTGTGGTCTCCTAGGACCATTATAGTTTGACTTGATTTTAAGTGGTCTTGTGTGTGTGATTATTTGCTTATTAAACTTTTACTATTTCTATCTAGATGTTTCCATGATCTTTATCATATATCTTAGGATTTTATGTGATCACATTATTCTATGCACTTCAATGATACATATACCTAGACATGTTCTTCTATATGATACATGGTTCTATTCATAGATTATACAGTTGTATTATCCTTTTGAGGTGAGGTAACTACCATTTTATATTCTTTCCTCACCTCAAAGGGGAGACATATCAATGGGGGAATGTCATAGAGGCATTTTCTTCACATTTGACATAATTTTGAGATTTAGTGGGGGTATGCTTTGAAAGCATGTTCTCCATACCTATTCAGTATTTGACACAACCAAATTTAGTGGGGGAATGTTTTGGAAACATGTATCCACATTGGCAATTATATCAGTTTCAAATTTTTCTATATATAAAGGGGCATGTTATGGTAACATGCTACCCATACTTGTGAAAAATTCCAAATTGGCCAAAACACATATTTATATAGTTCAAATTCATAATTGTGGTAGAATTGTATACATTGTTACCATTATTATACATAGTTTCAACATGAGACATATCTAAGGTGCATATGCTATGTAATATTTGCCTAATATTGTAAAATACAAATTGTTAAACAAATTTGACTTTTTGGTCAAATTTGGGCACCCCTAGGCAAATTTTTTGACTTTAAACATTTGAAGGGGTCCTAATATGTTGTCATAGGATGAATTAATTATTATATGATGTCATTTAAGGTCATATTGTTTTTAGTCTTAGTCATATTCAATTTATCCATTTGGGGTCATTTTATGTACTTGTATGGGTCATTAATGAAAATGGAACATTTAAAAAGGTGCTTAGGTATCATATTTTCATTGAAAACATATAAGAGGTCAGTTTAGATGTCAAAAATGTTAGTAACATCAGATTATTGCAGGCTCCCTAACTGAAATTATAAAAATTAGGTGAAAAAGAGGAAAAATGGCACTTGTATGACAATAGGGAAGTGTAACACATGGGAAATATCATGGGGGTATCATCATCCTTATAAAAATCACATACATACTTGTTTTGATCTAAAATAATCATTTGGATGCCAAAACCATTCTACACATTTCTTGCTCTTCTTGGTAGACTTGAGTGACCCTCAGGTTTTTGCTCAGTATGGGAAGCATAGGTAGTTTCAGACAAAATGATTTTTTGAGATGATATTAAACTAGGATAATTTTATTTTAATAAATGGATTTTGAATATTGGTCGAATATGCTATATAAACCATTACTAACAAGTTGAATATGTAGATTTGATACCTATTTAGTTCACCCTATAGGTTTTGATCCATTTATGCCAAATCCATATAAGCCAATTGGTGATGTTGGAAGTGTTTGGACATGTGTTTTAGTGTATATTTCAAGGAGGTACCACCAGGTGTAGTTCCAACTGAGATGTCTCTTCCTTGCTAAGTTTTTTCCCCTGTAGAGGTTTCTTACAACTAGGAAAGAGTGTCCCATAATTACTTGGGTCATATCACTACTTCCTCTCATGTTTTTATCTCACCATGGCATTCTTTGAGTAACTTTCAAGCTTTTCTTGATCCATTTGCCAACTTCATGCAAGACAAGACTTTTGAGGTTGAGTAAAGTTCTATTTTCATGGTAAATGAGGTATTTATTTGACCATGTGCTCATATCCCAAGCTATCTCGGTCATGAAAGACCATTATCTGCTAAATTTCATGTACATATAGGTGATCTTCATATTGTAATAAGTGTTTTGAAGTTGGTTCCAAGTTTCAAAAGATGGAGGTCACATGATTGAATATAGAATTTGGGTAGTTTTGAGCTAGTTCACCACCATGTTTACCTCAATTCTATACTCTACCCATGTATTTTACCTAAAACATGTATCTACAGGCCCTTGATGATTTGATGTTGGTATAAGGGGAGATGGATATGTGCCATAATTCCTTGTTTTGTCTCAAAGTGAATTTAAAATTTCATTAAAGGCATGTGAGTCTCATTTATGCTCATGGTTCATAGTTTCCCACACCCTATTTCACTATTTGCTTCTCAAAACAACCTTCCATAGGTGGCTGAGCATGAGTTTAGGCATGTATGGAAGGGGTAAAATAATTTCATACTACATTTTCCCATTTTCATGACAAGGAAACCATGGAAGACCCATACAATTCACTATAAGGAAAAATGGAAACATGAAACCAATTGGAAGGCCAAGGACTGAGTTTAGGGATGAAATCCCTAAAAGAACAAAACAGAGCTCCAAGAGGTTTTGGTGGACCTTATAAAACATGCTTGAAAGGTGCTTTAAGACATTTAGAGGGGTAAACCTTATATCCATATCATAAGATAAGGACCCTACCAAATTTTATGAGGAAAGGATAAGGGCAAGATGGTTTTTTAGAGCTTCAAACACACCTAAAAACACACTAAAAAACCTTAATGATGTGTATAGGCCCATCGTGGCAAACATATTTTGTCACCTTAAAGGATAATTCAAAGCATATGAGCATAGATTAAATGAATATAATAGTATAATAGGACAAAATGAGACCAAAGTAATCAAGATAAAGGTTAATATGGTGTCTTATGCACCTCCTAGGCAACCTACAAGTACCCTCAGGTAGGAAAATTACACCTATAGGTGTCTCAGTTTGGTTAGACAAGTTGAACAAGAAGCAAGAATGGTTTGTGAAAATTTAGTGTGATTTTAGTATATCCAAAGTGATTGTGATATATATAGATGGTGTGGGGAGATCTAGGTGGATTAAAAGACCTTTTCTCATTATAATCATCCTAACCAAGCCCCATCTTGACCTATAGGTAGGGTTAGTATTGAAGGTTCTCAGCTAAAGAGTAAAGACTCAGTTTTCAAAGTTAAGATGAGAATAAGGAATATAGTGATCATGATAAATATGAAACCCATGAAGTATAAAGTTATTGGAGTTCACAAGGCCCTGTAAACCACTTACATAACACCTCTTGAGTCTCAAATATACACCTACAGGTCAAGTAAGCAGGGCAAAGAGCAGGAGATTTGTAATGCGTGAAATAGACCCCTTCCCAACCATGAAAATGGAAAATTTATGATGAAAGATTGAGTAGGGTATAAAAATACCTAAATAAAGTTTTAATAGTTGTGTGTAAAGTGAAATCAAGCAAATATCCTACAAGCTCAGTACAAAGCAGGGTCAATTACAAGGAGACTCAATCAAAGGGATAATGAGATAGTTTTGATGCTTGGTGATGTTTAAAGGGAATTAAATGTGAGTTAAGGCATGATAATGAAATTTTTGAGAATTATGTGAATTAAATAAAACCTTAAAACATCATAATCAAATTTCTAATGAGAAACAGGTAAGTCAATAAAATAAATATCTCAGTTTGTAAGATAATGATCCAGTTTTAGGTTTGAAGGGTGTTTAAGGGAATTCAAAGTATGGAATAGTATAAAATAAAATTTTGAAACCTAAATAAATTCAAGGATATGTTTATAAAAACTAAAATCAAATTAAAAATCAAATAAACCTATAACAAGGATCAATTAAAAAGGTTGTCTCAATCAGCAGGGTACAACTTGGCAAGGGTAAGTGAAGCTAAATTGTCTAGAAATGAAAGGCAAGTTGAAATGATCATTAGATGATAAAATATGATAAAATAGGTTCAATTAACATGCATAATTCATTGATAAGGTGATAAAATTCCATTTCCCACTTATCAAATGGACTATAGTCCGTACAGGAAGACTAAGAAACCTTTTTCTAGTGAGTAAACATGAAGAATCCACTAAGGAGAAAGGTTTTGGATTGTTTAAAAAGATAAATGAGGATAATTTAAAGGTGGGGAGAATGTTTAGACAAAATATAATAATATAATTTGTGTGGATATGTCATCCATAGGTGGATTTGGAAGAAATTGTAAGAAAATAGGGTTTTTTAGCCCCTTATTTTAGACAAATTAAGTTGGTTAGGTACCTAAATGAAGGATTTTAACCTTTAACTTTGGTAAAGATAATAATTAGGACCATATAAAACTCTAAAAACTTTAATTTTTCCATGGGTATGAGGGATATATCTCTATATTTTGTCTTAGATATCAGCCACTCATTAAAATCACAACTTTGACAAAACATGTAAAGGGTGTCAAAATGAGTAAATGATTTAAGATGAGGTATTGGGATATTAAAGGAAAATTAGGGGATGTGTATATAAGATAAATGGATTATTAGTAACACTCAAACAATATATAACCTTTAAACATAACCTAATTGTTCATACACACAGTCTAATTAGGCAAGTTTCCACTAGGCCTAATTGGCAAAAGAGAGGAAAAGAGATGAAAGGAGTGTTTGAGAGGTTGTGTGATGGATTTATGAGTATTAATTATGTGTTAAAATTCATAAAAAATAATAATAATCATGTTAGATCAGGCCAAGTGATCTAAACTAGTAGGGGGTATGTCATGCCCATTAGGCCTTGTGGAGACTTAGAGCCAATTAGAGATCTACCTTCATTTCTAGTCCTTGATGAGCTATCAAAATGATTGAGTAATGTTTATGGAGTGAATTAAGAAACTTATGAGATTTTTTTATGTAAATAAAATTGAAAAAATATTGTTTTTATCCTAGAGATAGCTCAAGCATGCAAGAAAATGGAGAAACAAGATCAATAGGTCAACTTGTAAAGCTCATATCTTTTCTAAGGCTCTACATGGGAACAAAATAGGTTAGAGAGAGTTAGATAGGGTCATCAAAAACAAATTTGTGTCATTTTTTTTAAATTTATATGTTCCATATTTATAAATAATATTTAAGTTCAGAAATCTGTTTAAAACCCTAGTAAACCCTTAGAGAAACCTGATTGAGAAAACAAGCATGGAGAGCCATTAAAATGGAGTAGTTTGGAAATGAAACCTATTATAACATGGATAATACTCACTTAGGCTCTCATAAATTAAAATTATTTGTATGTAATTATATGGAGAGCATGAAAAATAATGTTTTTCTCACCATTTTCTATGTTTTACAAGTTCTAAGAGGTTTGAGAAGATGAAATAAAGTTTTGATGGGGTATAAAGACATATTATATCTCCTATGGTAATTTTATTCTATGGAAAAACTTCTAAGTGTCCTAACTAGAGCTTTCCTTTTAGCCATTCAAAATTGGCATAATGAGCACAATAGTGAAAAGTGTGGAAAACTAAAATGGATGTATTTTAAAGGTGAATTTGATAAGTAGAAGAACATGGAGGGTATTTATAATTATCAGTAACCAAATCACATATATTTTCATGGAAAATTGAAGGTATTTTTGAGGCCAAGTGTGAGGGGTGACTGAAACAAGGAGTTTTCTGGACTGCAGACAATGATTACTTCATTCTAAGAGTTTTTAAAGGAGTAGGAATGAAACCAATGCATGGAATTTCATGATTGAAGGAATTAGATCTTATTAAAATAATAATACATATCAATATTTAGTGGTGGTATGTTCAAATAGGTCCAAATGATGAAGGGAGTTTTCTGAGCCAGGATAAGGAATTTTGAAATAGTTTTCATCAGTTTCATGAGTTGTATGGAAATTTGGACCCCATAAAATTTCATGGATCATTTCACATCTCTTTACCATGTAATTTTAACCTCCTTTATCTAATTAACATGTCTACAAGTTACCTTTGGACTTCCTTTGCCTTGTTTCTCTCTCAAAGGCTATAAATATGGACTCTTTTAGCTCTTTTTGGCAGCTTCCATTGGTTGATGGTGAAACCCTAGACAATTTTTTAATTTAAGGAATCTTGAATGAATAAACAAGTGATTTTTCCTAATTACATACTATAAAATTGAGTGTTAGTACAATCTTGTTGGTCTTATCTAGTGGAAGATCTTCTTTTCTAGCATGTTATCCTTGATTGTCTACCAAGTGTGAAGAAAGGATATTATTGTAGGTATTTTTTAGTAATATTTTATAATTATATATGTGTCTTATAATTTTATTGTGATTTTATTCCCTCATGGAATCATCCATTACCCTCCTAAGTATCAAATAACTTCTTGAATCTAACATATGAAACATTGATGTGATAATGCATCTTGAGTTGTGAGTTGTGTGTAATAAAAGCTTTATTTATATTTAATTAGTATATATTGAGTAAAATAGGAGGATGTTAAACATTGATGCATCACCTTTTGGTTTTCTTAGTTGTTTTCTTAAACCTTTTCATCCATAAGTTGATAGGTAAGAAAATGCTTCAAAAAGTGCATCAAGGGAACTAACCCTTTTAGAGATTCATATCTCAACATTATCACCCAAAAAAAGAGGGATGTTTCCATTTTAAAAATTGGATGAGGAGAGATAATGATCTCCTTAGGGGTGAAAATACAAGTGTAAATAGTATTTGGCATGCCCAATAGGACTGTAAGTCCTAGAGTATATCCAAGGTTGGTGCTGGTCTTAGCATAGTTACAACTAGAAGAGCATCTACATTCAGTACCTGGTGACTTAACTAAAGTTTTAAAATATTTAGTTGCTAATTAGTTCCTAATTTCCACGCTAAAGGTGACCACTAGGTCTACTTCTAAAGGTATACCCTTTGAGTTTGTGCAATTACCTCCATATTCTGCTAAAAGGTTTAGGTTTGTGAATACTCATCCTTATTCAAGAGAGTTGGTTTTTAAGAAGTCTAAGTTATTATTTATTTCAATCCCTAATACTCATAAGTCACATTCCAATATGGATAAAAACTAAAATTTTGTATCTTTCACTAGATCATCTCCTTTGAATCTTGCCCAATATGACCAAATTCCAAGAGCAACCCTTAAGAATGTTCCATATTTTATTAGAGAGGGTCCTATTACTACCATTGAACATATTAGAAACATATAAAACTTTTGTAATATACATAATATCATTAAATATAATGTGGCTATTAGGTTTTTGTCATTTTCCTTTAAAGGAAAAGCTTTAGATTGGTATGGGACTCTACCTAAAATTTCTATTGGTTCATGGGATGAACTAGGAGATCTATTGACTAAGAGGTTTGGAAAGAAGAGTGATCATCTATCTCAAGCTAAGTAATTGACCACTATCAAGAGGGTACCATAATATTTTATGCAAGATTTTAACACTATATTTCAAAAAACATGGGATAGGATCCCAACCCTTATGATACCTACTCCAAACCATGCATTCTTGTATTATCTAAAAGCATTAAATAGTGATATAGCCATGATGATCTAATCAATGGGTGGGAATACACTCCCTTATACCTATGAGATATATATCAATGCTGAGAATTGTCTTGTTTAAGCAAGAAATATTTCTCTTAAGCCTATAATGACATTGTTCCCTCATTTGCAACCTCCTAGTCAAGTTACATTACGTACCTTGGTTATTTTTCCAAGTCATGAGAAGCCTACCATTGTACCTTAAAATGAGATCCATGAAGTTAAAATCTTGATACAAAGTTTCACTAATGAGTTGGTTTCCATCAAAAGGAAAAAATCCTAAGGTTATAGGCCATACAAACCCTACAATTAGTTTGGGCAAACCAATAGACCTCCTTTCCAAAGTAATATGGAAAGACAAGGTCAAATCACCCATGATAGGCCTTATCAAAGATACAATCCTAATTCTCCCTCATCCTCTAAAGCTCTTGTTACCACCCAAAACAACTTGGTTCAAGAACAACCATGATATCCATATTTTGAACAAAATCAAGAATAAGATGCTTATGCAAATGAAATGCATAATCAAACCATGGTAATGCAAGGCAATAAAGCTTCCCAAGCCCCAAGATTTAAGGGACCAGTGAAAAGTGGAATGGAGAATGGTCAACCATAATATAATTCTACCTTAATAAATAATTTAGAGGGAGATTTTTGTGCTATTAATCTCTTAGGTAATTCAAGCAATATGAATACTAGTATTACCTCTAACACTAGGTCTAATAAAAGGGCTGTTGAAGAGCAACAAGGAAAAAATCAAGGACCTATTTTGGTCCCCAAATCATCTCCAATGGTGAGTATGTAAAATTTATCTCCTAGAGTGTAAGATTTTCAAAAGTTTTAGAATGTAAAGACAACTCCTATTCACCCACCTTCACAAGCTACATCATAAGGAGTTAGTCTTTCTAAGGAGGCCCCAAAGGTTAGTAATTCTTCCATTAATGTTGTCGATAAAATGAAGAAGATACAAATGAACATATAATTATGGGATTATTTGAAAATACCAAGGTAGAAATATATTCTCCAAAAGGAATTTCAAGGATCAAGTAAGCAAGTTAGCTCATCTAGGAATGGAGATGTTGTCCTAGTAAATGGAGCTCAACCTATAGATGGTCAAGTGAAGAAGAATGAAAAAAATCATCCTTTATACCTATCTCTAATAATTGGTGATTTATTGGTTCATAATTTCATCATAGATAGTGGGTCTAGTACTTTAGTTATGCCCAAATGTATAACGGATAAACTAGGCCTCAAATATGAGCCAATGACTAAAGGAGTCTTAAAATTAGATGGATCACCAACCAAGACTTTGGGGGTAGTTAAAGATTTTAATTTGATCCTAAATTATTTTCCTACATTTTCTAGTCCTCATGATGTGGTTGTGGTATATTTTCCTCCATACTTTGCCCTTTTCTTATTAAGAGAGTTTACAACTAAGATAGGTGGATACATGGCAACCAATTAGTCCTACGTGGTGTTTATCATAAAGTATGGTACTAAAGTGAAGATTGAATCATAAAATATTCATCATAATCACTTGGATCCTTACACACCTAAAGTGGAAAATTTCAATTATTCCATAATTGATGAAGAACTCCACATTGACCAATCTCCAACATCTTCCCTTGAAGGAGTTTCTAATTCGTACTTAGACAAATGGGGAGATGGACATTATGAACATGATACTTAAAAATTCATGGAGGAAGCTAGTCTTGGGGTGTATTGTATGCATGAGAAAGACTATTTCATTCCAAATTTGATGAAACCAAGTGAAGATATAGATGGGTTATGGTAGCTTTTCTTTGATGGGTCAAGAAGTAAGATTGGGGCAGGTGGTGGAGCAATGTTGGTTTCCACTTATAAAGAAAGGTAATATTCAACTTTAAGATTTAAATTATCATGTACTTATAATGTGGTAGAATATGAGGCCCTAATTTAGGTCCTTAAGTGGGTAAGGAAAAGGGGTGTCAAGTAATTCTAAGTGTTTGGTGATAGTGAGTTAGTTGTGAATGAAGTGAGAGGGTAGAATTTGACCAAGAAATCTTTACTTAAGTCATATAAGCATAGAGTGTGAGATCTTGTGGAATATTTATAGGATTTAAAAATCACATATATTCTAAGAGAGGACAATAAGCATGCTAATAGGTTGGAAGTAATTAGATCTCAATTTTATGTTCTAAAAGGGATAAAAGAGGATAAGAACCAGCCTCATCCAATGGTGATTGTACGGCCCTCCATACCAGATAATGTCACTAATTGGAAAGTGTTTGATAATGATCAATAAATAAATATTTTACCTCAAGAAGAGGATGAATTTTTTTTCCAAGAATCAGTCCAAACTATAGTAGTAATATGGAGGGAATATTTTCCAATTGAAGTCCAACAAACTTCCTAAATGCCTAGTCACTCTTGAGAGCATATTCAATATTGATGATCAGTTAAATAAAGAGAAGTTAAGCATGCATACAAATAAAGATAACTATGATAAATTAAAAATCTTAAAGGAGAAGTTTATTTCTCTTGGAAGGACATGTAATAGTGAAGAGAAGCATGCTTTTGTTGAGTTCTGCAAGGATTTTTTTGATGTCTTTGCATGGGAATATAGTGACTTAAGAGTCTTTGACCCAAACTTAAATCAACATACCATAGAGTTAGATGAAAATACCAATATTATAAAGCAAATAAAAATGAAAATAAATCCTAAGATTTATTCCCTCATGAAGATGAGCCCCTCATGAAAAAGAACTCACTAAGTTGATCAAGTCTAAAATCATCTTTGTTATTAAGTATTCATCTTGGTTGGAAAACTTAGTCCCTGTTAGGAAGAAGAATGGAGAGATCAGGTTGTGTGTTGATTTTAGGGACTTTAATAGAGTTTAATTTAATGATAATTATACCCTCCCTTATATGGAACAAATCTTGAAAGTTATGGAAGGCTGTGAAAGGTTTTCTCTCCTTGATGGGTATTCTAGGTATAATCAGATTTTGGTGAAGGAAAGTGACCAATATAAGATAAACTTTACTAATAAATGGGGTAAATATTATTATAGGAAAATTAATTTTGGATTTTATAATTATGGAGATACATTTCAACATGAAATGGATATGGATTTTCAAGTACTAATAAATGACATTGTGTTGGTGTATCTTGATGATGTAACAGTTTTCTCCAAGGATGTAAAGGATCACTTGAATCACCTAAGGCAGATTTTTGAAATGTGTAAAGAGTTTAGGATCTCTCTAAACCCAAATAAATGTGTGTTTTATATCCATAAATGCAAACTCTTAGGACACATTGTCTCCAAGAAGGGCTTATCCATAGATCCTGAAAGGGTGAGTGCCATCTTGGCATTGTCTTTGCCTAAACATAAGAAAGGTTTGCAAAATTTCTTTGGAAAAATAAATTTCATAAGGAGATTAATTCCTAATTTTTATAATATTTTCAATACTCTAACCTCTATGCTAAGGTAGGATGAAGTGTTCACTTGGAATAGAAGAATGAAGGAAAGTTTTGAGGAGATTAAACAAGCCATTGCCCAAGCTCCTACTCTTGCAAGTTCTAATTTATTAAAGGATTTCATATTTTATGCATTTCAGAATGAAGAGATGATATATAAAATTCTTACTCAATAAAATTAGGAAAATTTAGAGCATCCTATTACCTTTTTTAGTCAAATTTTGGAAGGGTATGAGGTAAGATACACCTATATTGAGAAGCAAGTACTTTCAATTATTAGGACTCTAAATAAGTTTAGGAATATGTTGTCTAAAAACAAGATTAACATATTTTTACCTCATCCTAGTGTCAAATACTTCATTTTTATTATATATTTGAATGAAAATAGGGTTGGTTGGATCAAAAAAGTGATAAAGTATGATGTGGAAATCAAGACAACCAAGCTAGTGAAAGGGAAGGGGTTATGTGAGCATCTTGCTTCAGACTTGAAGGAGAAAAAATAAGTTATTTTGGAATTCCATGATGACCCTATGACAGTTTCAAATTCATAAATGAGAATTTTTACACAATATATGATCCATTTTCTTCAAACTAGTGAGTGTCCACAAGGCCTAGATAGAGGTAGAAGAAGGTAATTTAAATTACAATCCATTCCTTATGTACTTATTTATGGAGGATTATTTAGGAAGGAATTTTTAGGTGTTTTATTGAGGTGTATTTAATTATATCAGGTTGATAAAATACTATTTAAGTTTCATGATGGACTAGATGGTGGTCACTTTGATCCAAGAACCACAACTACTAAGATTATGAGGGTTGGGTACTTTTGGCCAAATATATTCAATGATTTAGGTAAGGAAGTTCACAAAATGTGATATATTTGATGGAAAAAAAATATTTATACCTCTCATCTTCATCAAATTCAACTTGATTCACCCTTTATGTAATGGGGTTTAGATTTCATAGGCCTAATCAATCCACCTTCTAGTGCTGGTCACAAGTGGGTGTTGACTACTATAGATTAATTTACAAGATGGGTGAAAGATGTAGCTCTCAAGGAGGAAAATTAAAACTCAATTATAGACTTATATGAAGGTATATTAACAAGGTTTTGGGATCCTTAAATAATAATTTCAAATAATGCATTGGCTTTTTTTGGAACAAGGACAAGTGAATGGGATTTGAAACATGGCATCTATCTTAGTAACTCATCCAAATATTATCCAAAAGGGAATGGAATACTTGATTCCACTAATAAAAATTTAATCAAAATCATAAATATGACAATGGAGGAGAATCAAAGGACTTGGAATTCCAAGTTAAAGACAATCCTTTGGGCTGATAGGATTACCCCAAAGAGAGCAATTGGAAACTCACCATACACACTTGTCTATTGGAGAGAATATAGATTGCCTATCTAACTTGAGTTACTAGCCTTATACCTCACTTATAAACTAAAATTTATGGAGAATGAGAGTATGGAAGTTAGGTTATGTGAGTTGATGGAGCTTGAGGAGATACGAGATCAAGCTATGAAAACTATGAGAGCTCACCAAGATCAAACAAAGAGATACTTTGACAAAAAAGCCATGCAAAGGAGTTTAAAATAGGGAGACATTATTCAAAAATTGGATGAATATAGGGCCAAAAATGGAAGACACATAAAGTTTGATGCTTTGTGGAGTGGCCCATATGTGATCACACAATGTAAGCAACACAATGCTTTCCAAATCTCAAGGTTGGATGGAGAGGAAATTCATATCCCAGTCAATGGGATATATCTCAAAAATTATTACTAAGGTTCTTATATCTCCTTGTACATAGTTTATTTCTTTTCTTGTGTTCCCTAAGTACTTATGCACATTTGTGAGTTTTGTCTTACATCTTGCCCTGTTTTGTGTCTCACTTTATTTTAATTTGTTGGTGTGGTGTTTTTATTTTTATGTTTATTTTTGGAAAAGTCCTTACTATTTGTCTTCAATAATCCATTTATTCTATTGGCCATTAGTAGGATAAGGTTATTGGTCCTTAGCATATCAGGCATACTACCCCTATGAGTCACCATTTTGTTGACCAAATTTGATTTTTTGGTCAAATTTAGGCACTCCTAGGCAAATTTTTTGGTTTTAAACATTTTAAGGGGTCATAATATGTTGTCATAGGAAGTATTACTTGTTATATGATGTCATTTGAGGTCATCTTGTTTTTAGTCTTAGTCACATTAATCAATTTGTCCATTTGGGTTCATTTTATGTACATATAAGGGTCATTAATGTAAATGACACATTTCCAAAGGTGATTAGGTATATTATTTTTGTTTAAAACATAAAATAGGTCAGTTTATATGTTAGACATGTTAGTTACATCATATACTTGTAGGATTCCTAACTAAAATTGCAAAAATTAATTAAAAAAGAGGACAAATGACACTTGTATGACACATGGGAAATATAATGGGGGGTATACCCATCCTTATAAAAATCACATAAATTCTTGGTTTGATCTGAAATAATCATTTGGATGCCAAAACTAGTTTGCACATTTCTTCTTCTTCTTGGTAGACTGGAGTGACCCTCAGGTTTTTGATCAGTACAAGAAGCACAAGTAGTTTTAGATAAAATTATTTTGGGAGTTGATATTAAAATAGGATATCTTAATTTTCATATATTAATTTTTAATATTGGTTAGCTATAATATATGAAACATTTCTAAGAAGTTGTTTGTGCAGATTTGATAGCTATTTGGTGCACCTTATAGGTTTTAATCCATTTCTACTAAATCTATATGAACCAATTGGTGATGTTGGATCAATAGTATGTATAATTATTTATAACATGGTATCCAATCATTTTTTAATTTTAATAGTTTTTAGACTTTTGTTTTACTACATATTACAAGGAGGTACCACTAGGTGTAGTTCCCGATGAGATGTCTCTTGCTCGCTAAGTTTTCCCCCTATAGAGGTTTCATACAACTAGGAAAGAGTGTCCCATAAGTCCTTGGGTCATATAAATACTTACTCTCATGTTTTTATATCACCATGACATTCTTTGAGTAGCTTACAAGTTTATCTTGCTCCATTTGTCAACTTCATGCCTAGTTTCAGTTGAATTCTAGGCATAAGCTTGTTCATCCTATATATGAGGTGGTAATTGAGGTGTTTTGGATTTATAAAGACTTTTTAGGTTGAGTGAAGTTCCATTTTCATGCTAAAGGAGGTATATATTTTACCATGAGATCATTTCATAAGCTATCTCAGTCATAAAAAGCCATTGTCTACTAAATTCCATGTACATACATGTGATCTTCATGTTGTAATAGGTGTTTTGAAGCTAATTCTAAGTTTAAAAATATGGAGCTCACATGATTGAATATTTAATATATCATTTGGGTAGTTTTGAGCTATTTCACCACCATGTTTTCCTCAATTCTATACTCTACCCACATATTTTGCCTAAAACATGCATCTACAGGTCCTTGATGATGTCGTGCTAGTGTAAGGGGAGTTTGATAAGTGTCATAATTCCTTATTTTTTATTTAAATTCATTTAGGGGTTCATCAAATGCATGTGAGTCTCTTTTATACTCATGGTTCATAGTGGATGACACCTGGATTCATTGTTTGCTTCTCAAAACAACCTTCCACAGGTGGCTGAGCATGAGTTCAAGTGTATATGGAATGGTTAAAGCAATTTCATACTTCATTTTATAATTTTCATGAAAATGAAACCATGGTAGACCCATAAAAGTCCATATAAGGCAAAATTTAAGCATGAAACTAATTGGAATGCTAAGGACCGAGTTTAGGGATGGAATCCCTAAAAGAGCAAAACATAGCTCTAGGAGGTTTTATTGGACCTTCTAAAACATGCTTGAAAGGTGTTTTGAGACATATAGAGGGGTGAAACTTATAGAAATATCATAGGACAAGGACCCTACCAAAATTTAGGAGGAAAGGACAAGGGAAAGATGGTTTTTTAGAGCCTTAAACACACCTAAAAATACACTAAAAAACCTTAATGATGTCTATAGGCCTGTAGTGGTGAATGGCTTTTGTCACCTTGAAGGATAATTACAAGAATAATAACATGGATTGAATGAATATAATAGTATAAGAAGGAAAAATGGACTAAATTCATCAAGATAAAGGTTAATATGGTGTCTTATTCACCTCCTAGGAAACCTACAGGTACCCTCAAGTAGGAAAATGACACCTACATGTGTCTCAGTCCAATTAGACAAGTTAAACAAGAAGCAAGAATGGTTTGTGAAAATTTGTGGTGATTTCAGTTTATCAAAAGTGACTATGATTTGGTTATATAGTGTGGTGAGATCCATGTGGATTAAAATACCTTTTCTCATTATAATCATCTTAACCAAGCCCCATCTTGACCTACAGGTAGGGTTAGTATTGAAAGTTCTTAGCTAGAGAGTAAAGACTCAATTTTCAAAGTTAAGATGAACATGAGGAATATAGTGAGCATGAAAAATATGAGAAAAATGAATTATAAAGTGATTGGAGTTCTCAAGTCCCTATAAATCACTTACATAACACCTCTCAAGTCTCAAATATGCACCTACCGGTTAGGTAAGTAGGGTAGAGAGCAAGAGATTTGTAATGATTGAAATAGACCCCTTCCAAACCATGAACATGGAAAATTTATGATGATAGATTGAGTAGGGAATATAAAGACATAAATAAGGTTGTAATTTTTTTATTTAAAGTTAAATTAGGGAAATAGCCTATTGGCTGAGTCCAAAGTAGGGTCAATTACAAGGAGCCTCAATCAAAGGGATAGTGAGATAGTTTTGTTGCTTGGTGATGCTTAAAGGGAATTCAATATGAGTTAAGGAATTATCATGAATTTTTTGATCATGAGGTTAATTAAAGAATACCTTCACACATCATAAGCAAATTTCTAATGATAAAAACACCTACAGGCAAGTCAACAAAATAAATGTTTTAGTTTGCAAGATAATGATCTAATTTTAGGTTTGAAGGGTGTTTAAGGGAATTAAAGGTATGAAATAGTGTAAATACACTTTTTAAAACCTTAATAAATTAAAGTATAGGTTTATAAACACTAAAATCTAATGAAAAATCATATAAACCTATAGTAAGGATCAACAATCAAGGTTATCTTAGTCAGCAGGGTACAACTTAGCAAGGGTAAGTGAAGCCTAGACTATCTAGAAATGAAAGGCTAGTTGAAATGATAATTAGATGATATAATATTATAAAATAGGTTCCCTTAACATTACAAATAAATTTATAAGGTGCTCAAATTCCCTTTCCACTAAGCAAATGGACTATAGTCTATATAGGAAGACCAGGAAACCTTTGCCCAATGAGCAAACATGAAGAATACACTAAGGAGAAAGGTTTTGGATGGTTTAAAAAGAATCATGAGCATAATTTCAAGGTGGGGAGAATTTTTAGACAATATATAATCATGGAATTAGTGTGGATAGGTCATCCATAGGTGGATTTGGAAGAAAATGTAAGAAAATAGGGTTTTTTATCCCCTTTTTTTTAGACAAATTGAGATGGTTAGGTACCTAAATGAATGAGTCTAAGGGAATGAGGGATATATATCACTATTTTGTATTAGATATCAGCCACTCATGAAAATTATAATTTTGAAAAAATAGGTAAAGGGTGCCAAAATGAGTAAAGGACTTAAGATGAGGCCTTGGGAACTTTAAAGAACATTAGGGGATGTGTATGGAACACTCAAACAAGATATAAAACTTTAGGATAACCTAATTGTTCATGCACATAGTCTAATTAGGCAATTTTACATTAGGCCTAATTGGCAAAAGAGAGGAAAAGAGATGAAATGAGTGTTTGAGAGGTTATGCGATGGATTTTTGCGTATGAATGAGGTGTGAACATGAATAATAAATAATCATAATCATGTTAGATCATCCAAATTTATCCAAAATAGTATGAGGTATGCCAATCCCATTAGGCCTTGGGGAGACTTAGAGCCAATTGGAATGCATTCAAACATGTATGAGATTTTTTTATGCAAATAAACTTGCAAGAAGATTATTTTTAGCCTAGAGATAGCTCACGCATACAAGAAAATGGAGAAACAAGATTGATAGGTCAACTTGTAAAGCTCATATATTTACTAAGGATCTACATGTAAAAAAAATGGGCTAGAGAGAGTTAGAGAGGGTCCCCAAAATAAATTTGAGGCATTGGTTTGGAATTTTCATGTTCCATCTTTATGAACAATAGTTAAGAGTAGAAAGTAGTCTAAAACCCTAATAAAACCCTTGAAGAAACCCAATGGAGAAAAAAATCATGGAGAGACATTAAAATGGCATAGTTTGGCAATTAAACCTATTGGAATATGGATAAGACTCACTCAGGCTCTCATCCATGTAAATGATCTATATGGAACTATATAGAGAACATGAAAAATTATGTTTTTCTCACCATTTTTTGTGTTTTACAGGTTCTAGGAGATTTGAGAAGATGAAATAAAGTTTTGAAGAGGAATAAATACCTATTATATCTCCATATTTCCATTTTATTATATGGAAAAACTTCTAAGTATCCTAACTAGAGCTCTCCTTTTAGCCAGTCAAAACTGGCATAGTGAGCACAAGAGTGAAAAGTGTGGAAAACTCTAATGGATGTCTTTTTAAGATGAATTTTAGAATTAAAAGACCATGGAGGGTATTTAAAAGTTTCACCAACCCTCTAACATGGATTTTCATGGAAAAATGAATGTATTTTTGAGGCCAAGTGTGAGGGGTGACTGAAATAAGTAGTTTTCTAGACTTTAGATAATGATTACTTCATTCCAAGAGTTTATAAAGGAGTAAGAATGAAAAAAATGCATGTAATTTCATGATTTAAGGCCTTAAATATTATTACCATCATCATAATTTTACCTAGTTAATGGTGGGATTTTCAAATAGGTCCAAATGATGAAGGTAGATTTCTGAGCCAGGATAATGAATTTTGAGACACTTTTCATCAATTTCATGAGTTGTATGGAAATTTAGACCCCATGAAATTTCATATGTCATTTAAAATCTCTTTCACATGTAATTTTAACCTCTTTTATTGAATTTAAATGTGTACAAGTGACCTTTGGACTTCCTTTGCCTTGTTTCTCTCTTAATGGCTATAAATATGGACTCTTTTGCCTCTTTTTGGCAACCTTCATTGGTTGATGGTGAAACCCTAGAAAATTTTGTACTTAAATGACTCTTTAAATAATAAAAAAGTGATTTTTCATATTTACATGTTGTGAAATTGAGTGTTAGTGCAATCTTACTGGTCTTATCTAGTAGAAGATATTCTTTTCTAGCATGTTATCCTTGATTGTCTACCAAGTGTGCAAAAAGGATATTGGTTTTAGGTAATTTTTAGTAATATTTTCTAAGTGTATATGTGTATTATAAGTGTTTTATGATTTTATTCACTCATGGAATCATCCATTACCCTCCTAAATATAAAATACCTTTTTGAATCTAACATATGAAACATTGATGTGATAATGCATCTTGAGTTATGAGTTGTGTGTAAGAAAAGCTTTGTTTATGTTTAAGTAGTATATATTGAGTAAAATAGGAGGATATTAAACATTGGTTCATAAAATTTTAGTTTTATTGGTTTTTTTCTTAACCCTTTTCATCCACAAGTTGATAGGTAAGAAAGTGCTTTATAAAGTGCATCAAGGGAACTAGCCCTTCTAGAGATTCATCTCTCAACATTGTCACCCACAACAAGAGGGATGTTTACATTATGCAACTTAGATGAGGAGAGATAGGAATATCCTCAAGGGTGAAAATATAAGTGTCAACACAAATCAATTTTATATTTCATAACCCTTCTACAGATTGTCATCACCCACTAGGTTGAATTGTGATAGAATGTATTGAGCCAATCTACTAAAATAATTGGTTCACTTTTGGTATGGTTGAGGTGATTAAATCAATAAATATAGATAATTTTATAGGCTTTAATCTATTAAATTATCCAACCTCACTAAATATATGGTATGGGTTGACTTTGTTCACTATGCTCACTAGGTTATAAGTATGATTGGGTTGCACAGTTGAACTAATCTCAACTACTAAGTGGAAATTCACATTTTCTCCAAGGTTTGGGGAATATGCCTTCCAATATCTCTCTATAAATATTTATATATGAACTTTATATATTTATATATTTTTATTAATTTCAATTATAGTGATTTATAATGATACATTTTTTCAAATCAACTTGCCTGTAGGCAATATGGTTGCATCGATACACAAGTGTACTCCTAAAAATTTATCTTTCAATTTTAATTAAGTTTAAATTCTTAAAATTTTATATTATGTGCACTAATTATATATTGCAACATTCTCTTAGTTGTAGGCCAGTCACCATTAAAGCACTTAAGTTGGGCTCATGTAAAGGTAAGGTCTGTTACACACACATAGGTAGACAATTATTCTCCCTTAAATCAATAATTACATTAGTATATGGGGGGATTTAGATGATATTTATGGATTATATAGAACCTTAGTCTTGTGCACTTGGAAAAATTAGACTTTGATTGTTCCTCTTAGTTCTGGACCTTTACTACTTTTTAAAGTCTCATATTTTTTATATCTTATGACCCTTGGATTATCTCTTGGTCTGAATAATCTTATGTTAATGAACTAAAAATTATATCTTGCCCAAAATGATTAAAATATTCTTATATTATACCCTTATAAGTTTTGATCTTATACATATTTTCTAACTTCCAAGAAACAAGTGTCAGTCTTAGACCCCTACATTGATGCTAGTGTCCTACCCTGACATAGGTGTCCAATTTCCTAAATTCATCTAATTTTCAAATGAAACATATCCTAATGGTCTTCCTAAGTGATTTAATCCAAGATATTTCTTGATAGGAGTGGTATATATTCAAATTCACTCATTCATTCCTCACCAAGAATTCATACCAAAGATCATTCAAGGAGCATTCAATTGAGAAAAGCTTCCCTATTCATTTTTATTTCCATATCAGTCATAAATAATACACATATACATGTATGAAGTACTGAGGGAACAACCCAAGAGCTATATTTTCCAACTTACAAGCTAGGTCACTATTGTACTTGATTTACACATATTACATGATTACCACATAATACAACACATAAGGGATAACTACATCAGTCTAAGGCCCTATTCAAAGTTTTGGTTATGTAGGCAACACTTGAAAATGTGGTCTTTGGGTTTAGCTTAACACCCTGAGCACACTAACCCATTTTTCCAAAGGTCACTATGAATATGAAGAACTAGGGTTTTTCAATCTAATAAGGAGGGACAATCCATGACTCATATCTGAATGCACTAGATCAAAGGAAAAGATAAACCTAGAAGCATTTAGGTGGTCGTATTCTTTTCCAATAGGTTTTTCATATAGGACACCTATGTCAGGTTTAGATAGTAGCATCGATGCTACCATCCAAGGTTGATGCTAGTGTTTATAACTCCAAAGGACTCAATCTAAAATTTATAACTATTCTAGAATCATCTTCTAGTTTACTTCCTACCTGTTCTATATCTAGAACTATGTTAGCATCAAAACTAGTTAAGTACATTGTTTATTTTTCATTTTCATATCTAACATAATTATACTTACTATTTTTAGCCTATCTCATTTTAATAAACTCAACATATGTTGTATATAAGTTTAGCATTCAATTGGCCTACTGTAGATCTAATTATCACCCTTGTGTACTATCATTTATATATTATTTACCCTATCTACCCAAGTAGGATCCACATCCATAATTTAGGGTTAAATAGTTTGGACCTTGTTAGATTGATTTTTGGTATATATACATTTTTAGGGTTTCCTCTTTCTTCCTTAGGGTTTCAAATTTATGTATTTAGGGATGAATTTAAAACCTAATTTTTCATTTCCCCTTCATAATTGTCCTTATCTACTAGGGTTTCAAACCTTTCAAACACTACCATTATATATTATCCCTCATTTTATGGGTAGGTTTTGTGCTTGTGTTCCTTGATATCATAGGGTTTGGTAAATTCTCTATGAATGAGCACCCTAAAAACACTAATAACACTCACCCTATAAATTTATTATTATCTACCCATGATGTTCCTTATGCTTATACTAATGAGTGGACCAATGATAATGCATATGTAGATAAGGAATATGTTTGTGATGATTATGTTGAATATGTTTATGATCATGTGGAATATGGGTATACTATTTATGTATCTTTGTAAAATTATAGTGAAATAATTAAAAAACAAACCAATGTTATGATTTAGGAGATCCATTCTCATAATCCTCTTCTACACTCTTTCATTAATCAAACACCAGACCAAGAGGAAAGCAACAATAAATTAACTAATTCACTTCTTGATGTTTATAGCCTCTCACTTAAGACATGAGATAAAATAAAGAAATGGATATATGATAGACATGTAGATTATCATCATGTTATGCCTTACAATGATGCTTCTAATGACATAGAATGTCATGATATTAATTATTCTCAACTAAAATGTGATACTTATTCTTCTCTTGAAATGAAATGTGATACTTTTAAAATGAAATGTGATATTATTCCTTATTGTTTTGAAATGAAATATGATGCAATTCCTTCATCTCCTTTAGAAAATAAATACAATGTAGTTCTAAATTATGCAATGATATATCTATGGAAATCAATAATGATTTTAAGCTACATAATAATATAAATGTTGGTAATTAATATTCTAAACTTATGTGTAGCATAGAAGATAAAGTGTAACTTATGCCTACAACTTCTTCACCTATTCAAAATAATACACCTATGGAAACAACTAATAATAAGATTCAACCATGGAATGAACCCATTAAAAATATTATTGTACCTTCACAAGAGGTTATAACCTAAATTCTTGTTGTGGGTGAATTTTTAAAAAAAGTTTATCATCTCTCTTTAAAAGGTAAATCCTACTATACGAGGGTGGATTCTAATGCTATATATGGGAACCCAATAGTGTACAAGATCCTTAATTCAACATTACAATGTGACTTCATAATTCCTACATTTAAATTATTTTATGGAAGTGGTGATCCTTTCCTACATATTAAGGTCTTCATATATTCTATGGACAAATATAATTATGTAAAAATTCTACTTAATATCTTCTTGAAGATCTTAATTGGTCAATCTTGGGATTGGTTTCATTATTTTCCTAATTGCTCTTTAAATTCATATCTTGAGTTTGAGGAGAAATTATTAATAAAATACATTCAAAATAAGGGTCCAAAGTTTACATATGAGTGTGTCTACCTTATCTTCACCAAGGAGAGTTAAAATTAGTTATTGATTTAATCTTATGATTTAAAAGTTATATGCATAAATTAATCTATCAAATAATATACTTGGAGACACAATACATTTTCTTAAGGATCTTATCCTTCCTCTAATGGATAAATTTATTTATCATACTTGTGAATAGTTACAAAGTCTTTGATTTAAGACTATATCACTTGAGAAGGAAATTGCACATGCTCAAGATCATGATCATGAAAATACAAATATGGAAGCTAATAAAAATAAAGTTACACATGAGACAATTGAGATTAAATATAAAAATTATAAAGAGAAAATTGTAAATAAGGTCATGGAAAAGAAAAGAAGAACCAACAAGGATCAACTATAAGGCACTAATGTGCATGATTTGACTTTATTAAAATATGAATAAAATAATTAAGTTTTTATAATTTCAAAGATATACCAAGTATCATTTTAAATACATGAATTGATATAAGATTAATCACGCTACCTTCTAATTACAATTCACTTTATTCAAATAAAAATTAGGCAATTAAGTTTAATAGTTTAAAGGATAGGCCAAGTACTATTTTGTATGCATTACTTGAATAAAATTTATCATGATACATTATAATCATCATAATCATTTTAATCATCTAACTTGAGTGTGGGAAAGATAATTTTGAAACTACAATCATATCAATGGACATAGAGATAAAAATTGCTATGCATTACAACATAAGATAAAATAACTTTTGGATATAGGGATTATTACATTTTTTAAATCTACCAATATGGCCATGAGTGTCCCCTCTCAATATTGTTATTATGCACACTTTTTGAAAGATAATGTATCCTAGGAAATTCCTATAAAGGATCCAATAGTCAATCTAGATTTTATAGAAGGTACAAATAAAAAAGTACATTCTTATAGTTCACATTATATGAAGAATGATATTTCCCATGATGTTCCTTAAAATAAAAAAATGGTTATACAAACTCTTATGAAATGTGAACATATAGAAGGCATTGTGGTAAATGATAAGTCATAATGCAATACATGTATAATTGGGTCTCTTAAATAATTAGGATATGCTGAGTGAGATTTATTTCATACACAGACTTATGAGGATGCCATAGGGCATGTTACTATACCAATTAATCTTGGGATTTAGATAGTGGATACACTATTATATGCAAAGAAATTAATTATATAAGACATTGTAATATTGGGATAATCATGATAATGATAAATGGGAGAAAATTTGGATAACATTAAATTGATTATCTAATTCAATTTTAAAATCTGTTTACCTATATATTAGAGACACATAACAAGTGTAAAGGAGAATATTATCCAAAATACAATTACATCTCATAATATATAAATTTGGATACCAAATCTAAATAAACAAGTAATAGAACAAGTAAAGAATAGTCCACAAAAAGAGCAAGAAAATAAATTATCTCAAGGAATCATCATTTGATAGGTACATCAATAAGTTTCATATATTTATATAAATCACTATAATGCAACATTGTTATATTTCAGTGGTTGGGTAGATGATTATATCATAATAGGAGTGTCCAATTATGATGATAACCTTGGTTAATTTAATCATACTTATGCATTGTGATCAATCATACACATATTCCATCCACACATTTACAATATTAAATGACAAATCAAATACATAAAAAATTAAATAACATGGAACATAATTAAAAAAAAAAGTTAGAACCTATGCATGACATGTATTGGTAGTGTACATATTTAATTTATGTTTTTTATCACATTATGGTAGATTAGATATCTTTTTTAAAACACACATGAATTTCATGGTACACATGAGTGATTTGTAGAACACATAAGTTTTTTATGACATGGGCATTCAAATGCAACACATTCCTAAATTTAGGGGCTTCCCTTCCTACATTGGGGCATCCATATAATCGAGGCATATCTTTGGTACATATATTTAGGTTACATATGTATATGACAATTCCATTGATCAAATTGAGCCACTTATACTATTTATACATGTATTTCCCTTGATTATACTACTCACAATGTTATATGGATACTATAATTTACCATGTGTGATGATCACATACATTGATAGTGTAGACTAACTTTGCTCATTTTTTGCATGTTATTATTGATGCATGTTATATTATAGTCCTATTATGTGAACATTATGTGTTGCATTACATGGCTTCATGCATGATTAATTTTGAATTTTACACAATGTAATCTTTGATTGTGTAGTACAATGCATGCAACTTTTGCCTTGTGTAACATCATTTGCTCATTATGTGATAATGATTATTAATTATACATGGATATTTCATTTTGTGATATTTATTTTTCATTATATGTATCTATTATCCTATGTGGTATTGATTTCTCATTTTTTTAGCTTTTACCTTGTGTGACATTGTTTTCTAATCATGTGACATTGATTACTCATTATGTGTGGCTCTTGCCCTATGTGACATTGCATATTAATTAAGTGTGAATATTATTCTATGTGACATTTACTAATATGTGTGTGATTATATTATATGTTCCATGGCCATGATAATTTGTGCATATGTGTGGATACATCTAATATTTTCTATTGAACTTGTAGTGTTGTGATACATATCACACATATTTATACTTGTGTGTGGTGCCATGATATATATCATGCATCTTCATATGTGGTATATTATTCAATTCTTATATCTATAATGCCTAATATGACTTACTTAATTGATATATCTATCTTGACATGACACTTATATGCATTAAGATACATGTTTCATATGTGCTTTGATGATCTAATTATGATACAATGACATGTTCTCCTCATGTTAACACATGATTTAAAATTATTACATATGTATATATAACATGATGTGTATAACTCTTTTATTTTGACATGAGTAATTCAATATTTATATCCCTCACCTCAAAAGGGGGGAATACTAGTGGGCTTGTCATATATATTTGAGTCTCTATACAAAAATAATTTAGATTTTGGGATATCTTACATGATTCTAATGCTTCAATTTGGTTAATTTATGAGGTTGGTTTAGATTGCGGGACATATATACAAATATTGAGATAAATTTAAGGGCATATATCATGCATATGTAGACATTTTACATGTACATAAGTGAAAGGTTACAAATATTAGGTGAGCTTAATTATTATATTACATGGATCAAATGGAAAATGTTATTGAATTTATCAAATTGGGGGTAGAGTGATATATATTTATGGCATTATATATCAGATTGGTACTATTGGATAAGATTATGGAGTATATATTTTTTTCATGAATTAATTTTTATATTTTTATAGTGGTAAAAAAGGTACCATTTTGAATCTAAGATTCTTCTATAGCATTGACTAAATTTATTCATATTTACATACAAACATATTTATAGGTTCAACCTTATAGACGCTAAATCTAGATTATATAGTACCTAAGTTTTTTGCACTTAGAAAATAACTATTATGGTTGTACCCTTCATCTTTAAGACCTTCCCACTTCCCAAAGGCTCACATCCACTATCTTTTTACACCAAAATTCTTAACTCTTAGTCCAACCATATGTTATTATGATGACTAGGCCTTGTATATTATGCAAAATTCTCCAAACTAAGTCATTATCCTTTTCTACTAGTTTTGGACCCATGCTTATTTTCTAGCTTTGTGGACACTTGTGTCCTACCTAAATGCCTACATCAACACATGTGTTCCTTTTCCATCTAAGTGTCTAGTGCCCAAAGTCATCTGATTTGAAAATGTAACATGTTATTATGGTTAATCTAAGTGATTTAGTGCAAGATATTTTAAAAGGGATTGGTATATATAATAGTTAAACTCTTATTCATTCCTTAGCTAGAAAATTCATACCTCTCACATATAGAGTAATAAAATAACTATCAATAAAGAATTAAAGTGAACAAAAATGACCTATTTATTCTTATTTACATATCAATTATAGGAGCAATCTATATATAGGTCTGTGTTACTGAAGGAGCAACCCATGAGCCATATTTTCCAACTTACATGATAGGTTACTGTATGGACTTGATTATTAGATATTACATCCTTACACACACATAAGACAACAAATAAGGAATAAATACATAAGTTTAAGGCCATTTTTAGAGTATTATATATGTAAGAAGCGGCCATTGATATAGGTGTCCTTTGGGTAGCTTGACACCGTGTTCTCACTAACCCATTTACCCCATAATCACTCTAATGGTGAGGAAGATAGGGTTTTATCATTTTATAAAGAATGACAACCTGTATACATGATACATATACATCAAAAGAAAGGTGATAAAAAAAATCCTCCAGTTGGTCACATCTAGATCCAATCACTACTCTGTATATGACACCTACATATAGATTAGATGCATGTGTTAGTGAAATTTTCCATATCCAATGCAAGCTTCTAAGGCCAAAAAATGTAAAATTCTAAAATTTGACAATTATTCTAGGATCCTAATTTAGTCCACTTCTAGCCTATTTCAGCCCATATTTGCATGCACATAATAAACCATCTAAGTAATATTGTTTCTAATTTATTATAATATAATCAATAGTTGTACTTTCTATATTGGGAATATTTAAGTATTTCATTTTAGAATATTGTTTATTTGAGTTTGAAAATTAATTATCCTATTGTAGATATGTTTATCACCCTTGTGATTAATCATTTAAATATCCTTAACCATTTTTACCATTATATCATGAATTTATGGTTAAACATTTGGTGAACCCAACCTCTATGTCTTTCCATGCAACTCTTAGTGTGATCTAGGTTTTCTATACTTTTTGTAATCTCTCAATTATTATAATTTATTTTAAAATAAGGATTTATTTTCCTAAAATCATATTTAGTATGTCTAAAAAATAACTTCTTCCTCATCTTAACCCTAAAGAGGGTGATATCTACCATCCCTCTATTTAGGTCTATGCTATGACTCCATCAATGGGTAAGGTAGATGGTATGTGTATGCATGTTCAATCTGAAGTAACTAGGGTTTGTGTTTGTGAAGCCCTAAAAGATAAAATAATCCTTATGAATAAGTTAATATAAGACTTGAAAAATAATTTTTGTTCAAATATTACATCATTGGAAAATTAGATTACACACCTACAAAATCCAAAATATGATGGTGTTAATAATGTGTTTGCATCTTCATCTATCAATGTTATACCCAACAAGGTTACTTATACACATGAAAATATAGAACACAATATAAATAAAGAAATTTATTTCAAAAGTGAAAAAAAATATAATAAGAGTCCAAGTGAAATCCTAAGAGAGATGTTTAGAAATAAAATGATACAACTACCTCCCTTACATCCTGTAAGGAGATCCAAATACTATTGTGCATATCATAAAATTCATGGGCATCATACAAATTTTTGTTTTGCATTAAAGAACAAAATACAAAGTCATTAAGGTAATGGTGATCATATAATTGATACATCAATCAAGTAAACCCCTCACATTATGAATACCTCTCAAAAAACATAAGTACAAATAACAACAAATATGGGTACCAAAAGACAACTTAGAACAAAATCAATTTCAAATGCAAAAAATTGAATTAAAAAAGACTAAAAAGGAATTATTAAGAAAATATCAAGAACATAAGCTATAAAATGAAACTCAAGATAAAAAACAAGAATTATAGAAATAGGGTTTCCAAAGGATTTTTTAAAGAAAGCCATGCGTACAAAATAAAATAATACAAATATGGTTGCTAGGGATTCAAAAACCATATCTAATTCATGCATAAAGGAAAAAACAATTAAGTGCAATACTAAAAAGTATACTCTTTCATCCTCAAATAAAGAGGTTAAATCAAAAATCACTTGTTTCCCTAGTGTGCAAGCAAAGATACATGACTCTTCTCTATCCCATAATGTGATGCAACATTTTGACAATGATGAACATACTCAAGAAAAAAAGACTTTCAAGAAGGTAACTCTAATCTATAGTGTAGTTTATTTTTCATAAATGGATGCTCAAAACTATATATCACAATTTCAAGAACAACCTAAGAAGTTCCATATTTCTTATACCAATAACACATAATATTGGTATGATCCTAATAACATAAAATATTGGTATGATCTTAATGATACTGATTATGCAACATATGATTATAATATAGAGCCTTCACATAAGCATCTCCTTGATGAGTACATTGGATTTTAATAACACTTTCCATTGTACATGTCTTCTTTTCTTATCCTTACACATATTTCAAATATTTCAAAAATACCAAAAAAATTAAAAAGTTAAAATAAAAAACATCTTCAACATTTCCATGTTTTACTAGCTTCTTGGAATTTATGTTTTTGGTTCCATGTTGGTATATATAATATCATTTATTTATATATAAACACATATGTTTCACATATCTTTTGTGTGTGATACAAACATACCCAAACACATGATATATGCACATACATATATTGGGCCTTCACTCTACTCACATCATCATTACATTGGGGGCATTTGATTTATTTTATCATGATACACCCAAGTTATATTATTCTATGATCACTGTCCATCATCATGTTTGAGATTATGTAATTACACATGCCTTTATCCATGCTTATATATTTTTTAGTGTACTTGATATCCTATGTACTTAAATTTTTTTGCTAACACATATATTCAAGGACTAGTATGATATGTTTATGTTGGTTTCTTATGATTCTTTTCTTTCCTATATTCACTTCCTTTAGTGTCTTGCCTTGATTGCTATTGTATTTCATGTTTGAGCATTTCAATATGCTCCATTTATTATGGCCCTTGTGCCTTTGTATACCTATTATGAAATTTGAACATATCATAGTTTGTTGTATATGGAAATTTGAATATGTCATTCTATGCTTTATGTACATTTGACTAAGTCACATCCCTTTTATTGTGTGACATTTGAATGTGCCCCTTGTATGAGGTCTCCTTAGATCATTATATTTTATTTTGATTTTGAGTGATCTTAGGTGTGTGTTTGATTGATTGTTGAGATTTTACTATTAATATCTAAATGTTGACATGATTTATATCATGTCTCTTAGGAATTGATGTGATTACATTCTATGTCTTCAATGATATATCTACCTAGACATGTTCCTCTTATATGCTACATGATCCATTCACAACTTATGAAATTGTCTTATCCTTTTGAGGTAAGGTAATTGCCAATTTATAATTCCCTCACCATAAAAAGGGGCATATAAGTGGGGTCATGTCATAGAGGCATGACCTCCACATTTTTCATAGTTTTATATTACATTGGGGGCATGTTATGAAAACATGATCTCCACATTTACACTAGTTGTCAAATTCTCTAGATTACTATGGGGGCATGTTATGGAAACATATTCTCCACACTTACAATAGTTCTCAAAATTTATAGATTCAGTGGGGGCATGTTAGGGAAACATGTCCTCAACTCTTGCACCAAATTTCAAATTGGAAAATTTTCATAATTATATGATTCAAATACACATTTGTGGAAACATTTTATACATTGGTACAATTATTATACCAAGATTTTAGTTTGAGACATATATGAGGTGCATATGACATGAAAAGGATACCTTAAATTATAGAATCAAATCAATTTTCAGATTTAAAATACTAATATGGATAGTTATCATACCCAAGATAGACTTTTATGAACTTTTATTGAGCCAATCTACTATAGTAGTTGGTTCACCTTTGGAAGGTTGAGGTGATTAAATCACTCAATATTACCAATTTTATAAGCTAGAATTGATTAAATCATATAACTTCACTATTATAGGATGAATTGATTAAATAATCCACCTCACTAGATATATAGTGTGATTTGATTAGATCACTCACACTCATGAGTTTATAAGCATGTTTGGGTTGTATAATTTAGAAAAGCTTAATGGATGTGTGACAACTCACCTTTTAACAAAGTTGGAGGCACATTGTCCTCTAATATATATATATATATATGTATACTTATAGATTTCAAAATTTTCCTAATCTTAGCTTCAATTCTTCATAATGAGGTATCTCTACAAATCAAATTACACAAAGGTAAGATGGTTGCATCAACACACATGTGTGCTCTTAAATTTTGAACATTTAAAATTCCTTGAATTTAAAGTTATATGCATTGATTATACACTGTTACATGCTCTTGGTTTTAGGACAATCAACATAAAAACACTCAATTTGGGTTCACACAAAGGCAAGGTGTGTTATACACACCTAGGTACACATTTATTTTTATTTAAAATAGAAATTTTATTACTAGATTAAAGTGAGGGAATGTAGAAACTAAATCTAAATTATGTAACACCTCAATATTTTACACTTAGAAAATACCTATCATGGTTGTACCCTTCATCTCTAATACCTTCTTGATACTAAAAGGATCACATCTACTATCTCTTTTTGTTAAAATGTTTATCTATTAGTTTGATCATATGTTATTTTGAAGACCAAGCCTTCTATACTTTGAAAAATGATCTAAACCTGATCATGATCCTTCTCTACTAGTTTTGGACCTATACCTATTTTTTAGCTTCTCGAACAATTGCATCCCAACTAGATGCCTACATTGATGTAGGTGTCCCTTTTGTAACTAAGTGTCAAGTGACCAAAAGTAATCCAATTTAAAAATGTAATGTGTCCTTATGGTTGGAATAATTTATTTAGTGCAAGATATTTTAAAAATGGATTGGTATATATATAATATCAACCCTTATTCATTCCTCACCTATCAAATTTATACATCTCATATACAGAGAAATAAAAGAATATCAATTGAACATTCAAGTGAGTAAAACTACCCTATTCATTCCTATTTCCATATCAACCATATGATTAATCTATTTATAGGTATGAATCACTTAAGGAGCATCCCATAAGCTATATTTTACAAGTTACAAGATAGGTCATTGTATGCACTTTTTTATCATATATTACATCCTTATGCACATACAAGCCAATATATAAGGGAAAATGATATAAGTCTGAGGTACTCTTTAGAGTATTGGATATGTAGTAAATACCCATTGATAGAGGGGTCTTTGGGGTAGCTTGACACTATGTGCCCACTAACCCATTTTTCCCATAATCACTCCAAAGGTGAGGAATTTAGGGTTTGATCATTTTCTGAAGAGTGATAAATTGTACACATGATTGGTATGCATCATAAAAAAGGTGACAAAAAACCAAGAAGGATTTAGTTAGTTTCATCTAAATCTAGTTAGTATTACGTATCAGACACATGCATCTAGATCAGATGCCTATGTCGATGTAACTTTCTAGATCTGATGCAAGATTTCAAGCCCATAAAATACAAAATTCCAAGATATAATGACTATTCCAAGATCATGATCCAATCCAATTCTATCCTATTTCATCCTAGATCTGCATGCACATAGTAAACCAACTAAGTAATATTTGTTTCTAATTTATCATAATATTAGTTAATAATCTTACTTTCTATTTTTGACATTTCTCAATATTTAAAATTCTAAATATTTTTTCTAAGTTTACAAATTATTTGGTCTACTATAGATCTATTTAACACCCTTGTGATTAATAATTTATATATTATTAACCCTATTTACCCTTGTATCATCAATTTAAGGTTAAACACACCTTTATATACAAACATCTTTTGGGGTTCCAACTTTACATACAAACCTAGTATGGGGTTCCAACTTTTTCAACTAAAACCTATTTTTAGGTTATTGATCAACTAAATGAGTAGTGTGGTTGAGGTTTCTAATTTTTTTAATTTATTAAGAACTTATCCATCTTGATGAGGGTTGGGGCATTAATCTTCACAACCCATGTTTTACATAGTGACACTGACCTTAGGGCATAACCACCCAAGTATCCAATACTTAGAGGGAAGCATAGTTTGAATACTTATAGGTGTATTTATTCCTTCATTTTCAAATTTCAAAGCATTTCAATGGTATAATTTACATTATATTTCATATTATAAATAGACATTAGTGTTTAATATTTCATTATAGGTTTGCATGGGAAAAGTTAGACACTTGGACCCTTTTCCTAAAGAAAGAGAAATTACATCAAGGTATGCAACATATTTATCCTTTCACTCCATAAATGTTAATAATAGAATAAAATTGGACATATAGGCACATAATATGTTATTAGACACTTGAAAATGTTAGTCTTGACCTATATTTACCATATATGACTTGTGCATACATATATGACTCTTTTCCACACTCTTTTATAGCCATTCACTTATCTATGGGATTGATATTCCAATTTTTCTATCAATCACCTATAGGAGTTCCCTAGTTTGTGCCAAATTATCTCTTAATCATTATATCTTTATTTAATATACATCTTATGCCTTTGGTAATGTTCAAATGAATACTATTACCAAATTCATCCACTTATATTAGAATTACATATGATTTTAGCCTTCTTCAAAGTATTAAAAGGTAAGCTACATTCAACTCGATAGGGGGTGGTTGGTATCATATCAACCCATCTTATCCAACCCCTTTTTATAGGCAAACATAGTGTCAAAAGTGGAGCTAAGGTTTTAAGGTGAAGGAGACAAAAATTTGGACTTTCACACAACATAGAGCCTCTAATATCACATATAAAATAGTTTACATGCACACAGTGATTTTGATAGAATTATTTGACACATCACAAATTTTTTTATAGCATTGTGTTGTTCACTCCAATCCACTCCTTATCATAAGACACCCATGAGATTGGGAATTCCTTAAAAAGGGGAAGGTAAGGACAACTACAGACTTTCATCCTTCATTTTAGGACTAATCTAGGATTAACCTAGGGCATGACTGTCGGTATTGGACTTCACAAAGGGATTCTTCATGAATAGTCTCTAAGAGATGCACTATTACCACCAAAAGTTCAATATGATGTACTTCACATAAGTTAAAGATGGTTATGAATATTTGAGTGTTGGGATTATTATTTATAAATACGAGGGGAAAGAGGGATTTAAATTACACTAAATAAACATAAAAGAGAGGGAAGGGTAAGGCAGAGAAGGGAAAGCTCTAGGTTTAAAATGAAATCAATGCATGGGTCATTGAAAAAAGTAAATCTATCACAATTATACCACTGTAGATTGAGTTTCACTAGAGTTCTACCTATAAGAACATACAATGGGGAGAGTCTAAGGGAATCAAAACTATGCCTTCAATGCAAATTCCTTCTAAATATGAGTACTAGGGGTTTATTATAAAAAACACATAAATGCCATATGAGAATTTGTAGCTAGGCACACAAATTATCAGCACTACTAAAAGAGAAATGAAAGAACTCACACATAGATTATAATATCTAAGTAGATCATAACCATGCCATACATAAAGTAACAATCTATTAATATAATTAACCTAACATTGATGATCATTCAAACATGGAGATGAAAGAAAATTGAAACATAAAAGAGACCCTCTCTCATAAAACATAGATTTTATCCATTAAAAGAGTGAAATGCTACTACAATAATCAATTTGGGCCACTTTTATAGTCTATAATGATGAAGGAAACATAAGTTAAATCATAGAAATAATCTAGCAACACTTTTGAGCAATTTTGTTTAACCCTTAAAATATAATATGACTCTTCCTTAAATAGATAAGGATTGGGGCTCACCTCCAAAAAATCATGAGGATCCCATCCTAGGTCATGATGGCTACTCATTATAGTTATAACTATATTTCAAAATTTAAACCAAAATAATCCATAGAAACCTAGAACATATCTGTGGGGGACCACTAGTTGACACGAAGAGGTGACTAAGAGGGAAGGGCTCCTAATTTCTTATAATAGGTGCTCCCAACTTATAACATGGATGATATAAGATCAAACTCCTTGTATATCTTCTGTAAGTTCATTGTGGGATCCCTAAAGATCACCTTAGCCTAAGATGCTAGTCTTTAAGAGATTTATAAAGTTGTTTCCATTGATGCTTGGAATCTAGAGACTTGGTTGATGCTCACCATGGATTGAATTAACAAGTCTAGCACTACCCAGAACCCCCTTGGTCACTTTTTCCCTCATAACCTAGTCAAATTAACCCAAGTGGACTCTAAATTCCCCTAGGTAAAACAAGGTGTCATCCAAGTGGAATAACATAGAGATATTGACCTCTATGAAGTAAATCAATATCTTATTATTACCCCCTTCCAAGGGTCCTATTGTAGTGCAGGCCAAGGCTAACCATTCCTCCATTTCAACTCTCAAGTTCCTAAAATAATTTTGGTACAACCCCAAATCTAAGGTTGGAATAAATTTGAGCTCCAATAACATTCCTTTGTTGACCACCACCTACATCTTTTAACACTTTTCATCAATTTTTGTGATCCTCCCCATGTAATACTGAGTCTACTATATAATTACAATGGTATCAACCCAAGTCCCCACTACTTTCCCAAGGATTGATAAAAGTAGTAGGAGGGCATCCTTGACCTAATTGATTAGCCTAATTGGGAACATTCTCTTCACTTTGGCTTCAAGAGTCTAGACTTGGATTTGCATATCCTTGAGGAGATTCTTAGACATGTCATGGGTAGCTAAGAGGGTAGACAGTGTGTATTTGAACATCTTTTCCTCTCTAGTGGTAGTCCACACCTTGGTGAGGGAAAATAGATCTAGATAGGTCTACCATATCACTAGGTTACCCTCATTTAAATAAATCTCATCATCATCTTCAGCTTGATGGATGTAGTTAATTTTGAGATGAGTTAAGTATTGCACTAAATGGGCTCGTATCACCCCTTTAGGTATCATTACTAAATTTTTCACTTTACTAGGGTAAAGGAGTCTCACTCAAACACCATATTTTGTATCAAGGGGAATTTCTTATATATGTGGTGGCACATGGTGATTAGGAGTATTGGGAATGCATTCTATTGATGCTATATGTAAAAACCAAAGACACCATTCATTAGCTGATATGTGATATCCTATTATACTAAGTTGTTAGGGATATACTATGGTAAGTAGAGGGGGTCTTGGAGAAAGACCATGATCTAGATCAATGTGTCATCCTTGTACAACTAGTAGTCTTTTATGGTTATGATAGAATCTTGAATTTCCTTCAAGAGTTGGGGCATCAAAACTTCATTGACTATATGGTACACCACTATGGATAAGTGATCATAAAATTCCCAAACATGCTATTACAACTGGTGGCCATATAACTTACAAAAGACCATTTGGATAGTTGGGCCGTCGAGAACCCACATAAGAAAGGCCAAAGGTTTAAATGATAGTATCCCATAGATTGCATCTAGCAAGTGGATCATCATGTAGAAGCCACCTCCATCTTGGGTGTCTATAATGGTATAAACCAAATTGAAGTTTTTAAAGCTTCTTATGTCTAAAATGTATAAGTGTGTTAGGATCATATTCAATATGGGTACCCATAACTCATTGATGTATTGGTAATCTAGGTCCTCAAATAGCCAGTTTAGTAGGATCATGCCTACTTATACCTCCTCTTGGAAGGTAAGAATGGTGTAAGCATTAATTTTCTCCTTGTTAACCCACTTGGAGTCAAGGTTATTAGCCTAGTCATGGAGGATGTCATAGTTTTATTAGGTACTCATCCAGACCAACACTGCCATTGCATCATATGAGAAAGATAAGTCTAGGAGGGACTAGTACACCTTGAAGGTGTTATCAAATATATCAACAATTTAGTGGTAAGAGGTGGGTGAGCATAACCATTCATTAAAAATATCTTACACATATATGGCCTTGTAAAGGATGTCACCTAATAGGTTAGCACATAGAAATGCCTCTAGTTTGGTTGTAACTCTATGGATACCATAGTTATTATAGGACCTAAGAACATCCTCATACTTATCTTGTTGGTCATTTGCATTGAAATAATCCTTAGGGAACTTCTCAATTTCATTGAAGATATCATTATGGTGCCTATAATTAGTTAAATTAATAGGTAAGGTGGTGTCCTAATACTCAAACTTGACCTTTAAGTTTAAGGATGCAACAAACATTAGGGTAGGATGGAGTGGTAATTTAGGAGCTTTGAGTGTAGAAGACATGGGATATAGGGGCTCTATGGAATTTTGGAAGCAAGGAGTTAGATATTTTTCATAGTTAGTAATGGTAATCATTAATGGGATTATCTTAGGATTTATAAGTGCATGCATACATCCCCATGCATTAATGGCATTTAGTGCCTCACTTGTGAATTTGAATTTAAGTTGGTGGATGGATTTTCTCCATTTATTTCTAAATCTAGAATTGAATTTAGAGTCCATGATCCTCCACCACTAAATGGATATAGTAATGGTGATGGGATATGTTCAAAATTATCCAATCAAGTCTATTTTCCCATTTTATTAATTCCCATTATGTGGTAGGCACATAATCATATCTCTTAGAATCTTCTTAATTAACTCCTACATTTTACACATGTCATATGCTCATTGGTCTTTCCATTAATGGTTGACACCTAATAATGGTTTCATACCTCATATAAATCTCCTTGGTTAGGTGATGTGTCATTAGGGACATGTAACATGTTCTAATAGGATTTCAAGTCTCATATGTACTTCATGTTGAGATTCTTGGGGTATCAAGTGGAAACTAGTTCATCCACATACTAGGTGATGTGGTGGCTTCCCATTCAACTAGACTCTCCCAAGATCTAACATCTCTAATAGGTTTAGAAAACTAGTCACTCTAACTCTTGATGATTTGGTAGCTTCTCATTCATCTAGGCTCTATTAAGATTTGACATCTCTAACAAGTCCATGGGATTGGCTGCTCTGACTCATGGCAACATGGCAGCTTCCCATTTGACTGAGCTCTCCTAGGCTCTATCATCTCCAACAGGTCTAGGGGACTAGATGCTTTGACTCATGGTGATGTGATAGCTTCTCATTCAAGTAGGTTCTCTCAATATTTTCCATTTCTAACAGGTCTAGGGGATTGTTTACTCTGACTCCTAAGGATGTGGAGGCTTCCTATTAGATCAAACTCTCCCAATCTCTGACAATCTAATAGGTCTAGGGCACTAGCCACACTAAATACTAAGGATGTGGTGGATTACCATTTTGCTAGGATCTTATAGGCTCTAACATCTTTGATAGGTTTGAGGGACTACCTGCTCTAACTCATGGTGATGTGGCGTCTTCCCATTTGGCTAGGATCTCCTATGTTCTAACATCTTTGACAAGTTTGAGGGAATAACTATTCTGATTCTTGACGATATGGTAGATTCCCATTCAACCAAGCTCTCTTAAGATATAACATCTTTAACAAGTTTAGGGGACTAGATGCTTTAATTCCTAATGATGTGGTGCCTTCCCATTCAGACATGCTCTATGAAATTCACAAAAATGACCAAGTAAGAAAGATAAAAAGAATACAATACATTAAAGCTTACTTGTTAGATACAAATATCTCATTTTTCCATGAAGGGAAATGGGTTTATTACTTTGGGAAGGGAAATAGACTTTAGGAGACTCAAACAAAAACCAACTTGCAATATTAGCACCATGATTTAAAAAGAAAACAATCACTCCTTAGTTTTAAAGAGAAAATAAAAGAGGTCTATCTCTAGTTAGGGGAATTAAGGTGGTACATATTTCAAAGATTTAAATAAGCATCACCAATGGGAACAAGAGGAAGGACTGTGAAACTTTGGTTCATAAGATTTTTAGAGGGGTTCCAAATTTTGAATGAAAAGGGGGTGTGTTTCCCATAAAAAATGGTGAATTTTATGGGGAAAGTGATGATAAGCACTTAGAACCTGATGAGTTTCTTCTTCCTTCCTTGTTCAACCAAAAAATTCTTATAGGGGGTCTTTATTATCCATAAAAAATACAAGGCACTAAATTCTCATAATATCAAGTATCATACTAAGATTCCACCTCATAGATGGCCACTTAAGTGTGTGATAATTGATTTTCATTCCTAATTTATTCTTGGATTACCTTCAAACAATGAAGGCTGGACTAGTTATCAGACTTCCTTCAAGGCATTCTTGGCTTGATGGCTTGGTGGGGGGGATGGATAGGGAATATATCTACTACTAGATGGGTATCCATAGCCCTGATAAAGATGCCTCTAGTTATATTCATGGCCTTGATCCATTACCATCTAGGATAGAGAGCTTGTAGTAGAGATTGCCTATATATCCTTTTCAAAGTAGACCCAAAATTTAGATTCCACATGCTTCTTTTATTATTTTCTAAGATTCTCATGAAAATATAATTATTTATTAGTCTCATCCATTGAGGGTTCAAGACCAAGCCAAGGTTGAATGGATAAGGGGAAATTTATGAATAGTTAGCCAATCCATAATTGCTTGAATAATCCAATATATTCTTGAGCTATTATTTTAAGTGCAATTTGGTGTCTATCTTGGGGTTTAGGCTAGTAAATCCACTTATTTATCTTAGAATAATTAGCCTCTCATATTTAGGATGTATTAAGTTTCCATTACTATCTTGGAATCACTTGAATTGAAGGCTTCAACCTAGGACTTGTTGATCCTCAACAATCTTCCTAAGTTTTGGCCACCACCTAAAGTAGTTACTAACAAGGGTTAGGCATCAGAGGAATAATGTAAAATAAAGAAGAGGTAGAAGGGGAAAACATGAAATAAAAGAAGATAACACAATAAAAACCAAACATAGATGAAAATAAACACACAACTAAAGCAAATCTATCTAGTATATATATATTACCACCTTTATTTAGGTTACTTAAAAACTACATTAGATGGGATAACTGATAAATAGTGTTTCAATAATTATATGTTTAATAGAAGTGGTAAGTTATTACCCTCAAGATATTTGAGGAAAAAGGCATTTTGGCTCAAGATTTTGATAATTTGGTATGAGCCAATCTATATGAGATCAGGTTTTGAATGCTATCCTTTATTTTCATAGACCTTATCCCACATTAGGACCAATTCAAAGATTCTAAAGGTCTTGATATTTACCCTCTTGTCAAACCAACTCTTGACTATGTCTTAATGCTTGCTAAAGCTCAATAGATCTTCCTCTAAATATTCTTCTAACTAAATCAGGTCTAAGAGTCTATAATTCACCTTGTCATGCAGTTCCATAGACTTATAAGTCAACATTATAAGAGTGATTGACATAATTGGATGCAATTTATAGATGAGAAGGAAATGATAGATTTTGAGGCCTTGTTTATGCTTGGTGTGGTTTACCCATAATCTAAACTTTATCAATGAGTTTCATTCTTAGGGATTCTCTCTAGATGATTTCTTGATGGAATCAATCAAGTTTTTATTTACGGATTATGCCAATCTGTTCCCTTGTGGGCAGTGATTGGAGGATACTTTAGTGTGATCCTATTATCATAGGCCTGCTCTGTAAATTGCATAGATTGAAAGGTAGACAATTATCATAGACTAAAGAAATGAGGACCCAAAAATGAGTGACTATGGAATTATCTAAGAACTTGATGACATTGGTAATGGTGCTCCTTTTGGTTACATCTACCTCTGACCATCTAGTGTAGTAGTTCATGTCCATAAGGATGAATTTATGACTGACTAATGAATTAGGGTTAATCACCCCCATGAAAAATATTCCCCATTATACAAATGACAAATATTCTATAATAGGTTGTAGTGGCATTACAACATACATTTATCTTTCATTAAAGGTTTGGCATTAGTGGTAGAAACAAACATGAGCATGAACATCTCTAAATAGTGTGGGCCAATAGTAATCTACTTGGAGAACCTTGTGAGTCATAGAATTTAATGTGGGATGGATTTATCCTAAATTTTCATGGTAACTTTCCATTATCTCCTTGGCCTCTTCTTGTGATACACACTAAAGGTATATTCTTTTATGTTTATTCTAAAGAGAACTCCTTTCTTAAGCATATAGTGTGTGACTTTTAACTAAGGGCTTTTCTCTATATATGGTTAAGTCTTGAGGGTGAATTTATGTAGAGTATAAAGTGAATGATTGGGGCATACCAGTTTATTGGTATTACCCTCTATTGGTCCACCTAGTGTACCATGATTCTTGGGTCTATCTCTATGATTATTTGGGTAAGGCCTTTTCCCCTAACTAGTTTGGCTGGCTTGATTTCCAAGTCATATTCTTACAGATTCATCATCCATCAACCTCTCTTTTTCCTAGCTCATTTCCCCCCAACATTTGCTTCATATCTAGGTTTGGGAAAATGGCATGTACTCTATTCCAAAAGATATAATGCTTAAATTTATTCACTACCTTGACCAGGGTGTAAATGTGCTTGTTCAAGGTAGAATACTAGTTCAACATCTTTAAGATTAGTGCTCATAAAATACACAAGGTGTTCTTATCCTTCTAATCTCTAGGTGAGGCAAGTGACAATGGTGTGCTCTAAAGTGAAAGGATAAACATATAAGTCTTTCATATAGTCTAGGATGATGAGGATCAAGGCTTGCATGATTTCATCCTTGATGTCTATAAATCTTTCTTTGATTCTATGTGCTACTCCACTTTAGCATCTTGTTACAACATTGCATTCAAGGTATTCACTATTTCATCAAATGTATAAATAAACTTATGCACAAATTTTATTTTCCTAAAGAAAGATTTTAGTTCCTTCTGGCTATTAAGTAAAGGTAGTTAAAAAATTACATACTCCCTTTTAGGGTCGATATCAATACATTATTTTGTGATAATGTGACTAAGAAGCTTACCTTTGGTGACACCAAACACATTATTCTTTTGGTTTAAAGAGATACCATACCTTTTACATCTTTAAAATACCCTTTCCAAGTGGTCCACATGATCTGACCTATATTTAGAAAATGTAGTTAGTTCATCCATATATATTATTATGCACTTACCTAGCAAGCCCTCAAAGGATAAGTCTATTTACATTTGAAAGGTTACACTAGCATTAATTATCCCAAAAGACATCTATTTATAAATGAATATACCCCACTTAGTGGTGAAAGTAGTCTTAGTTATGTCTCTTGGGTTGACTAGGACTTGATTATAGCCTGATAAGCCATCCAAGAAGGACATCATTTAAGACCCTCTCACCATTCAGATTACCTCATCTAGTGAGGGCAAGGGGTTGTTATCTTTATCCAAGGCCTGATTCAAGTTTTGGAAGTCCATGCAAAGGTGAATTTCACCATTCTTATTTTGCACTAGGACTAGGTTAGTCACCTAGGTGGAGTGGTGGATTGGGAAAATTATCCCTACAGAGAGCAACTTGTAGACTTCCATGTGAATTAAGGGCTCTAGGATTGGGTTTACAGACATTTATCTTTACCTAAAGGGTTTTTGGCTAGGTTTTAAGGGGATGGTATGGGTAATTAATCTTATGTCAAAGACCTTAAGGTCTCCATAGGCTTAAGAAATCATGTCCTTATACCTCAATAGTAACCTTTGTAACTACTCCAATTAGTGGTCCATCCAATTTGGGCTTACATTAATTGTCTGGGGAATCTCAATAGGGCCAAGATTAATGAGTTGAAAGTTTTAGTCTTTGAACTTAGGCCTTTTAGCCTAAAAGGTTGGGTCTAATGCATCAAATTATCTTTCTAAATAAATTATACCCTTTAGGATACAATTCCCATGAATGTTTAGGATCCCATCCTTATTCAAATCATTCCCAGGGTTGTCTCTATCCTTTTCATCTATGATTTGGGTCTTGAATATCCCCTTATTGCCACAAAACTAGATGATTTACTGGTCATATTCAAAGACTTGTAAATTGGTCACATTATATGGGATAGAAGGATAGGGGAGAATTTCTATATATAATTCATGTAGATCAGTGTCATCTAGAGGGGTTAGGTTTGTTGTAGTCGATGCTAGTGAGTTTACTACCTGGTTTTCCTCATAGGGAATAGGGATTATATTGAATTTATCGAATATTTAAATTATGTCCCAAGCTTTGTGTTTATACGTTCTAAGGTATGATAGTTTGCATTGAAATTTTGTTTTGATTTGGTTAACCACTAGCTTAGAGTCGCTAAATACTTTAGTTCATTTGCCTTATGTCTTAATAAAAATTATAGTCCCAAGATTAGAGCTTCATACTCCATTATGTTATTTATGTAAGGAAACTAAAACCTATAAGATGCCAAATATTTCCTCCCTAAGGGATATATAAGCAAAACACTAGCCCCACTACCTTATTTGGAGTGAACTCTATCTACATAAAGTGACCATAGGCCAAACAGACCTAGGTTGTGACTAGTTTGGTTTTTTGAAGGTTGGGTGGTTAACATGAAAATTCTTAGGTCTAAGGAAACTTGGCTTATCTTCTCATTAATGACATTGTACTTAGTGATCATATGCTTCATGCATGGTTCCCTATCTATTCTTATTTGGTTGGCTACTCTTCTCCATGGTAACCACATATGGGATAAACCTATGGCCATATAACCATTCAGGGATTTGGACCAATCTATGTTGAAGAGAATGATGTAGGCTTCTTAGATATTAACCACTTGAATTCCTATAAAGTGTTAAATCCTAGGCCTTGATTCCAATTGGATGTGGACATTTAGAATCTCACCTATCACTTTCACCTCTGAATTGCATAATTGGACCACTACCTTATCTAATTTTATGGGGCTAAGACTGAGTTTCTCACATATGCTTGTTATCATCACATTGGTTGAGACTGTAAAATCTACTAAGCAATTATATATATTCTTTCCCAAAAACTAGATGGTCAAAAGGAATGGGGGAGAATCCTTCTTATTCTTGTGAATGATCACATTAGTGTGTGTTGATCTCTGTTTTGGCTAGGCCTATGGGGTCAAATTTTGAGTCAAAGACTTTATCAGGAGGTCTTATTGCTTTATGATTTGGGCAAGCTCATGAACTATAATGTTAGCCTTAATATTATTCATTTCTTTTATTAACCTAGTTTTATTTGGAATAATGGGGTTTCCATAGGTGCCTTAGGCTATTGAGGTATTGGAGGTAGAGGATCATTCCTAGCATTTTGGTCTAGTGGGGTTGCACCATTATTTGAGGGTGTTGAGGTAGTAAGGGGTTGATTTTTCAACCTAATCCTAAAGGCATAATTGATCATTTAAATTTGTTGAAATGTTTTCAACTTAATAATACCTTCTTCTAGCTCATTTTCTTCTTATCTAGGTAATGTCATGGTTTCTAACACCATAATAGTATTAAGGGCTTTACTCGATTTGGAGGATTTTGGGTGATTAGGGACTACCTCATATTCTTCCATTTCCTTTTAGAAGATATTGAAATCAGAACCAAACTCCATGCAGTCTAGATCCCCATGTGCTACTTCATTATACACTTAACACTAGTTGGGTAAGGCTATCTCATAGATATTGATCTTAGGGAGCCTATTGGGTGAAGGTTCTATGGGGCTATGAGGGTAGTTGTAGTTCATGTTTAGTCTTTGATATGTGAAGTTCTTATTATAAATTTCAACATTGGAAATACTCATCTATCTCTATAGCCTAAGGAAGTCATTGATGAGTTTTTTCACCATCCACCAAATGGCATTTGTCTTATTTTTAGTGGAATCTTGAGGTGTGGTCTGATTATTATTAGCTACAACTAACGTTGCTTGATGTTGATTCTGAGGAATTAGATTTGGATCCCATGGGTTTAATAAAACCAATTATTGATTTGAAGTAGGATGACCTATTAGGAGTTGATACATTTTAGGGAGGGGCTAAGGCATAGTGCATTTTGGTTAATTCTAGGTAAGAAGTTCAATGCAGGCATCTATGGTAGCATGTCAGGAGTAGGGGTCATGGTGTGACCTTGGGGGTTCAATTGTCTATCCACTATAATGGCCCTTGAATCTGTTAAAGATAGGTCTATTATAGCTATGTCCCTTATTAAGAACATGGCCATCTAAGGGTCCAATGTATTCTTATAAATTTCAAGTGCTAGTTAAGGGTTAGGTTGGTAAAGCACAATTACCCAACTATACACCTTTTAGAACCTAGCATTGAACTTTATAATAGGATCATTGGGATATCTTTTGATACAAGAAAAATATTGGTAAAGGACATTGGGGTCTATTAGTTGGTTAAATTAGGAGAGGAAAGTAGAACTAAAATGGCCCCAACTCAGTATAGAGTCTTAAATAAGGTTTAAGAACTAATAATATGTAGAATACATCAAGGTAAAAGGGATCAAATTGCATGCCATGTCCTCATGCTATACATTCAAGAGTCTTAGAGAGGTCTTGTAGGATGTTATGTGTTCTTCGATTGTTCATCCCACACCAAGGGTAAAATGAGGAAGATACCTCTTAAGGTTCCTAGGTAGATCATGAATGACTTTCAAGATATTAATGGTTGAGCTAGCTAACCAGGCCATCTTGGGTTGCAAACTTGGGATAGGATATGGAGAGGAATTGATAGGAATCATAGTAGGTCTGGGTTGATTATACCTAGGTTTTTCATGGAAAATCAAGGGGAATTATCAACCTACCTTGACAAGACCTAGCCTTGGTAATAGGCAAACTAGTCTCTAGGATGATTCACAATAAAATAATAATTACCATGTTGTTACTAGTAAACCAAACCTAGCATATTCATAAAATGAACTAAATTTAATAACAAGCATGAATTATTTTAAGGACCTCCTTCTAGCACCACCTATTTTTCACTCTAATCTACTCCATATCATGAGATGCTCATGAGATTGGGAATTATTTGAGAAGGGGAAGGTGGGGACAACTACGAACTTTCATCCTCTATTTTATGTCTAATATGGGATTAGCATAGGGCACGAATATAGGTATTATACTTCATAGATTGAGTTTTCATGAATAGTCTCCAATAGTTTCACTATTACCACCAAAAGTTAAATATGATGTACTTCACACAGGTTAAAGATGGTTATAAATATTTGAGTGTTGGGATTATTCTTTCTAAATAAAAGGGGAAAGAGGGATTTTAATTACACTAAACAAACACAAAAAAATGGAATGGTAAGTTAGAGAAGGGAATCCTCTAGGTTTAAAATGAACTAAATGCATGGGTCACTAAACTAAGTGACTCTATCATAGTTATGTTATTATAAGCTAAGTTTCACTAGAGTTATGCCTCAAAAAACATATAGTGGGGAGAGTCTAATGGAACCAAAAGTATGCCTTCAATGTGAATTCCTACTAAATATGAGTCCTAGGGGTTTATTATTGAAAACACATAAAATCCATATGAGAATTTTCAACTAGGCACACAATTTATTAATACTACTAGAAGAGAAATGAAATAACTCACACAAAGATTATAATAGTTAAGCACATCATAACCATGACATATATAAAGTAATAAAGTGTTGATATAATTAACATAACATTGATGATCATTCAAACATGGAGATGAAATAAAATTGAAACACAAAAGAGAACATTTGGTAGAAAATAGAGATTATATTCAATAAAAGAGTAAAATGTTACTATAATAATCAATCTAGGCCACTTTTACAATCTAGAGTGATGAAAGAAATACAGGTGAAATATTGGAAATAATATGATAACACTTTCAAGTAGTTTTGTTTGACCTTTAAAATAAAATACATCTCTTCCTTAAATAGATAAGGGTTATGGATCAACTCCAAAAAGCATGAGGATCCCATCTTGGGCCATGATGGCCACTCATTAAAGCTATAATCATATTTTGAAATTTGAACTAAAACAATCCCTACAAAACTACAAGATATATATTAGGGACTAATAGTTGACACAAGGAGGTGGATAAGAGTGACTGAATCCTAACTACTTTGATTGGGTATACCTAGCTTCCAATATGGATAGCATGAGTTCAAACTCCTTGTCTAATGTGGCCAAGTTCATTAAGGGCTCCTTGAAGATCACCTCAGCCTGAGCTACCAATCTCTGAAATACCTAGAAAGATGCTTCCATTGAGGCTTAGACTTAGGAGACTTAGTTGATGCTTACCATGGACTAATTTAACAAGTCCATCACCACCCATGCCCATTCTTAGTTTACCTTAGCCACTTTATCCCTCATAACCTGGTCAAATTGATCCAAGTGGACTCTAAATTCCCCTTGGTTGAGCAAGGTGACATCTAGGTAAAATAACATAGAGATATTGACTACTATGAATCAGGTTAATATATTATTCTTTCCCTCTTCCAAATCCCTATTATAATACCAACCAAGGCTAACCATTCCTCTACTATAACTCTCATGTTCATAGCATATGTTTGGTACAACCCAAAATATAAGGTTGGCATTAGTTTGAGCTCTGGAAACATTCCCTTGTTGACCACCACCTATAGATTCCAAAACTTTTAATAAATTTATATGATCCTCCTATGTAGTCTTGAGTCTACCATATAATTACATTAATCTCAACCTAAGTTTCCAATAATTTCCCAAGGATTGAGAAAAGTAGTAGGAGGGCATCTTTGACCTGCTTGATTAGCCTAATTAGGAACGTGATATTCACCTTAGGCTTCAAGTATTTGGACTTAGATCTACATGTACTCAAGGATATTATTAGACATGTTATGGTTATCTCATAGGATGGACACTGGGTCCTCAACCATATTCTTATCAAGTAATCCTCACCTTGTTGAGGGAAAACATATCATGATGGGTTTGTCATAGCATTGAGTTTCCCTCCTAGACAAATCTCTACATGAATATCCTTTTCATACTCTTTAAGGCTCAATCAAAAATCCATTATACATTTAGTTCACCATGAAAATCCATCTATGGTGATTGTGACCCCATGACCATCCCTATGGTTATGAGGGGTGTAAAAGGTGTGGCTGAAATGGTGGTAAAGGGTAGAGGATGAGGTGGAGGGGAGATGGAGGAAGTGGAAGGAGTGAAAGAAGAAAGGAGTGGAGGTATAGGGGGCATGGGATAAAAAAGAGGGAGAACAAAATGGGATGCCCATGGGAACATTTGAGGCTTCCATTTTTCCTAAGTTAGGTTCACCTAAAGTAAAATTACCCTTGGGAATGGGTTATGGAACAATAAGGAAGAGATAGTTTGGTTGAAGGTGGGGTTAGTGGGGCCTTGGTTAAGGGAGAGAAGTGGTCATGGATCTAATCATTGAGTTGGAGGTAGTGGGGCCAAAAGAACTATTGAGACTTGTAGAGGAGGTAGAGTTATAGTAGAAGGCCTTTAGGCTAGAGCTAGAGTATGGGACACCTTCTATTTTTTATTTATCCTCTTTCTCAAGTCATCTCCAGGTGCTACAATAGATGGTTTAACCAAAATGATAGGGACCACATAGGCTGATGATAGAGGACTTAGAGCTATGAAAGTTTTGGGCTAATTAAAGTGGGGATTGAGAGGCTCCCTGATGGAAGTGGTATGATTTTGAAGGCTATAGTCACACTCACTATTAAAGGCATGCCCAAGGGAGGCATTAAGAAGAGTTTAGGTTGTGAGATGGGGGGTGTGGAATGGAATTAAGAAGTAAGTAAACTCAAAAGGACTAAGGCCAAAGGTACTTAGGTGAAAGATGGAGGGGGATCAATGAGGAATAAAGGGGGCAGAGCTATACTAGTGGGAACCAAAAATAGGAGTTGAAACATGGTGGGAGTAAGGGGTAGAAGGGAAATTAGAGGATATGGAGGAGTGAGTAGGGGAACCTAGATGGGTGCCTATCGGTTGCCTCATTTTGAGCTTGCTCTTGAGATGTTGGCCACATTAAATATTAGAGGCTATTATGTCAAAATATTAGTGAGCTATACTTGGGCTACTTGGTGTCATGTAGTCTAAGGTCATATCTATTATAGCCTTGTTATTGGGGCTTCCAAAAGAGGTGGAGGTAGAGATAGATCTTGAAGAACTGAAGTTGCTAGTAGCAGTGAAGTTGGAATTGGAGCTAGAGCTTGAGGAGGAGAAGGTGGTGGGATTCCCTATAAGATTCTATAAGAGATGCTTGGATTTATTAAAGTTGAGTACTTCAAGAACCAAGCATGAGATGTAGGAGTTGCAGAGGGGCTTGCTTGAGCCTTTATTCCCTTTTTATTCTTCTTGGACACTATCTTGTATAACACCTCTTAGTTTTCATCGACATTCAAATAAAGATCATCATAATCTTCATCTTGATGGTTTTAGTTGATGTTGAAATGAGATGAGTATTATTATAAATGGGATTGAATCACCTTTTTAGGTCCCATTGATTAATCTTAAAATTTTCTAGGGTGAATGAGTCTCACTCAGCCACCATATTTTATATCGATGGGAAGTTCTTATAGAAATTGTGTCATATGGTGATTAAGAGCTATAATCATGCCTTATGATGATGTTATACATAGAACCTAAAGATTCTATTCACTAGTTGATAGGCGATCTTTTATTTTTCTAAGCAATCAGGGACATAATATGGAAAATAGAGGGGGTCTTAGATAAAACCTAGGATTTAGATCACCATATCATCATTGTAAAGCTATAAGTCCTTGATGGATATGATAGAGTCCCAAATTTCCTTCAAGAGTTGGGGCATTATAGCTCTGTTGAATGCATGGTAAACCATTGGGTAGAAGTGATCATAGATGTATCAAATATGCTTGCAGAAATGGTGGTCATATAACTTATAAAATATTACATGGATAGTTGAGCCACTGGGAACCCATATAGCAAAGGTCAAATGTTTGAATGAGGGAATCCTATAGATTCAATCTAGTAACTCATCATATATAAGTTAACTCTAGCTTTGGGGTCTATAATAAAATGGACCAACTCAAATTTAATCAAGTCTCCTATGTCTAGGATATCCAATCATATTAGGATCATATGCAAGAGGGGTACCCATAACTTGTTGACATGTTGGCAATATGGGTCCCCAAACAATTGGTTTAGTAGGATCATGACTACTTAGACCTCTTCTTAGAAGGTGTGAATAGTTTAAGCATTCATTTTCTCCTTGTTAACCTAATTAGAGTTAGGGTTATTAATCTAGTCATGAAGGATGCAATAGATATGGTAGGTGCTCATCCACATCGACACTATTATTGCATCATATGATAAAGAGAAGTCTAAGAAGGAGTACTATGCATTAAATGCATTCTCAAATATATCAAAAATTTGATGTTGAAAGGTTGGTGAGCATACCCAATCATTGAAAACATCTTGCACATAGATGGAATTGTGTAGGATGTCACCTAATAGGTTAGTACATGGAAATTCCTCTCGTTTGGATGTAGCTTTATGGAGCCCATCCTTATTATAGGACTTAGAGTGCCCTCATACTTATCTTGATGATCATCCATGCCAATAAAATCCTTAAGGACATGCTCAATTACCTTTAATATATCATTGTGGTGCATATGCTTAGTTAAACCAATAGGGAAGGTGATGTCCTAGTAATCAAACTCAACTTTTGGGTTTGAGGATGTAACAACCATTAGGGTAGGATGAAGGGGTAATTTGGGATATTACAGCATAGAAGGCATGAGATACATGGGCTCTATAGAATTTTAAAATTAAGGAGTTAGATGATTTTTGCAATAAGTAATGGTAACCATTAATGGGATTCTCTTAGACTTTTTAAGTGCATGCATATATCCCCTTGTATTAATGAAATTTGGTGCCCCATTGTGAATTTGAATTTAAGTTGGTAGCTATATTTTATCCCTTTATTTATAAATCTAGAATTAAATTTAGAGCCTATAATCCTTTGCCACTAGCTAGATATAGCAATGGTGATGGGAATTTTTAAAAACTATCTAATCAAGTCTAGATTCCCATTCTATTAATGCCCAATGCATGGTAGGCACATAGTCACATCTCTTAAAGGCTTCTTAGCTAATTAATGCCTTAATAAATGTGCATCTACTCATTAGTTTTTCCATTAATGATTGGCATCTAGGGATGGTTCCATATCTCATATCAATCCACTAGGTCAGGTGATGTGTCACTTAGGGACATGCAACATGTTTTGATAGGATTTTGAGTCTCATTCACACTTCATTCTAAGCTTCTGAGGGTCTCAAGTGGAAACTAGTTCATCCACATACTAGGTGACATGGTAGCTTCCCATTCAGTTAGTCTCTCCCATGCTTTGGCATCTCTAACAAGTTTGGGGGATTGGTCACTCTGAATCCTAATGATGAGGTATCTTCCCATTCAGTCAAACTTTCCTAAGATATAACATATTTGACAAGTTTAGGGGATTGGCTAATTTGACTCATGGTGACATGGTAACTTCCCATTCACTTAGGCTCTCTCGAGATTTGACATCTATGACAAGTATAGGGGATCAACCACTTTGACTCATGGTGATGTGGTAACTTTCCATTTGATCAGGCTCTCCTAGGCTCTAACATCTCTGATAAGTCTGGGGGATTGGCTGCTTTGAATCTTGAGGACATGGAAAATTCTCATTTGGCCAAGCTCTCCCAAGATCTAAAATCTTTGACAAGTCTATGAGATTAGACACTCTGAATCCTGAGGACATGGTGGATTCCCATTTGATCAAGCTCTCTTGAGCTCTGACATCTCTGATAGGTCTATGGGACTAGATACTTTAACTCCTGGTGACATGGTAGTTTCCCATTCAACCAAGCTCTCCTAGGCTCTAACATCTCTAACAAGTCTAGGGGATTAACAGATCTAATTTTTGATGACATGTTAACTTCCCATTCAACCAAGCTCTCTTGGGTTGTAACATCTCTTATAGGTTTGAGGGATTATCCACTTTGATTCTTGATGATGTGGTGCCTTCCCATTTGGTCAAGCTTTAAAAAATTCATAAAAATGACCAATTAATAAATATAAAAAGAATAAAATACATTAAATATTACTTATCAAATACAAAGATCTCATTTTACCATAAAGGGCAATGGGTTTGTTACTCTAGGAAGGGAACTAAAATCTAGAATATTCAAGCAAAAACCAATCTGCAACATTAGCACCATGATTTAAAAAGAGAACAATCACTCCTTAGTTTTAAAGATAAATTAAAATAGGTCTTTTATTTCTTGGGGGAATCAAGGTGGTGCATATTATAAAGATTTGAATAGGCATCACCAATGGGAACAAGAAGGAGTCTAAAGCTATGGTTTATGATATTTCTATAGGGGTCCCCCATTTTAAAGGAAAAGGGGGTGTATTGGACATAACACATAGATCAAACACCTTTAGCTACCAAAAATACCTAGGTGATACCAGATCTATCCACCAAGTTTAGACTATTAATTTCTATATCTAAGCAACTTTAGATCTAATTTCAATTCTTCTTAATACTTATACACAGTCTTAGAACTGAATAAAATAGTAACAAGCTAAGTACCCTAATATTTTTGGTTATTTCTATAAATAAAAAAGTGCAATTGAACATATGATTTTAAATTCATATATACTTAATTTAGATACAATCAATATAATCTGAGTATTCATAGTTTTATACTTATTTATATTATTAATCCAAAATAAGGTAAAATAAAATGAGGCACATAATAATAGTCATCAAAGTAATGATCATAGAAGTATTGAGTTACAACTACATAAAATATGCATGATATGCAAAATAACATCACACACAAGTATAAGATTGTATGGTATGAATTATAATACAAAAAGATTAATAAACAATCCTAGATGTATCCACATATAACACACATCATTGTCATAGACACAATGCACATAATATGTTATAAAAATATGCATGAAAATACACAATGTCTAGTACAGTAAGAGTCAAGAAAAAGAGTCACATGATGAACACTCAATGTTATATAGAGTAAGATTCACAAAATATACATTTAATGTCATACAGAATAAGAGTCACACAAGGTACACTTAATGTTACAGAAATTAAGAGTCACATAATATATACTCAATGTCACACAATTATAGTCACACATAGAAGGAGTCATGAAATGAACACATAATTTCACATATAGTAAAAGTAATAAAATGAAAAATTAATGTCACATAGATTCAGAGTCACATAATATAGTACACAATTTTGGATCACACCATGTAACATGTAACAACATCAAATATGCATTGAACAAACAAGGTTAGTCTACACAATCAATGTATGTTATCATCATTCATAATAAAGTATAATATCCATAGAATATGTACTATAAATACTAAACATAAGAGAAATTAAATTTTTATCAACATAATTAGCTCAATATGATCAATGGAATGGTCATGGAAATATGTAACTTGTGAAGATGTATGAAGATGCCCCTATTGCAAGCATACCCCCCAATGTAGGAAGGTAGCCCTTAGGTGTAGGAATGTCCTAAATCTATATGTCCATATCATATATAAATTGAATGTACTACATCTAACTCATATATTCTATGAAGCACATACATAGGGAAAACAAATATGTAATCTACTATGTATGTGATTAATCATAAATAAATCACATAAACTAGCAACACAAGTAATGCATAGGTCTTGATTTTTTTATTTTTTGATTATTTTTTAATTTTTTGAATATGAATTATGTGAAGTTAAGTGAATTAAAATAACATATAAGTGGTGCATAATCTTGTATGGATACTATAGTGAAAAAGTAATAAATTTAGGATATAGGATCATAACAAATACCCATATGTCATCATAATAAATGTCATTGTGCCTCTCTATGCCATTTAGATTTATATTTAATTTTGATATTTCTCAAATTTTATGCATAAATATTAAATTTTATTCAACTATATATGAGGGCTCTTGATTTTTCTTATGAGATAATGTTATCTCACTTATTTTTGAGTCATTTATCTTTTGGTGCTCATTATTTCCATCATGTCAAATATTGATTGTATATCCTTCATATAAGAAGGCTATGTATTTATTCAGAATATCAATTGTAGAATTCATCTATTATAACCTTTTATATCCAAGTGTAATGCATAAGTGGTCACCAAGTCACATCAAAAATATCAATCTATCAACAACTATTGGATCATAAGTAATTCATAATGTAAGATGTATAATCAAGCTATCATAATGTTTATTATGTTGTATTTGATTGGGCCCCTCTTTCTTATCGATCTGAATCTCTCAGTGATAATTACCCTTAATGTATACCATAAAATTTAATATGTCATGACATGGATTCTTGAACTCTCTACATGCTCTATTTTTGGATTGGTTACTATTAGAAACCACTAGTGAATTCTATTGTATTTGAGTTACTATGATAAAACCTTCATCCTTAAATTTTTTAACCATTTAATATAATTCCACACAACTATCTATGTCATATCCCATTATTCTATGATAAATAAAACAAATTTCTATTGTTGATTTGATAATCTACCCATAAATCTATATCAATTGGTAGATAAAGAAATCAAATGCTTCTCAACTAACAAAGGATAACACTTAGTTTATCTTTTGCACTACTAATATTCTGATAGTTGGTTCTATATTCATAAGGTCTACATTTTTTTATTAATTCTATCATAAAATATTGGTGTTCACATGTGATACATCATGAAATGTGTTGTGCCTCTTATTTTCTACTTATTGTTAGATTTAACAATGAATTTTTTAGTGGACTTATCATTGATTTATCTTGTCATAAATTGATATTGCAGTAATTAATTTGATTTATATATTTATGATATTATAGAAGGGTTTCATTTCCTTTATCTAATTTTACATTGTTTACTACCTAAAAATCATCTCTGTATTCTCTTTGACTAATGGGTACAAAATTTAGATGAGATAAATACTCATCTATGTTCACTAGAATCTCATTCTCATCATCATTGTTATCATATTATTCTATGAATATTTGATTTGGATCTTCTAAATTGAATAATAAAGGAATGTTTGGTATCTTCTCTTCTTGTGTGTCTCTTCTTTCATTGATGTATCTAAAGTTTGATATATTTTTTAGCTTTACTTCTATACCTAAATTCATATGCATGTATCCCTTTTGGTGGTATGATTTATGATGGAAGTATTATTGTAGATTGAAAACCATCAAATTTTAGACTACATCCATCACTAGGTTATGCTATTTTGTAATACTTGAAAGGTTGATTATCCTTAGGACATGTGTATAAACATTTTTTATGGATAAATGTTATGGACCAATGCAAAGTATATGGTATAAATTCCATTGCATGGATCCATGGTCTACCTAAGAGAAAATTATAGTGTAAATGATTTGTCATCACATGAAACATAGTGGATAGTGTAGAATAGGGCCCACTATGATATACAAATAATTAGATCCTAGCACTTGGCAGGGAACATTATAATATTGTCTAATGTTCTTATCTGATTTTTGAATAGAATCCACATTAAAACCCAATGTTTATATAAATGTTATGTTTAATATATTCAATCCTGATCTATTATTTATCATGAACTATTCAAATCACTTGTTTAATATTTTAACTTGAAATAACTATGGAAAATTTTGATTTGTAGTATGTTGAGTAAGAAAGTAATATTTCTCAAAAGATATCATTTATTCACTATTATTAAATGTATTGATGATGGATGAGAATTAGGAAAGATTCACATCATTTAGTAAAGTTGTGTCATGCAATGCTACATATAAGATATCATTATGGATAGTTGATCACTTATGTATCTCTATTATAGAGATCTTAGATAGGGTATTCATAAGTTTATCAATGATATCATACCCTTTAGTTTGATTGGTTGGAATATTTAGAGGTGGAATAGGATGGGGAGTGAAATTTTAAATTCTTTCATTTTACCATGCATGATTGGGCACCCTACCTTGTCTAGTGGTAATACCATGGACTGTAAAGTCCAATATAAGCATAGGGTGAATACTAGGAGTGGTATGGTAGCTATCATGACCTTGGGGTATATAAGGAGGATAAATGAAAGGAGTTATTCATGCCATTTGATGTCAAGTGGATACCAGAATAATATTGGATTAGACATATATAAAATAAGAGTTACTAAGGAGAGTTAAACATTATTCATCATTAATTTTACCCTTATTTTTATTGCATGAGTTTGACCCATTTTATTACATGGTTGTGAAAGATATTACATATTTCATGGAATCAACATTTAGTGATGACAATCACATATTTAATTAGAAAGTATTAACTATGTATATCCATTATATCCATGATCTATTTATGTGAACAAGGGAAATAAAAATAGGATCTAAAAAAATAACATAAATATATTAAACCTTAATAAGTTATAATAAAACCATGAAGGAAACCTAGGTTTTTTTGTGCTTGAGTAATTAAGGGTTCACAAATGTGTTTTATCTTATTTTGAATTTAGTGGTATACACAAACTCAAACCTTTTGAATTAACAAAATGCATAAGATATGTTTAGATTGAACATATATGAATGTAAAAGGTAGCTTATGATTAATTAATTTATCTTATTATTTATATAAATGACCAAGAAAATAGGGTAATTACTTCATTTCAATAATGTTATAGTCTTTGATAGTGTAAAATAATAAATAATGATTTGAAATGGATATGTGGTTGCTCAAATTAGGAAGCTGATTGTTAGAATTTGCCTAGATGGATCTGATAATGTAAAGATGCATGTGGTAATTGGATGTATCTACCATCTACCAGATCTATCCATATGAGAAGTGGCAAAGTTTTCTTTAATAAATCATTGTTTTTACTTTTAGGTAGGTATTCAATGCAATTTTAGAGGCTTAAACCTATGCATAGATTTAGATTCATCTTCCTTCACATTGAAATCACCACTATATTTTTAACACTTATTTTACCTATAAAAAGAGGTTAGATATAATGGGTTGAGCTTACCCCCAAAAACCCCCACTAATTCTTCAAGCATTGCCTTTTATAAAATACTATGAAGAGGTCTTAAAACACACATTGTTCTCCCACAAAACCATGTGTGTAATCAATAAAAATATACTAGTATGTAATGCCATCAATGTGATTTTTAACATTTAAAAACCTATGATTTTAACCTTATAATAATATTTAGACTTAGCTTAATGGTTTATACTTTTAGGGTTTTAATATTTGGATGATTTAGGGTAGTGAATCAAGGATATGAACATTCATTTCTTACTGTGATAATGTAATATTAGATGTTTTATAAATAAGAATAGGCTTAGGCTTGATATGTTTATATGACTAACTCTTTGGGTAATTTTTATCTGAATTGACATATAAAATGTGTGGGCTAACCCAAAGGATTATTTTGAATTTGAAAAATAATTGTTAGCATTGACTTGGGACACCTCTAGTAAAGTCAAATGCTACCAGTAACTAGTATTATCTAACTAGTGTTAAAACTATCTAGGATGGAGAAGAGAATGATCTATAAAATAATGATAATATGGTTAAGATGGTAAATTATTTAGGCATAGACTAGGGAGATATTATATGTGAATGGTATAAATTAAGAAGGTTGGGCCCATAGGTAAGGGAATAGATAGGAGAACATGTGAGAAAGAGTCATATATATGCATAAGTCATGTATGTTGAGGATTTATCAAAATTGACATTATCAAGTGTCTAATAACAAATTTATGTGTCTACACATTATAAAATGTGATGCTTCAGGGTATGGTATAGGTGTAGTGCTCATGCAATATGGATGTCCCATTTCATTTGAAATCCACAAACTCAAAGGTAATAATATATTGAAGCCTATATATAAAAGGAAATGATGTCCATCTTTCATGCGATCAAATAATGGATACCATATCTAATGAGAAGATAGTTTGAGATGAAGATAGATCATAAAATTTAGAAATAATTCTTAAAACAAATGTTTTCATATGAATAAAAATGAAAATGGGTCATAAATATGTTGGTATATGACTTTGAGATCATGTTTAAGAAATGGAGGTAGAATGTAGTGGTTGATGCACCATTTAGGAGGGATAGTCCATAGAGGAAAAATTATGTGCCTTACCCATATTGCAGGTAGATTTGGTGTATGAGGCAATATTAAAAGGGAGAATGACACAAATACACAAAATATAATTCAAAAACTCCAATGAGATCTCATGTCATAAAAATTTGAGTGGAAAGGGTACACTTTATGGTATAAAGATATGTTGTATGTATGCAAGAATGCAACTCTTAAATATAAGGTTATTTTGGTCCTCAGAGCTCCATCCTTTGAAAATAGGTGGGTAATAAGACTTATGATAGAATTAAGCATTATTTATTTTGGGAAGAGATAAAAGGGGAAGTCCATAAATTTATGGTAGAATGCATTGTGCATCATCAAAATAAGGATGGGTAGAATGCATGCCATGTTATCAAAATAAGGATGAGAAGTTAACACCCTAGGTATTTTACAACCTATATTTATTCCTATCAAGAGGTGGGAGGATAATTTCATGGATTTCTTAATAGGATTACTCAAATTTTAAGGAAAAATGTGATTACGGTGGTCATGGATATACTTATCAAATATTCCCATTTTTTTGCCTTATCACATCCATTTATAACAAGGACAATAACATCAAATTTTATGGATATAATTTATAAGTGACATGATACCCCATTGATCATAGTAAGTGATTATTATATTATATTTACCAATAATTTTTGGAATGAGTTATTCTCATGATTGGGTACTTAGTTGGCTCATAGTTCATCATATAATGCTCAATATGATGGGAAAACTAAGGTGATATAAAATTTCTTAGAGGGTTATCTTTGTTTTTTTTTTTACAAATAAACAAGAGAGATGGGTTTACTAGATGAAACTAGTAGAATTATGGTATAACACTTATTTTCATACCTTATAAAAATGTCTCCATTTTTTTCACTGTATGGATAACATCCACCATCCATCACCTCATATTTTAATGATCCATAATTTGGTGGATATTCTACTCAAAATTGATCTACTCAACTCCTAACACATGCATGAGTTTTTTTTAATTGTTATGCATTACTTTGCTTGCTAAAAAAGATATCAAGTGTTGTAAAAAGAAATAAATTGTAAATAAAATGTAAGTAAAAAGAACACACAAATACACATGACATAATGGTTTAGCCTGGAGAAAATCATTATGAGAAAATTATATTAGAGTGAGGTGATTACTCTTCCCCTTTACACTATATCATTATCAAGTACAAGATTACTACCATCAACTAGAATTTATGGATAGAGATATAATTCACACTTTCATAAAGCTTTCATAGTGATTTATTTCTTGTAACACTTCTAAAAAATTCATAACACCACCTAGTAATTAACACTAGATAGGAGAATAGTGGAATGTTGACTCATGGACTCAAGACTTACAACTACAATTCTACACCCAAATTTTATTTAATGTCTTTGTCTATGAAGTGAATGCATTTATATGAAAAATCAATAATGAGAGGTAGAATAATTTCCCATGAGATGAATTGAATTGACATAAAGTCTAAAAACAAGCCACATTTACAACCATTACTTGTTGAACTTAGCCACACAATTTCTTGATAAGTCATGACCCTACCACAGATTTATATTAAAAGTTGTAAAATTAGGTCTACATCAAAATAGGGATACTCATAAAGTTTCTTAATTACTCTAAGACTTTATATGAATCTATAAGCTCACCATGTACATTTATAACTTAGAAGTTGACATGAATTATCTTTAAAAATTGTCATATAATAATTTATTACATATATGATAATAGTGGAAGTGGTTAGCTCACAAGGCTAACATAACATATACAATATTTGAACCATGATTCCAAAAATAGAGTCTTTGGTCCCCAAAGCTTTATGAAATCTATAAATGAGGAACTATATTGCTCACTTCTTCTTTAGAATACCATTTGACCTTTTTGGATAGTTGAGTATTTAATGCAACTTGACATCTTTATTACACTCATCTCCCCATTTTATTTTATCTTCTAAAACATTACATCCTTCTCCATTACTAGTTTATCATAAAGAACAAGGTTTTTAATATAAGGTATCAATAAATGTCTTTATTAATTCATCTAATATAAAATTCTCAAAGAGATGTAAGTTTTTAACATTGAAAATTGAATAATTTTTTTGTATAAGGAGGAAAAAAATATAAAATCATTATTTAAAAATTATTCCAAGATTAAAAATGGATCATTTATAAGAGGTTTAAACCTCTTAATTTTACCTTAGATCTATTCCATGCTTAAGGACAACCATACATTATCTTTAACAAGGAAAATTTATTCAATCATATATTAATCATGTCTTTCTTTGTACTTGGCCTATGACTCATTTAGAATCTTTTATACCTAGTGGTTATGAATAAGGATCTCTAGATACACTTTCCACATTATTTTGTTTAGATGTCACAAAATAAAAATGCATAAGGAGGTAAGTAATGAAAACAAGTTTCAAATGTAGATTTATTGGTTAAAGGATGTAATACCCTATAATAAAAATGTTGAATATACATCAAATATTCATCCCAAGTCTTAGTATTCTTCCTATCATACCCTATCAAGAGCTACACCAAGGTTATTTTCACCACTTTGGTCTGCCCTTCAATTTTTGGATGAAAAGTGGTAGATTATTTTTGTCTACTATCCATATTTTCCCATAATGCCATCCAAAATATGCCAAAAAATATTGAATCCTTATCTAAAATGATAGAGCTAAGAGACCCAAAGTTAACCCACACATTTAAAAAAAATAACTTAGCTACATCACTACCTTTAAAATTCTTTTTTCAAGGAATAAGAATACACATCTTACTAAACTAGACCACAATGACAAATAAATATTCATGTCCAATATTAGATATAGGCAACCCATGTAAAAAATAAATGGAAATGATCTCCTATTAGATAGAATGAATTAGTAATGACATATAAATACCCATATTCCTCTTACTATACTTGCTTATAATACACAATACACATCCTTTTATGAACTTAGTAAAATTAACTTGTATATTTATCTAATAACCATACCTACATAAATATATCATCATGTTTGTAACTCTAAAGTGACCTAAAAATATTGAAGTATGTGTTTCTATTATTTTTGTAACCCCTTCTCCTTTAAGGAAAAAAAGCTTACCCATTTTATGAGGAAACCTATCTTAAATATAGTAGGTCCCATTGAGTTCAAAACCTGGACCTTGGGGATTCTTTACTTGAATAAAAAATTCCCTAAAATATTCATCATGCTTATATCCTTATACATAAGATTCCTACAAAAAAGGTTCAATAAGGGTTATGTTACCCATGGATGAAATTGAATAAGGTTAAGACAACATGTTTTCTAACTAGTTAATCACACCTTTCTTATGTTCAATAACCAAATGAAATTGTTACAAAAAACCCATCCATTTATAGTGTCTATATTTTTAAAGTTTAGTTTGCAATTGAAAATATTGGAGAGGTTGGTAATCCATATGAATGGTGGTTTCCTTACCCATTAGATAGTGTTTCCATATCTTGACCATTTAAATAAGAGCATATAGTTTGTTAGCATATATATAATAATTCAAAATTACACTATGAAATAACTCTATAAGGTAACATATGGGTTTACCTCCTTGAAATAGGATAGTCAAAATAGTGTAGTTACTTGTATTTTTTTCTACCTTAAAATGTTTTTGGAAGAGAGGTAAATATAAAATTGGAGCATTGATAATCTTATATTTAAACTCAAAAATGCATCTTGTTGTTTCTTACCCCAAGTAACATACTTATTGCCTATTATAATGGCATGCAAGGGTTGTTATATGGAAGAGAAAACATTGACAAACTTACTCAAATTTTGGAATACACCTAAACATTTTATCATTTAGGTCACATTAGAAGGCCTTGACCAATTTATGATGGCCTCTACATTTATTGAATCAATTCTTAAATTTCCATCTCCAACCATATGCCCCAAACATACAAGTGATTATTGTGAAAACTCACATTTATTTTCATTAAAAAATAAATCATTCTCCTTAAAAAATTATAATACTTTTTTCAAATGAATTAGATGTTCATCATAAGTCCTGATAAAAACCATAATATCATCCAAGCAAATAATAATGAAAGCATATATAAATGGCATCAATACATCATTCATCACCCGCATGAAAGTAGTTTATGAATTACACAACATGAAGGTTGACACCAACCATTCATATAACCTTTTCTCTATCATGTTTTTTTTTTAATTTCCTCTTTTTTATCCTTAATTTTTGATATTTGAATTTTAATTCCATTTAGTAAAAAAAATTAGCATGTTGGAGTTGATCTAAAAGGTCATCAATTTGTGGAAGAAGATATCTATTATTGATGATGATTTTATTGAGTTATCTATAATTAACACACATTATCCATGACACATTTTTTATGTATTAAAACAATTAGAGAATATATGGATAAGTACTAGGATGGATTTGTTATACCCAAAACTTGAATTTACTAAAATGTTCCAATTTTTTCCTAATAAGAAGACCTTATCTCAATTTTATTATTATTATATATATTTACCTCCAAATCTTATTTTTATCTAAAAATATGCTCTAGATATTTATCTTCTCTTTCATACTTGAGGAACTTACAAAAGTGCTAAAATTATGTAAAATATGTGAGGTTTACAAACTACCTGAATTACTCAAAATATTCAAGGTGCCTTAGGGATACATAATCCATGAAGTGCATGGAATGAATGAAAATTATGAAGTCGATGTTTGGTGAAACATTAATGTATTTAAATTATATTGAATGTAAATTTCATGTCCATCATGAGGCACAAGTGGTGCACAAAGTGTGTGAGATGCACTGAATGTGTGAGATCATCAAAAAATACATTTAAAAGGTGCATTAAACATTTTTTAAATCTACTATCTCATCCACTAATAAGGTTTTAAGGGTGATAAGGTTGAAAAAGGTTAAAACTAAGTGAAATAGGTGGTTTTAAATGGCATTAAAAGTAATAAATGTTAATATTGTAGTTTATAGGTTATAAAATCCAAAGTTTGGTTCCCAATGTTCATAAAATCTCTAAAGGCCTTTTATTGTTGCACTTGTAAATTCGTAAGTGTAGTTTTCCTCACAATTTTTATTACTAATCCCTCTTCGTTTATAGTTTCATCCCATATAATTCACCTTGGTTATCATCCTCACCATTGGTTTGCATATTTGGTCTATTGTCTCATAGGTTTCACTCCTCTTCGAATCATATAATTTTTCAAAATTTATGGGATTCCTCATATATGTTTTTAATTTGTTTTCATGCATATAAAAAATTAAAATCCTATTCCATCTAAATCCAAACAATCTCCAAAAAAATCACTTATCATCCACCATAAATTTGGTCAAGTTTGAGCCCTTTAGTGAATTTCAAGTTTCTAAGGTGTTACAACCACTTCACACCTTCAATTAGATCATAAAATATCTTAATAAGGTTTAAAATACCACATTATTATTTATTTTTCATTTTAATAAACACTTCCTTCCTCTAAAATATGCATACCAAAACCTTAGAGTGCTCACAAAAGTTGCCTTCTCTACCACAAAGTCTTCAAAAATGAAATACAAGTATATGGGCTTCCTATTAGGCCACCCTCTAAATATCAGTCTTAGGATTACTCTTTGATAAGAATCTATGTTAATGAGTAAGGATATTTCTCAAAAATATTGGTACCATAACATGAACAAAAGTCTCAACATGGTCAAATAAGCCTGGCTGAATAAGAAAATAAAAGGTCCCTTGAAGCTCTCAAAATCCTTATATAGATTACACTTTCACGAACAACTATCTGACATGATAATGATACTTAATAGAGTATTTGGGATTCAAAATATTAGAGAGTTTCATGAGTGGATGTGTATGTTTATGAACATCATCTACAAATAAAAATAATTCATATATTAGGATCATGTCATCAGGGAAACATTACATAAATAATTGACAAAACTTGCAACAACAAAGAGATGCTACATGAATTTTTATGTAGTCTATTTAGTTGTATTCTTGAGGTCATGGCCTATTCTCAGTCTAGGGGAAAATTTTTATTGAACAAGATGATACACTACTATTATATTGAACTCACCTTCTAAAAATGTGAGTAGCACTTCAAAGGCATTAGTGATGCATTTTTTGTGATCAAAATGAGATACTTGGAGGGGAATGCAAAAATCAAAATTTTTGTTTAAGGGGATAAATTAGTCAACCAATATGGGAGTTACTTAATTCAATATCCTAAAATAATTTATATCAATATAGCTGGCTTTGAGGGAGCCCCATATTGGCTCCCTAGATACATAAATGAAAAATTTCTCTTCATAGAACTTTGTTGACAGTTAGGATAAGTTAACAAAAGATGTAGAGAAAAACTCATTACTAGAATATAATTTTCCACTAAGATAGGCCAATAAATATATAAAACAATATTTAATGGGAAAAAAGTTCCAATAACCATGATTCATTTCCCTATGCAATTTCACACCAAAAGGTTTCCATTTTATAGTAAATACTTTGTGAATATTCAATCACCTCAAATTGGGCCCCAACTACTTTCATGAACCTACCATTGAAGATTTTTTGGTTGACTGTGCTGATGACTAAAAGGTGAGAGAAATATATTATATAAAAATTAGCTTGTATTAGTTGAAGGATTTAAAAGTGGAATGGCTCACTAAAGGTATGATTGACGATGGAAGTTATATAGAAGAAAAATTATACACAAATAAGTTTAAATTTATGCCACTACCTAACTTGAATTGGTCTTATAAGAAAGTGATAGACTTAGATGTTTATAATTAATTGGTAATATAAAAATAAAATAAATGGTTTGAGAAGGAGATATTGGAGTTCACTAGATTAGTTAATTATAAGAGTGTTATATCTTTAAAGGGTCTAAATTAGTTAACTACATAGGCAACATACTCACACAAATTTAGTGTTTATTCTCATCATTCATAATCAATTGAAACAATGAAAGTGGAGGTGATGAAGAATATCCTAATCATGGGAGAATTCTCAAAAATTATTTTGGAAGGGATTCCTTATTGAGGATTAAATTACCAATAAAATTCCCTCATGTTCCTCTTACTCAGCTAGATAAATTTCTTTCTTCGTAGGTTCTTGAGTCATCTATTTTGATAAGAAATACAACCCCATAATTTTTAGCTTTAGATTAAGGACTTAATCATGTTCCCTATGTTCCTAAATCACATAGTATCGAGAAATCACCTTCATCCAATGTGCCTTATCCACCTTTTTATTTGAATTTAAAGTAATCCATTCCCCTCATGGGAACCCTTTTTTATTCTAATGTCAAAATTGTTAGTTACTCTAATGATGCATCATTTTATTGGATTCATTAACTACTAAATAAGAATAAAACTAAAATAAAAGGTTTTTGCACTTGATTTAAATGTAGTATCTAATATCCTATAGAGTCCACCTACTAATAATTTGAAGGCTACCTTAAGATTGGTCTCAAATTCTTTTAGTGCATAATTTTAATAAATAACACAACCACTCATTTATAAGAAAAAAAAAGACATGACCCTAGTAGATTAGAAATTGAAAATAATCCCTATGGGAGATCCAAATCATGAGAGTGATGTTAAAAAATTCAAATATTTTGTTTCTATATTTATTAAGAGAACACAATAAGATAAGTTGACTCAGGAACAACTTGAAGAATATGTTTACACACTTACAAAATATATCAAATCCATATTGAACCTAAGTGTCTCTCCATTAGATTCTCTCCTAGATTCTATACCTAATGAAGGTATTGATGAAGAAGACATCAATAATATTCAACAAATTCAAAAATCAAGGTAAGGTTATGGAAAAATGGGTGGAGAAACTATTGATGAGTAGACTCATGTTTATTTATGAGATTTGGAAAGTCTTCAATTGATGAAAATTTAACAAGATAAAATCATTGAATAAATTAAGATTGTGAATCAAGAATTATCAGTGTGGAAAGGCTTGATCAGAGATGTAAAAGAAATGACCCTTACTGATGATAAGCTACTTATGTTAAAAGGTATTTTAAGTCAAGTAGAAGGTAATACTTGTTACCTATGGTCCCAAATCACCAACTAGAAAATTAGTGATTTGAAATATGATCTTGAAGATATTTGTATTCAATAGGAAAAAATGATGACATGAGATCTAAAATTATTGCTACCATTTGGTCCATTTAGCATGGAATTTTTAAATAAGAAGACTCAAATCCATAAACACTTATAAATTAAAATATTAATTATATAAATTTGTGAAGGAAGGATCAACTAGAGAAAATAATTTCAATGTTGAGGAAATGAATAAATTGAGTGACATACACATTTCCATTTGTGAATTTAATAAATGTCTTCCTAATTTATTCAAGGGTGTTGATGAGATGATCAATGTCAAGGAGAAATGGATGGTACACTTATCAAATAAAATCATTATAAGAAGTGATGGGTTAGTTGTTGATGTGACTAGATTCTAGATTATCAAGTGGAAGAAATCATATGAAAGGGATCAAAGTGTTTCTATGCAGATGAATCAAAAGGTGGACCTGAAGAGTAAACAACCTCTTCCAAAAGAAACTCCATAGATTTATTAATTTTATTATATTTTCACTTTGAATTTTTGTAATATTCTTTTATTATGACTATATTATTGAAGTTATAATGTAAAAATATAATATTCACTATAAGAGTTAGTTATGAGTCCTATGGGTTATAAATAAGAGTGAAACTCATTGTAAAAGGATTTTTTAACATTTTAAACAATTTATAAAAGAGGGAAAGCCAAAAAATAAACTTGGATTTCTTTTTCTTGAAGAGAAATACAAAGAATTTTTACAATACTTCATGCCTCATTGATTCTTTGTGTATTGATCAATATTATTATGTTTAACATTTCATTCTATGTTTGTTCTTACTTACATTCAATTGTTTCTACTTTAATGTTAATGCTCTTATATATGTTTTCATGTGCATGATGATTACAATATGAGTTTGCCTAGTTAGATGCATATCCCCTCCCCTTTTTATCTCTCTTGTTTTTAATGTTCATATACAAAACCTCATAGATACAAATTTTTCTATGAATACTATAAGTTTCATAGATAAAGAAAGAACCTCCCCATGTAATAGAGGAGGTATTGTTCATCCCCTTTACTATTTTCAAACCCCTCACTTTATCTTAGTACAAAATAATTTTACAATAAGATTATACCTAGATTAATCAAATACTGTAGCTATTTTTTACCTCATTGACATCCACCAAGACAAATAATAAAAACCTATATTCAAAAGAGGATAATTTGGTAGCAACTAAATCTCATTCTCAATTGGCATCATAGGAGGAATATCCATGGGCTCTTAGAAAACTTATTTGGACTATTGCACTAACTCTCCCATACACACTTGTTCTTTTTTAGTAAACATGATACAATAAGTCTTATGTGAAATTAATTATTTATCTTTCATATATCTTATAATAAGTAAATCAAACATCCCAGTTGCATTAATTAACATTTTGGATTGAGAGGCACTTACCAAGGATATCTTTAAGCGCACTTTCATAGGATTTAATGAGGCAAGTTTTTCCATCCTTCAACAAATGATATTGATTGGATATTATTATTAATATAACATCCTGAATGTACATGCAAGGTTTGCAAAACACTACACCACATACATCAAGAAGAACACAATATACTATGAATTCATTAATGAAATGCTTGTTAATTCCAAACTTGATCTTGCATTGTTTGGTCATATTTAATTCTACTCATATACAACAAAACAAACACACCTAGTTTTTTTAACATAGATATGTATCTGGAATATGATTATGTAGACCTAAAAATTTCTTCTCCTAAAATATAGAGTTCCTTATAGACTCACTCTATGTGAGTGTTTGACCTAGGTAAACTCACATGGGGTAGATTGTGTCTAAATTTATTTTATTAAGTTTGACCCATGCATGGTTATGAAATATGTTTTTTTATCAATATTTTGATGTCAAATTTATGATATTTATATATGTTTGATTTTATATTGTTTAAAACAAATCATGTTAAATTATTGTTTCTTTATCTTTAACTTAGTTTGGCACCATGGGTTGTAAATCTAAAAGTGAGAAGGGAGAAGTAGTTGGGTCAGGAAACCACTAAAGTGGAGATTAAAGATACATATCCCACATGTTAGAATCATACCCCTTGTATTTTATGAAATGTGTATATGATGAATTCTAGGTGGGGATTCAACCTATTCTCCTTAAATAAAGAAGCAACTAGATGTATTTTACTTAGGTCTTCTCTTGATATAAGATGATGATGAAATTTAAATATAGCCATATGATCATAAATTCACTATTATGAGTGTTCCCAAACTAATTCAAGATTGTGTGTCAATTTGATTATGATCCTCCTTATTTTTAAATTCCTTTAAGAGTCTTGTATATATAACTTTCCCTAGGTTTTGAATTAATATTTATTGGCACACAAGATTACTAGGAAAGAAGATAAAAAATTAGGCCCTAAAAAATAAAATAAAAGAGAAGAGTCAAAGACCTACAAAAATATAAGGGGTATAATCACACTTGGCATGAGTTTAACTAGGGTGGACCCGTGCAAGGTGTAATTCTGACCCATAGTAAAAATAACTTATAGAAGAATAAATGAAATAAAAATGAGATAAAAAAAGAGAGAGGATGGATCCTTAAAGCCATAAAACACATATAAAAATGAAAATGAAAATAAAATAAAGATAACACAGGGTCACATAGAGAGAGAGAGAGAGAGAGAGAGAGAGAGAGAGAGAGAGAGAGAGAGAGAGAGAGAGAGAGGAGAGAGAGAGAGGAGAGAGAGAGAGAGAGAGAGAGAGAGAGAGAGAGAGAGAGAGAGAGGAGAGAGAGAGAGAGAGAGAGAGAGAGAGAGAGAGAGAGAGAGAGAGAGAGAGAGAGAGAGAGAGAGAGAGAGAGAGAGAGAGAGAGAGAGAGAGAGAGAGAAGATAAAAATGTGCCAATAAACTATTAAGACAAGGTAAAAATAAATATATATAATATGACATTAAAAGTATTATAATAAATAGATTTGTACAAAAAATAGGTGTCTACATGATGCCCTTACTTTGAGGTGTATATAATCACATCAACATAAAAATAATGCATAATTTTAAGCATGAAACTTGACTTATCATAGGAAGAGGAAGTTGAATCTTTTTGTCATGTGACCATTTATGTTGTTGGTTGAAATCTTGAAACACCTGTCAATGACAAATTTACAAAAATTAATAAATATTAAAATGATTTTTGACATTTTTAAAAAAAAATTTTAATTTAAAATTGAAAAGAGAGCATAGGAAAAAATAAACCTAGTTGGTATTTACCTTAAATGTCATAACAAAAAATCTTCTAATATCAGACTTTCAATAGGTGCTGAAACATATCCAAAACTTCTTTGGGAGTCACAACAACCCAATCCACTTCTTGATCAAGGAAGTAGATAATTTTACATTCATGTTTGATCTAGTTCACCTAGGATCACTAAATTTTTAAAAATACATTAATATATACCCCCATTTTGAGGTGAAGAGTGAATACCCTTGATACAATTTCTCATCTCAAAATACAAAGTTAACTGCATCATTTATTTAGAAAATAATATAAATGAAGCACTAATACCTTGAAAAATATGTAATTAAAATTGAATATAGTTGATACAATTGAATTGTTTGAAAAATTTAATAGTTATAAATAATGTGTTAACATCTAATCATCCCACATAAGGCAATGTGAAATGGGAGAAACTAGTATACCCAAGTTGTGAAGAATATGCTCGTAATCAGTGTAAAAATAGAAAGGAGAACATACACAAAGAACATGCACTCATAAATGATATTTTATAAGTGATGATATTGTCATATATGCAACATAGGAAAATATTAAACATTTGATGCTCCACATGAATAATATAATGATATGTTCATGTGAATCTCAATTGTCAATGTATATAACTCTAAAATTTGATATAATGATATGTTGGACATATCTTGGCACCTTTCCCTCCCTCATATTTTTTAAGAGGTTTAGAAAACTAGGAACGACTACATATTTTATGGTAAAAGGGTTTGTATCAAAACTTATTTACACATAATTTGTGCAACCATAGTCAAAAAATGAAAGGCCGTTTCTTTGGAAGATAAATATGTAGCCTCTACCCTTGAATTTTATATCTTTTTAGAATGGAAAATCAAACATATGGTCATAAAAATAGATTATAAAATTGATATCAGTCACGTAATGTAGACTAAACCTAGATGGAACTAGAGGAATTTGAACTTTGATAGGGTGGCCAAGGGCAACCCAGGTTTGGTCAGTGGGGAAGGGATTACTAGAGATTCATAGGGGGTGTCATAGCTAGCTACATGGGGCCAATGGTGTCCCAAACCAAACATGTGGCTGAGGATAGATAAACTCTCTAGGGCATTTAACTGGTGGTGCATTTGGGTATCAAAAATTTTATGGTCGAAGGGGACTCCCTAATCATACTTAATGCCCTCTCAATAAAAGTCAAACCTTCCCAGTTAATTAAACAATAAATCAAAGATGTAAGAGGGTTATTGAAACATTGTAAAGAGGTCAATATTAACCATGTGTTTATGGAGGGTAAAAAGTTGGATAATGGGATGGATAATATAGGATTAATTAATAAAAAAATTGTTTTATGGAAAAAATATGATGTTCTACCACCCCAAATTGTTACATTGATTGTCAATGATGTTAGTCTCATCATTAGGCCCAAGGAGGAGGTGTATTCATATGAAAAACCAATTTAAATTATTAGGTTCACATTTATGAATCCTAAAAATTCACCTATAGTCATTTATTGGTAAGGGTGAATCATGTGAACAAGGTGAGGCATTGCATCACCATTAATAATACTTTAAAAAATACCCCAGTGAAGTAGGTGAAATTATTGGAAAAAGTGGACTAGCTCTTGAATATGAGAATGAGAAAGAAAGTAATAGTAGTAGGGGATATGGACATAATTTAACCCATATCCTACATAAAATCTAAATATAATCCTAAATTATGGCATAAACTGGAAGAAAGAGCCTAGTTGAGTTCATGACAAGAATGTTTAGATATGATAAAGAGGTGTCAAAGGACTTTGCCTTAGGCTAGAACCATTAGAAAGTGCATATGAGAGGAGTGGAGATGAACATTTCATAATAATTATTTGGGGAAGTGATAGGTTTGAGCTATGAGGGTACTAAAGTTTTTAAGGATAAACATAGAAAGTAAGAGGTTATGAATAAATTCTTCAATTTTGAAGTGGACATCATCACTGAGAAGAAAAACTTCCCAAGGGTGAACCTACCTAAGTACTGGCCAGACATCTACTTGTAAATCATGAAGTATATCATGTTATAAGGTAGATTTCATTTCCTATTCTCTCACTATTTCCTTCTCATGAATCATTTTAAGAGAGACATAATTAGTTTTCCGTATTTCTTAATCAAATCTCTCAAAATCATAGTGACTGTGTTTCAAGCATATGTTTCTAGTGATATCATTAATTAAGGTCTAATTTTTTCTCATTGCTAAGAGAGGGGAAGAATTTAGGGGGAAAGAGGTGTATTTGGTGGATAAGGAGACTATTAAAGAATATGATGAGGACCTTGAGAAGTCAGAGGAAGTTGAGTAAGAAACTCTAGAATTTTTTGAAAAAGCTCTAGAAGAAGCCCATTTTGAAAGCACCCACTTGGTGGAGATTATACCCAAGGTCAAAATTGGTAAACAAAAATCTCAAGGCATTAAGAGTCCAAAAAGGAAGCCTGTTAAATACATAAAATAATACTAGATGAAGACTTACCAGTCATCTCTAAAATAATATAAGGAGAATAATGAGAGGAAAGACACTATATCCCTTTATTCAACTCTTAATCTAAAACTAATGGATTTGAAGGATAAGATGGAAAATTAGGGAAGGATTATCATAAAATAAATGGAAGATTAGAACATACTAAAAGGTGATAATGAGAAATTAATAAAAAAATGGGAGACTAGAAGAGATGTTGGGGAAAAAACTAGTTCTCCCAAGAAGGAAAAAAGGGTGATGGTGAAACCTGCATTTGTCACAACTCCTCCCAAGATTAGAAAGAATTCAAAGAGTGTAATAGGAAATAAGAAGGGGAAAAATATGTAGGATGATCTAAGACAAGGTAGTGGAATCTCTACCCAAAAAACCAAGTAAAAATAAGGAAGGGTCAAAAAAGGAAGAAGGTCTAAGAAAACATACTCGAGGACAATTAACAAAATTTAAAACCAAAGAGGATAAGGAGAATGCTGGTATGGCCATGCCAATGAACTACTTCAAATTCAAGGTTTCTACTACATAACATTGACTTGGATTATTTTTATGTTTTAATTTTTTTATACTAAGTTTAGCATAGGTTTCACAAGATTTTTGGGGTGTTTTTTAATAAGTTTCTCTACTTTTTAGGTTAGTCTAGAAGACTAACTTGTTTGGTGTTGTTTGTTTTTATGTAGTCTTGAATATATGTATTAAATTTCCAGTTATAGGATCCATGTAAAACTTGTACTTTTACCCAATAAAATAAAAAAATATCTTATAATTATATAACTCTTAAATGTGATATAATATATAAGGTTTGATGCTCAATTTATGTAACTCTCAAATGTGATATACTGGTATGTTCGTGTTAGGATACATAGTCACAACCTATCATTCGATAAGGATGATTTAATACATGGGGAAAAATAAATGTCTTACTAAATATTAGTGGAAAATAAATTCATGTGTCCATTTTGATAACCATACAATATATATAACTACATGACAAGGTGCATAGATGGATACATCCTCTAATGAGGATGGTGAAAATGTGTCTCGAATAAAAACTATTCCATAATATATTTAACCACTCAAGAGTAACAAGATATGGAAATAAATGAAATATGAATGAGATCCAATCACACATCATTGTTAGTGTGAGAAAAGAATATAAATGAATAATGCAGTCTCATAAGATGTAAGGGTGATAGATTCCATACATATGATATATCAATAAATATTATGTGTGCATACGATGGCCCAGAGGCATATATGTGTATAAATATGATCAAGAAACTTATAGGATATAAAATATGGGTATCCTACTCCCATAGGCATATATGTGAATAAATTTGATTTATGAGGCTCATACAATATAAACTATGTGTATCATCCCCATAGGCATATTTGTGTCATAGTTTATGTTGTGTCCCAATTATACACTATAATATATAGAAGATAGTATATTTAATATTTCCCAACTATTAACAAGGTGAGATATATAAAAATGATAAGTATGTTGAACAACCAATAGTCTATAGTGATCTAATTTATAGAAGTTAAGTACAACATAGTTAAGAATGTGACCTTTGAATAATTTTAGCCCAAGAGAGTTTTTTGTGATTTAAAACTACCACAGGTGGAAGTAACCCAATTTTATTATGATAATCAAATAGTGATTAAAATATAAAAATTATGGCATAGAAAACATAAAAATACTTTATCATTTAATCAACAATCTAAAAAACTGATGGAGCTATGAGTTGATATATTGTGCAATCAAAGATCAACTGACAAATATATTCCAAAAATATTTTATGGTATACAATTTTGTAAAGTTTAGGTCAATACTCGGTAGTCAATTCAATAAGACCATTGTAGTAGGTGTTAGTCAACATAGGAATAATAGTCATAAAATAAATCACTATAAAACATTGTGTTATACATTTAGTTAATAACTTTAGGGAGTTATTTATTTTGTACTTAATTTATAGTTATTTAAAAGGTAAGAGTTACTTATGTGTAAGAGTTTTGTCTTTGCATAGAGATGATACATTAGATTCATATTTTAATGTAAATATCTTAGCATCACATGGATGAATATTAGACATAGTGATGCCCATAATTCTTAGCGCATTGTTGTTATTGTTTTTCCTTAAAATGATGATAGATAACTTATATAGGTACTATAAGTAACCATTATCAATTCCCCAATTAAAAATGACTTAATTTATTTTCATGTCAAGGGTGTTATATATTATGTGAATGAGTCTATAATAAAATTATTGAATAAAAATACACTTATTTTAGGTGATTTGATAGAGGAGACTAAGACTACCTTTAAGTGGTGCAACAACTTGTTTTTTTCCTACTCTATGGAGCCAATGGGTTATGTTTATTGTAATTATAAAATGAAATTAGATAAAATATCTATATTTTAATAATTATATTTAATAATTTACTCTTACTTTGGGGTTTTTATTATCATGTTGACCTCTGTTGTCTCTTAATGCCATCCAAGTTTCTATTGTATCAATGTATTTTTTCCTATTTAATCAAAATATCTTTATTTTTTTTTAAATTCATCTCCATGTTGACCAGAAATATGTTTTAAAATTAAAATTTATTCATTTAAAACATTCCTATATAAGTAAACATTTCAAAATGCATCACATATTGGGACATGCCATAAACCTATCTAATTTCAATAAATAAGTTTCACAACTCTATATGAATTTTCAAGGTATGAATAAAAATCATTTATATGCATCAATGTCTATAAATTAAAGCCTATTTTATCCTAATTTGGAATTATTTATGTATTAATTATAACTAAGGTAAAATTAATTAAAATGTAGGAAAAGCTGTAAAATAATTAATAGCTATTAGAATGAAAGTAAAGTACTAAAATTGATAAACCCTGAATGAGTGAAATAAATTAAATATGAAAAATAGAATATGACTTATTTGTTTTCTACCTTTAAGTTATTTTTTTGTGTCTAAAAGATGGAAAAAACTAATCAATCAAATATAATTATGCGTGTGTAATAGGAATAATAATTGTCACCAATTAGGGTAAGGATCGACTAGAATAGGACATGACATATTCCATTAATGTCCTCTATGGGTTAATCTTGTACTCTCTATAAAATCAATAAAATTAGGTCACAATTACTTGTGCTTACTTTAAAATTCTCATGTGCATAAATTTGACTTTTGATTTTGTACGGATGACCTACAAATAAATTATTCAAAGTTGAAACCATAGGGCTTACAATAAATGTAAACCTACAAAGAGAAAGCATGGAGTGTAATGGGTTGAGATGATCGAAATCACCCCCATAATGATTGATCATTGCTTATGTATATGATCCTCCAAAGAGGTAAATAAAGTCCACATATTTTTCCCACTTAAAATGCTTAGTATAATTGTGCTCATTTTACTACATGTATGCATCTATAGATGGTTTGAATACTTGATAGTACTTTGCTTGAATTGGATAGAATAAGATCTTGACTTGGTTAAGGGGTTATTCAAGTGAACATAATCAAATTTGGGAAGAATATGGAAGCTTTTCTCAATGTGCAATAGTGTAAATATCCCTCAATATTTAAATTTCCCAATAATAGAATATATGATTTAGATGTGCCTTTATATCAATCCAAAAGGGGATAACCTCACACTACCTATCCTAAAAATATAGACCAACATATAAGGGAGGGTATAAATTTGAAAAATAATCATTACTAAGTAAAGGATGGGATCAAACCATAGGGGTTAATATTGACTACCACTACTATCCCATGCTGGTTGATTATGTCATGAAAGGGTAATGCTTGAAATTGAAAATATGAGATGTCCTTATAGATGCTTAGAGGGGTTTTTAGTGACCAATAAAATTTATGTAGGTTTAAAACAACAACTTAACATGTGATAGGTCTATATAAGTACTTAGGATAGAGTGAGGTGGTTAAATAAGGTCAAATTAAGTGCTCAAGTCAATTATAGTAAAAATGGTCCAAAATTAGCGTTATAAGTATTCATGACCAAATTTGAGTATCTACATTTACCTCCATTTTAGTCTAGAAATAAAATTACTAAAGTAAAAGTAAAGATATATATGATTGTGTATAACACACTTTTCCTTTGATTAGATACTTCATTTGTGAAATGCACTTTAATTTAGAAAACTTTGAAACAACTCATGATGTAGTCTTTTTGTTCATTTGAAATTTGAAAAAGATTAAACTCTAAAAATTTAAAAAATTTAAAATAGAAATAAGGTAGGAATACACTTGTATTTTTGAAACCAATGTTTATTTTATAACTTTGATTGAAGATGATGCTTCCTTGAAACAATGGAGAATAGGTGATTCCCATGAAGCACTTAGAGAGATTGCTTTTTTTTGAACCCTTGAAAAATTGAGGGTGATCAAGCCCAAATATGGATGAAACATGGATATAAAATATAATCCATTGAGGAATGAAAAAACCTAAATTTGTGTTGTTCGTCTTTGTAACCCTAAGATAGAAATGAGTTGGAATCCATAATGGATTCAGATGCTATAATGATAGAGGGTGTCAAATCTCTAAGTTATGCATTATGCACTTTAACTAAGTCAACTATTCTAGATGAATTTTTGATTTAATTGTCACATTATTCCTTGTTTCTTATTATTCATGATCAAAAGAGAATGGGGAACATCCATACTCCTAACATGACCATATATAAAATTGAATATATGGGATGAATATGTACCATGCCCTCTTAAATTTGAAAACTAATATAGTGTGCATGAATTATATCATACCCCCATTGTGATAAATATAAAATATGTAATTTTATGTAATTAGAAATTTTGTAATTTCTATTTTAAGCTTGTGCATGAATATGTTTCATGAACCTAAAATGTATGAATATGTATCCTATTCCTATAATGTGAGTGCATATGCATGTAATAATCCCCTATAATTTGTATTGATAACTACATTTTGAATCATTAAAAATTATTTGAAGTTTTATTTTTAGTCAAAAATAATTTATGCTCATAAAGGCTTAGCTTATGTATGAAAATCCCTCATTTTGAGGTGAGGGATGTGTCTTGAAAATGTATGTCATCATATAAATATATTTATCATTCAAATCATGCATGTAACATATGAGGCAAGGTCAATAATGTCAAATCAAGATAAATGTATTAATGAAACTCATAAAAATAGTTATAATATAAGAAATGTACGTAATAGTTAGTGCATGATATGGATCATGGAACTCGTCAAGCTCAACAAGCTCAACAAACACACAAACAAAATACATGCAATGTCATATAATAAGGCCAAGGTTTACATATAAAGGACATGAATACTATCACAAATAAGGGGAATGTATAAATGTCACATAAAACATAGGTCCAAGGGTCATTAACAAAGGACATGCTCAAATTTTGCAAGCAAGGGACATGTGTAAATATTGCACAAAAGATAGGGCTAATGGCCAAAAATGATGGACATGTTCAAATGTCGCACATACCAAATAATTATCTCATGGAGATACTCAAATTATTTACACATAAGGGACAAGGGCTATATACAATAGATAAGAAAAGTCTTATCTACTATGTACAAGAAATATCATCAATAGAGCATAGAACTAGAAAAGTATTTTATGCCATGTATATCTAATGTGACCATGTACTATCAAATGACATATCAATGTGCAAAATATAAGATAGAAATTTTAGACATTTTTAAAGAGTATATATCTTAATAAAATATAGGAGTTATAAAATGGTAACACCTATAAATACCATAACCTTTAGAAAAGATTCCCCAACATGGCATGGCCTATGGTTAGAGGTAAGTCCAACATCTTAGTCCATGTAAAATTTGTATGTTCATCATAACACTCATAAATATCAGTGAAATACATGTGATAAAAAATTATATTATATAATCTACTAATCATAAGATAAATAACATATGAAAATTATGTAAAATAGATATCAAATCATGCTTAGGTCCTGATTTTTGATGTTTAGAATATTTTTATTATTTTTGTATTTTTAAAAAAATTGATTTTTTTTTTAGTTTTGAATTTTTCAACAAGCACAAAATAAAATAATAGATGAAACCACGGGTTCAAAACTATAAGAAAAGGGAAGGGATTTAAATAATCCATCACATGTGTCAAAGTAAAGTATGCACTAAATATGATGGTATGGCCATATATGAGAAATATGCCACCATTACATATGTGAATTATATTTGAAAGGAAAATGGGGGATATAATAGGGATGAGGAGGAATGATTGTACATTTTTGTCTCATAAAATGTACACTTGTCAAGGTATGCAACTTACATGTATGACTAATAAAGTGCATAAAGAAAGACTTTACATGAAATAATATTTTTATTCAGATTGAAATTGAGTGTAGTAAAAAAAATTATATGTATTAAGGTTATTTTTGTGTATTTTTTATTTAACTATGTAAAAATCGACATGTCAGTATCATCATGTTTAGGATAGTAGTGATAATTGATCTCTACTATTTTTGGTCAATAATATCTATGATGAAAAAAATATAATATGCTCTGTTCAAACTATGAAAGATATTCTAAATGGAAAAAAGTGGAAATATCATATCACTTCTTTGGATTTTACAAATCAAGAAAGTGAAAAAGAAAACCCAAGAGGCCAAAAGACACAATGAGCCAAGCACTAAAATATTCACATGTAAAAAGTGGAAAAATAACATGATGAAGTAATCAAGAAGCTATGTACAATAATGTTTTTATTTTTTGATTGATTATTTGAATGTTTTTGATTTTTTTTAAAATTTGAAATTGAAAATTTCTAACCAATGTTATCATCAGGGAATGCCCACATGTATTTTTTGTGTCATCGGGAGTATCATACCAATATTATGCATAATAAGAACCATACTCATCAATATAGTCATGATATTTGTAGATAAATAATTTGTTAGGTTTTTCTTGAAATAGTGATATGCCACTATGATAATATTTTTCATATGTATATGTAAGACCAACTGCACCATATATGGGACTTATTTTATTGAAATTTTATTGGTTTTGAGAATGTTTATCATTGTAAAAATCTTTCTTCTCATTTTGAACTAAAGAAGAATCAAGTATCACTTCTTGAATACTATGATTTTTTTTCTTTGAATTTTTGACTTGAATATATAACCATAACTTTTGCCTTGTCCTAATTTTTCTATTTAAAAATTTTCTTTCTCTAATTTTTGTTAGAGTAGTCATGAAATGAATCATATTTTGTTTAATATGAATGACAGGGTATTTAAATTAATTAAAAATTTGAAAAAATACATAAATAATAAATAGATAGATAAGAAATACATTACACAACACAATATTAATGTGAAAAAATTTAAATGAGGTAAAAAACCCACAAAGCATATATCTATTAATTGAGAATACACCTAGTAACTTCTTTTACATCTCACTTCTTCTCTTTACAAAAATATAATAAATATTTTGAGACATTTACCTTTTAAAAATTATCAATTCCATAATGTCATTATATCTATATTTAACACAAAGGTAATATATATCTAGTGAATGATTATAATTGAGCAGTTATACCTTTTCACTTTCACAATTAGTTTAATTAATTTTTTACATACATATTATATGTATAATTTTAAATTAATTATAGAATATAAGTTTTAAATAATTTTTTGTAATTAAATTATAAATATAAAATTTATTATTTTTACTATGAAATAATGTGGGCGACTAAAGAAACCCCATAAATATTAATGTTCTAATACTCCCCCTTAATGTTTAGTGGGGATACATTCCATAGTCAAATTTTTATACAACATGAATTACATTCCATAAACCATCCATGATGAGTTTAGGCTAGCATGTAACACTTGAAAGATTTATATACCTTCATCATGTTAATATCACATTTTATACAAAATAAATTAGAATCCATAAATCACATAGTGATTTAGGCTAGCATGATAGTGAGAATACGTCCCTTAGTTTCTCATGGAATTTGAAGCCTTTTATAACATAATGGCTTATATTAAAAAAAAATGCTTTATTAGTGGGTACACTGTAAACTCACATAACATGAATTTTACACAAAAATCACATAGGATGACTTTCTACAATGCTTTTACAATAAAGAAGAGGTAAATAGATGAAAAGGAACACATGGTCATTATGAGGTGACATTGTCATGCACACTCCCCCTCAGTGATAATTCTGAGAGGCCCAACATTGTTTTAAACTTGTAAAACTTTTTAGTACGTAATAATATTTATAATATAATGCACCCATCATCGAGGTTTTTCAAATATTATTTTCACATATCTTTTAATCATAATTACACATAAATTGGGGTATTTTATCTAACATTCTTTATCTTATTAACTTTTAAACCACTTTTTCACTAACTCTATGTGAATTTCATTAATATTTTTAAATTACCACCCATAATAATTTATGGGAATTTAGTCATGTAAAATTCTCCCCTTATAAATTAACTATTCAAATATCAACTATGCATAAATTCAATTATTTCCCATAAACAAAGTTTTCTTGTTTTTTATAAAATATAAAAACTACAATAACAAAAATCCAGTGTCATTTTTAAGGAACTCATACTTATTTTATAACATTATATTACATGCTTCTAAACACAATATATTACAATTTCATCTTAGTTCTTCAATTATTTAAATGGTAAAAAATAAAATTTACTTTGTATCTTAAGTGATTTTTATCTCCCAAGTGTTAACTATAGAGGTTATATCCCAAGTGTTAATATGAACATATAAGTTACCCTTTAAATTCTCATATTTACATTTACTAAATTTAACATATAACATATGTTTTCCTTAAATTTTCAAAATATAGAAATTGATTTAATCTTAAGGGGTCTTCTCTCTCTGTAAAACATTAAATGTCATCTTTTGATGTGTATGACCTAAAAAATAGAAACACACATAAACTATTGTATGAAATTATTTATTTTAAATCTATAATAGTGACAATATGGGCATATCCAACTATCATGTGATTCACATGCAATAATTTTGTTATGTATCTTACATTAAACTAGAAAAATATTAGATATCCTCTTATAAATTACACCTTTTTATCTCACATTAATATTTCCCATAACTTCATATTTGTTTATGGTTTTAAGTCATCCCAATATGGCCTCCATTAGTTATTACCTTTAAGGTTTCAATAAACTTAGCTTTCCACCCCATAAAAAAGAAAACACTACTTTAAAATGAGGGTCACTACTTTTACTACATACCAATATCATGGTATGCCAATTTAATAGGGATGAGTTGAATGAAATTAATATATATTGATATTAATATAATATATTAGTTTCATTTAACTCATCCCTATTAAATTGGCATACCATGATATTGGTATGTAGTGAAAGTAGTGACCCTCATTTTAAAGTAGTGTTTTCTTTTTTATGGGGTGGAAAGCTAAGTTTATTGAACCCTTAAAGGTAATCAATAATGGAGGCCATATTTTTAACACATATATTTGAGATGACTCAAATATATATGTTAAAAATATCTTCAACTAATCAAGGTGTATAAAACTCCTCCAAATTGTAAAAAAATGCTTTCAGCCTAATCCACTAATTTGTTCACACGGTCTTTATTTTCTTGACAATTGTATTGCAAGATTTTATCTTTAAAAAAAAAATTTAAGATATGTATATTATAAATATAATAACTAAAAATCTAAAATCCCATCATTTAAATTTAAATTTAATTACATAATTGAATTTAAAAAATAAATAAAAAATTACAAAATAGTTTTAAAAATTTTCAAAATAGTTTTAAAAAATTCCTAGATGAAAGAATTTTTTATATGAGGTTTGTATTATATCTAATATTATTTCCCATAACAAAATTAATGTTAATAGGTTAATGAATACCCATGGATTTAAAATTGGTAAAACATTTTTCCATGAGGAAAAAACCATAAAAGAATTTATTGGGTCCAACACACCCCATACTCAAACTTTCACATGGGGAACCTCTTTAACATATTTTTTATTTATTCTTGCCTATTTACATGACCTAATTTATGAATTCCACTAAATTTTATGAGTGATATTTTTATTTTTAGGTTTTGGTTCATGTGGCCAATGTGTTTGATGAATTGACATAGCTTCACTTGACTATTTGTTCATAATGATTGGTAATCCTTTGTCTAGGGTTCAAACATATAAATGGTTTAATGAGGTATTTATTAAAGTGAGTTAAGATTTTAAATAAAATTAGACATTTTAACCACATTTATTTTAGGATCAAATTGAAGTGAGACTTTAAGTGTTCATTCTATTGTTGTTTCACCTTGGTTAGAAGCATTATCTTTTATGGTTAAGGCTTTGTCCTAGGTTACCCATTATTAATGAAAAGTCTAAAAGTTGTTATGAAACACATGAATTAAATGTTTAAATACCACTTATTATGATCATGATGTATTTGAATGGTTATTTTAAAACATTAGTGCCTTAGTGAGTAATCATGACTTCCTTAGGATTCAAATTACAAAGGGGTAAATTTCAATAGTTTTATTTCATTGGGAATTAGGATTCATTTTTGAAATATGTTAGTTGATTATGATATTTATTAATTCATACATATTTAGAATGTCATTTGAAATGGCCATATTATCAATTTAAAATTCTCATTTTGGCTTATAAAAGTGGCTTAGTTGAAGTCCTAATGTATTTTTTCCTAGTTGCATTTGCTTTTGTTAGGTTTTATTTTAAAGTATTTTTAACTTGGATTATGATAATTAATGTTTTCATAGGTATATTTGGGTATGTAATCAGCTAAATTTATCTTTTTCTATACACTATGCTAAGATTTAATTTGTTTATTTACCAGATATTTGTGTTGTTATTTGACTAACCTATTAACAAGTTTTCTCAAAGTGTTTTAATTTTGCCTTGTCTTTATTTATAGAGATATTTTGTAGACTCCAAGCCATTTATCTTTGATACATGTCAAAATATTGGTAATTTTGGTTTGTGGGAAGTGGCTAAGTCAAAAATCATTAAGTTTTATGAGCCTTAACCTTTTATGATTGTAATACGTGGTAGTATCTTAGGCACTTGGAGCTTAGAGGTAGGTAGTCAAAAATTCAAAGTTTTATGAGATCCTAAATTTTATGAACTACCCACATGGTAAGTTATTATGAAATTTGAGAGAATCCAAAGTTTTTATTTATCTTGAGGCTTGAAGGTAAGAGATCAATCCACATAGAATTATATCAAAAGTAGGGGAACATAAATTTGAAGATACTTTATAGAATATCTAAGGCCTTAAGGCTCATAATGATGCCACATGGAATCATCATGGAGATCTAAAGACTCAGAGGGTTGATTTAAATAATACAATATTCTGATACAAGGTTCAATGTGAAGACACCATGTGACAATATCAATGGTTTAGAGCTCACTCAAAAGTATAAAAAAGTAGATCAATTATTATAAAATTAATTGAATCAAATGTAGAGAAGTATTAAGATCATTATACATGGCATGATATCATTTAATCAGAGTATACCAACTTTAAAAAAATGGCTAAGTGTTAAAGAGCTCCGAAAGTCCTATGATTATGACACATGGTCACATCTTAGGGAGTCAAAGTTCAAAAGGGAAAATATAAGGTAGTCAAGAGGTAATATCCTAGAGTCTTGAGATCATGGCATGTATAAAAATATAAGAGACTCAGATGATGGAAGGAATAAATAAACACAAATTCATAAAATCCTAAATTTATAATATGAAGCCATGTGGCAACATCTTAGGACCCCAACACTTAGGTGACTAACATAATCAAAAGATAGTTCATAGAAGGCTCCCAAGTGCTCTGAGCCACCCACATGGTAGGTTTTCAAGTGATCGGGGATAACCTAAGATTAATAATTAGTAGTGTAAGACTCCATGTAGTCATGAGATCATGCTAAGTGGCATGATCTTGGGGATAGATAGTTTGTGGGGTATACAAAATCAATACTACCAAGCCTAAATTCTTGAAAAGTGAGATCATGAAAATTGTTGTCATCTCAAAGATACACAAACCTAAAATACACATAAATTTTGATATCCAAGTAAAGAAGAGAAAGGATGGGTAGGTGATAGTTTGGTTGTAGTCCTGATTGCAGTTTGTTAATCAAAATCAAATGCAAAGATAAAACATTTGGCCAAATAAAAAAATTGAAGGTCAAATGGCAAAGGGCATATACTTGAGAAATGACCATAGCATAACTTATCAAGATATTCTATTGATTTCATAGACTAAGCATAAAATTAAATAAAGAACAGTTAAATTATAAAAAAAGGAGACTAAAGAAGTAACACAATTTTGTAAAGAGACCTGGGTATTTTTTTGGAACATGCTATAGTAGGACAAAATTCATTAGGGAATTTGTAATGAAGAAGTCATGAGATAACCTTAAGAACAAGATATGGAATATATGGTCAACATAAAATTTATATGAAGCTAGATGCAGGGTTCATTTTAGTGGGTCATATAAAAAAATCTATGGAGGTTCCAAGGCAAATTGGATTCACAATGGTAGTGAATCAATTTAAAAGGAACATTATTGTATAGGTGTATCATTATATAGGTGAATCATATGATGCTATGTTGTGAATGATTTGGGTGAATGCTGGTACTATGTAGAAAGATGCCTATGCAACATAGCCAAACATTAGCATGGTGTAGATAGATATCGATACCATACAAGTGAATGATGGGATGGTATGGGCAAACACTGACACCATGTAGATAGTCATCTATGCAATGTAGATAGATGCCTATCATATGTTGATAGATGTTGAATGCCACATCATGGTGCTAGCACTCATCCACAACATGTATTGGCATTCATCCACATCATGCATTAGTGTTTTTTGTATGGTATTAGTATTCATCCACATCATGTTAGTGAATTTAGGCATGATACAGGAGGCCACCAACATTATGTATAAAAATGCTAGTAGTGTATGCGTACCATGTAGTTTCATGATTATTAAAGGTTTAAGGGAAGAGTATTTATAGTTTTTATCCCTAATGAGAGGGTGCTTGGGCATACATGTGAGATAATTATCTACCATACTTGTTCATGTGAGAGGTTGTACTATTAATTTAAGAGCAAAGTAAAAGCTAGTGGTTATCCATAGTCTACAGGTAGGCACTGACACTCTACAATTGGATGCCCATAGACCACCAACATCATTAGTAGGCTAAGGGTAGATGATGACATTATGTAGGCATCCATCCATAGACTATCATCCACCTATAGGTTACAGGTGGACACCCACATTGAATCAGAAGCCAACATTCACCTAAAGTCTATAGGTGGGCACTAACACTCTATAAGTAGATGCCAATAGACAACTGACATCCACTAGTAGGTTGTAGGTAGATGCTAGTACTATGCAAGCATCCTCCTATAGATTTTCATCTACTCATAGGATATAGGTAGATGCTAACATTATACAAGCATCCACCCATAGACTACTAATGTCCACCTATAGTCTATTAGTAAATGATCACAAAATGCCATCATTCATCCATAGGTAGACTACAAGTGGATGTTGGTATTCTGCTAGCATCTGCTAGCATCCAATTATAATCTACATGTGTCCACCTATAGACTGCCGACATCCACCTATAGACTATTGACATCTACCCATAGACTATTGATGTCCACTCATAGGCAGCTTGTCATCGTCCACCCATAGCTTACTAGAAACTATAAAAAATACTAAGAAATTATATTGTAAAAAAATCATTACATACCTTGATGTAAAATATTAATTCTTGAAGTCCTCTTGGGACTTGAAATAAAAACCACCAAAAAAATTACTAAAGTCACCCAATGATATATGGTGAATTCCTCAAGATTGGCTTTTGAGGTGCTGATGAAGTACATTTATATGAGGAAATTTATATTCAAATGTAGGAGAACCTCTCCTCAAAATTAAATTTGACCCAAAAAATTTAGGTGATCTCTCTCTATTGGCCACTCCATAAAAATCACCAAATGTTGACTTCAAAAAATGGAATATTCATATATTAACAAAGATTCACCACTAAAAAAACCCTGGATAAATGTCAAATGACACATTGAAACATATACGAGGATAAATAAAGATCAAGAGCCACATAATTTCAAGTATGGGATAATTTTTTTGGTATATGAAATACATAGTCAAGGGAAAGTAGTCAACTATAATATATAAACCCAAGCATTTTTGTAGACTGACTAGAGCATACAATTAGTTTTAGAAGAGCTTGCATCAATATCCAATCCCATAACACCATTTGTAAACTCATAAAGAGTTATAGTAAACAAAGGTTAAAACTATATTAAGAGGAAAATGAGATTTTGAAAGTTTTATATAGTATGATGTTTAGTATTAATAGATTGGAACAATGCAGTGTTCCAATATTATTCTATCACTAGTATTCAATGATAAAAGGATGTATCTATAAGGTGATTTTTTGTCATGGAGATAAGTACATGGAATTGGAAATGTAAAAACTAGAGTGAAAACTAATTATTTTGTCATTGGGATCCTTCCACAGTGACGTAGCTTTTCCTCTTTGATCATTGATCAAATGGTGAAGATAAATTTGATATATGCAACTGTTTGATCATTGGAACTTAAATTGTATTGAAGATTTCATTCTCTTTTATATTGAAATTGGTTATAATATGGGAATTGTGCCATGATTTATTCTTATCTTTTCTTAATGTGTTATGTCAAAAAACTGAGTTGTAATGAAGTACCACATTTAATTTTGAGCATCAATCCATTAAATTTTGGTTATACATCAAGGTGATGGGTCTGATTGACTTGCCTAAATAAAAAAAATGTTTTCCATTATAAAGGGTGTTCTTTTCTTGTGCCAAAATTTTTATAGAATTGTGTTATGATTGAACCTAACCTTACCACTCTATTTTTTTCCCTTTATTGCTTGCCAAATGATATTGATTTGAGAGAAGTAATACATGTCAAGAAGTTGTTTGAATACTGGTTTATAAGTGAATATATAATTAGATTGTACAAAATGTTAGTTTGATTAAATATGAATTCTCATTCTATTTATTTTGAAGCTTTCATTAAATCATTGTGTGCAATAGCTAAACTTGATGCTTAGTGATATAATTTTAGCCAACTATGATTTCCATTTCTTAGCACTAGAATATCTAATCTTAGTTGAAGAATCACTCTTTTTCTACCTTAACCTTTCCCTCTCTTTCACATTTTTTTATGATAAGATGTCCTATTAATTAGATTCTAATTGCCTTATCTTATGAAATAATATACTAAACCTATGGTTTCAAAAAGCTCAAAATATTAGGGAAGATTGAGACATTATGAAATTGGGTGGCATGACAAGGTTCATGAAAAGAGTGGAAGGTTTTGATGTACACATTTTGAAAGATTTTTTTGAGAGATAGGATGATAGAATTGTGGACATTAATGGAGAAATGGTGTAAATCATAGAGGATTTAATTGTTCAAGTGATTGAGCTCACTATGGAAGATATAAATATCTAAAAAATTGGTAGATATTTTAAGGAGGAGAGGTAAAAGTTTTTAATAGAAGGGGAAGATATCATCCTCACTCACAATGGCTAATTTTGGGAGCATCTTCCTTGACCATTTGACTAGATCTCTGAGCAGGTAATTTTATAAACTACTTTGGAATGAAGGAACAATGTTATAAATTAATCATGTTTCATATTCCTTAATTATTTTAGGCACATAATCCCCTTGAGTCTACCCTTATACATCTTTATTTCTCTTGAGAGCTTAATTATGGAGGTTAAATAGGGGAATAAGAAGCAACCTCTTAACCAAGTAGTTATATTATTGATTCATAAGTAATTTAAATGAATTAATAAAGGACCTATCCTCTCACTTTTGGCAAGTAAATAGTCTTTAGGTAAGGCAAACTAAAAAATAAATTTGAGAAGTGTGCTTAAAGGCAAGGATCAGGGAACATGGGAAGAAGATAGAGGAGCTATGGAGGACAAACCTAAAGACAAGACTTTAGAGGATAGGGAGGTTAACAAGACTAATGTCACTGAAGGTCTATCTATTCTAAAGGAAGTGTCTTTCATATAGGTCATGGAGGATAATAAGACTAAAAAATTTAATCTCAAGGAGGAAACTATTGAGATGGGTAAAGAAGATATCTAGGATGAAGACATTCAAGTAGCTAGTAGCAATCCCAAGGAGGAGTTTAATGTCCTAGAATAATCCTTAAAGAAAAAAAATAATCAAACTAAATTTATAGAAGATATGGAGATTCAAAAGTCCATCATAATATGGTTTATGCATGAGCAATTAGCCATGAAGAATCGAATGAACATTTTGGAATAGGAAGTTATTCTTAGCCAGAGCAGGTGTCACCATTACGAGTTAGATAATTAGTTTAAAATAATTAGAGATAGAGTCTATAAAATTTAAAAGGAAAATAATAAACTAAAGGATAATATAAATATCCTAGTATATGTTATCAAGGCTTCTATAAAAGACAACCTTGTGGATATATATTCTCTTAGGATCTTATTAGGAGAAAGGATGAAAAAATGGATAATAACAAAAATATTAAGAGTAGTGAATATGATAAATAAGTAGAATAACCTCTTCTTGTTTACCAGAGGATGGACCTGGAGCTTACAAGAATGTTGAGTAATTAGGAGGAGGCCTTCGAAGGCCATAATACTTAGTTGTTTTTTTACTACTTTTCTACTATTTTTGTGAGTTTTCTAATGTAAAGGGATTGCTTGGATTATATATTTTTTTAATATATTGGATTTGAGGCCTTTAATTTAATTATTATTGTATAGGGTTGGGTACCTAGTATAAAAAAAATCTAATTTTTACCCTTAATAAAAAAATAAGCTCACAATATTAGACAAGATTAAATCAGGTAAGGAGACTAGTTGAACCTTTGATGGTAACAAATTTTGCTCGCCCAAATAAAAAATAGAGAAATTTCTAGACCCTTAGATCCCAAATAGAATACTAAAAATAAGGTAATATTTATCCCATGGGATGTAAACTTCCCTTTTCCTCTTAGATCAATTAATTCAAAGGTTACATTTTGAGTGGGTCACAAATTGAGCCCAATATAAATTGGTGCTAGAAGGAGGGTTAGAATAAAATATTTCAAGACTTGAAACTCCTATCTTAAACATATGAATATTATGAGATTATCATTTATTATATATTTATGTTCTTATGACCCATCTTTATGCTTTCTCATCTGTTATGTGCATAAAACCCACACAAATAGAAACTAGTGTATGTCATTTTGGAGTCCTTTCAAGGATAACATGATCTAGAGTTAGGTTTAGGCATATAATATTTTTGTTTCTCATCTTCAAGATCATATACGTCTTAAATTTAATAGAGGTATAACCAAAATATTAGTTTACCCAACCACACCATACCCATAATTTGTCACCAATAGACCAGTTCAAATGGATGTAGTTTGGCTAGCTAGATTAACTTTAAATGTTCTTAGTGACATATATGATTTACCTATAAATCTTGAGTATTATATTTTAAAGTTAAATACAAACAATGGAAGGATTGTAGAATAACATATTACATCTTTAAAACATCCCTCAATCTACTTAGTGTTGAGCAAGAAGATGTATCATGTAGGTTATTCCTTTCACCTTACTTGATCAGGCTTATGATTGGTTCCTTAACCTACCTGAGAAATCAATTGTAGGATGGAATCAATTAAGTAATAATTTCTTATCCCAATTTGGTCAAGTAGTACATCCAAAAATCTTATACTAATAATTTCTTGCATGATAAGGGAACTCAATGAGCCTATATGCAATTTTAATGCAGGTTTTAAAAATATGTATAGTAGGGTGACAATTTTATATAGACCAAATTCCAAACAATCATTAGAAATGTTCAAAAATATTTTAGACCCTTGGATTACCATGTTATTAAGGAGAGATCCAACTATCATTGATTTTATCCTTGCATATGCAAAATCAATAAAATTGGACAAATAATTTAATCCATAAGGGAAAATGTTGGCTCCCATTCCAAATATTTTCTCAAACATTCTAGGGTTGAACCCAATCCTTCCTACTAATCAAAATGTCCCATTTCCACAACTTCTTCCAATTATAAGTCAACTCCCTATAAAACATGTTTCCCCTAATCACAATTTAGGTCTTCTAAATCCAATTGGTAATGAAACTATGCCACACTCTTATAAAAAATATTTACTTCTATTTGTAACAAATAATATGTAGAATTAATCTCAATAATTAGCCAAACCTGAGTTAGATGCAATCCAAAGAATTGTCCAAAGATTAAGCAATGATTTTTTAAACTTTAAAAAATAAGTAGGTAGCTTGAGTAGTTATAATTATGCCCTAAATTTCACTTACCAACATAATTATAGGCCCTTCAATAGAGTTGGTAAACAAGTTAAGTCATCATCAAACATATTACCTAAGATCAATATCATGAAAATAACCCTACCCATCTAGTGCCATGTGCATAACATAACCCAACATAAAGAATTTGACTATATGGAGTTTTATCAAGATTTTGACATTATTCAAAAAGAAAGGGAAGAATACAAGGTTGTCCCAAATGACTAGACTACTTTAAATCATTTTGATGCTCTTATTTCATCAAAATCTATTAATACAACCATGATTTTAGAGACTCTAGAGTTTCCTAATGTGGAAGGAAATAAAATTGAAGAGAATGCCAATGATATTCAAGTATTCAAATAGTATAAAAGAGGAAATTACACTCTTAGGAGTAGATCACAACAACCTTTGATGAGTTGAACTTCACCAAACAATGTTGCTACACCTCCTGATCCAAAAGCTAGGAATGACCCACCTCCACCAATGTTAGGTGACAATCAGCCATCGAATAGAAAAATAAGTTACAACATTTTGGAATATATGAAGAAAATAAAAGATAACATAACCATCCATGAATTGGTATAAATCACTGAACAAAGGGATTTGCTTATTAAGTCTCTTATAAACAAGAGTAGTCAACCTAAACATAAAGTTGATTCTAATACCAATGTTGTAATACATAATACTAGGACCAAGGTTCCAATTTTTATATTATTAATTCAAATCTTTGGTAAATTTTTTCATAATTACCTTATTGATTCTAGTGCCTTACCTAATGTTATGCTTGTAGGGATTTACAAGAAATTAGGACTAGTACCTATAAAATCATACAAGTGGTAGTTCAATTAGACAAGTATGAAGTCAATATTGTAGGAAAGCTATTGAATTCCATATGTAATTATAGGTTTAAACAAGAGTGTAAAAGTTCATAAACATTAAATTTGTTGACATCCCAAAAGTATATGACATGTTACTAGGTATGGATTGGTCAAGATCACTCAATAGTTATATGGAAATAGACTTTTCCCATATGTGGTTTCCATGTAGAGGAGTGGAAAATTAGATAAAAATTGATAGAGAGCCACACATGAAATTTATGATTACAAGGTATAATAGTGTCAATGAAAATTTAAATTTAATTCTATAGATGCATGTGTCTATACTCTGACTACCAAACTAGTAAAGAAGAAAAAGATTGATCAATATCAAATTTTAGGTATGTGGTCTTTGTATTTTAATGGAGCATGATTTAAACAAGGATACAAATTAGGTATTTTATTTATTGACCCATATGATAAAAATCATGTAGAAACATATAAATTATAATTTCTATTCATGAATAACATGATGGAATATGAAGCTTTAATTATGGGATTATAGTTTGCAACTAAGTATGATGTTCATCAAGTGAAAGTTTATGGTGACTCTGAATTAGTCATCAATCATGTAAAACATAAGTTTTAGTGAAATATATCTTACTTTAAAAAGTATAAACATCAATCTTGAGATCTAGTAGATTCATTCAATGCATTAAACATTTTTATTATTCTAGAACTAACAATGTCATGACAAATTCACTAGTTATTTTTGTTGCTAACCTCAAGCCATTGAACAATACCGATTTAAATTTTTTTTTGTGGAATTAGTTTCATGTCCATATGTACCTAAAAATGTTATAATTTTCAAGTGTTTGAAGATGATAAACAAAATTTAGTTTTCCTTTATAACTCCAATGATTTTGACATATAGGTGATTGATGAAGATGAAAGGAGTGACTTGAATGAATATCAACATGATACTAATGGAATGTTGAATTGTTAGAAAGATTATTTAACTTAGGCTTGTAATTATACCTAAAAAGGCCAATCATTCCAATAAAAAAATTACAGATTATTAACATGGGGATTCCTGATCAACCTCTAAACATTAGTGTAGGACCTGGATGTAATGACAAAGAGATGGAATGGTTGAAAAAAATGTTGATTTATTACAAATATGTCATTACCTAGACATATAGAGACCTAAAGGTGCTTGATCCTAGCATCATGACACACAATATTCCTTTGAATCATGATCAAAGACCATTTAGATAACACCAAAGACTAGTCAATCCTATTATTGATCCACTTATCCAAAAATAAGTTTAGAAACTATTTTATGTTGGCATAATATTTCATTCCATAATTTGACTTGGGTGGCCAACCTAGTGCCAATAAAAAAGAAGAATAGGTAAATTCATCTTTGTGTAGATTCCAAGAAATTGAATTGAGCTTCAAATAAGGATAATTATCCTTTGCCATCTATATATGAATTTATTCAACAAGTTAGTGTGTATGAGATGATGTCTTTCTTAGATGGATTATTAGGTTACAATCAATTTTTGGTTGAAAAAAAAGACATATCAAAGAAAACTTTCACCACAAAATGGGGAACATTTACTTATAAAAAGATGCCTTTTTGTTTGTTCAATACTAATGCCCCTTTACAAACAGATATGGACATTAAACTTGAAGGAGTAATTGGTAAGTTCATTTTTGTTTACATGGATGAATTAATAGTGTTTTATAAGACCATACCACTTGAACTACTTCCAGAAGATTTTTAAATGCTACCATAAATTTAGTATTTCACTTAATCTAAAAAAGTGTATTTTTTGTGTAACATAAATTAAGTTTCTTGGTCATTTAATCATGAATGAAGGTATGTCAATTGACCTTGATCAAGCTAATGCTATTTTAAAAATTCAATTTCCAAATAGTAGGAAATAACTACAAATTTTTTGGTAAGATCAATTTTATTAATAAGTTCATTTCTGGTTTTATAGAAATAGTTAAACCCTTAAATGTCATGTTAAAATAGGGATCCAAATTAGAGTTAAACCCTACATAGAATAAATGTTTTAAATAAATCAAGAATTATGTAATGTACTATCCTATTTTAGTTAATCCAAACTATGCCAAAGACTTATACCTATATTCATTTACCTCTGATCATACAATTGTATCAATACTAACACATAAGTTTGAAGATGAAGAACACCTTATAGCTTTAATGAGCACCAATTTGAAAGAGTCTAAATTAAGGTAACATACATTAGATAAGTAAGCTTATGTATTAATAAAGGCAACAAATAAATTTAGACATTACATTTTATAGAATAAGGTTTATGTTATGGTTCTTGATCCTACTGTCAAGTTGATGCTAGGACATAATGAGATTGGAGAAAGAAGAAGATGATGGGTATCAAAACTTCAAGAATATGACATGGAAGTCAAGCCTATAAAGCTAGTTTGAGGTTAGGGTTTGTCACAATTAATTTCTAAAGTTAATATTAGAATTTTTATTATTAATGTAAATTAGTTTGAAATCAAACACAAACCATGTTATGATCCAATCATTCATTACTTTTTATATGGTATTCCACCAACTAATATTGATAATGAACAAAAAAATAGCATTGAGATTAAAGGCTACTCACTTCATACTTAATAAAGATGTATTATACTATGAAAATCATGAAGGCATCTTCTTAAGATGTTTAATAGAAGAAGAAGCACAAGATGCCATGATCTATTTTCATGACCAAATAGGCAATGACCATCCTTCAAGTAACATGACATCACACAACATCTTGAGAGCTGGTGACTATTATCCAAATTTATTTAAAGATGCTCATGAATATGTGAGGTCTTATCATCTTTACCAAGTATTTATAAAGAGAAAAACTTATGTTTCCAAGCTTCTTCAACCAATAATTGATGAACATCCTTTTTCTCAATGGGGTCTAGACTTCAATAGAGTTATAAATCCCAATTCTTTAGCTAGTCATAAATTCATTCTTACAACCATTGACTATTTCACAAGGTGGGATAAAAAATAATAATAAAGAATAATAATTTTAAATAAGCAATTAATTTTGTTGATAAACAAGTCACACCCAGTTTAGGTACCCTAGTGGCACTCATGTGTGATAATGTGCCTACCTTTCAATCAATTGAATTGATTTAATGGGTATACTAGAATGGAATTACATTGAAGTTATTTTCAAAATATTACCCATAGGTTAATGGTTTGGATGAATCTATAAATAAGAATTTGTAGAATACCATTAAGAAAGCAATAAAAAATAACCCATGTAATTGGCATTTTCTACTCAAATATGCTTTGTGGACTGATTAGATAAGACATAATTAGAGTCTTAAGAGTTCACCTTTCATGCTAGTTTATGGCATAGATCCAATATTTACACTGACACTAAAGAAACCCACATATCAGTTCATTCATGACTATATGAAATTGAACGAGACAAGTCAATCTAGACTATTAGACTTGATCCATTTGGAAGACATAAGAAAAGAAGCCTTATAAATTTTTTTACACATCCCAAGTTGCGGTGAAGATATGGTTTGATAAAGGAGCACAAGTAAAATGCTTTCATATTTTAGACTTGGTCTTATTATGGGACAAATCCCATGAGAATAATGGTCAAAATTATAAATTTAGTCCTCTTTGGATTGGGCCTTACCAAGTTTAAGAAATAGTAGGATGGAATGCATTCAAATTGAAGGATATTCAAGTCAATGACCTTCCCTTACCAGTCAACAAATAGTTTGTGAAGCATTATTTCTCAGATTTTCCATCAAATGCAATTTCAAAATAAAGGTTTGGAGATCAATGATAGGTACATATTGTATATAATTCCCTATTTCATAGATTTAGTTTTTTTTGCTTCCTTATTTTAGTTTTCTATTTTCTTAGACTAGTTTCTCACTTTTTAGTTTAGTTTGCTTTTTTTAATTTTGTGTTTGTCTTATTTTGTTTTTTTGCTTATTATTTATATTCCTCATCCCATTATTTTCCCCTAACTTATTTAGGTTTGCTTGTTTTACATTGACTATTTATAGTCTTCTATTCTTTTCAAGATTTATTAAAATTGTTTATTTGTTACATCATGAGGAGTCAATATTTAGAAAGGTGGTCCCTTGGCATTGTTGTTTTGGATCTTCCTCATGATTTATCTTGGAGGAGTAAGATTCAATCCCAATCAACATTAAATAATAATGAATTTTAATAAATAAACATAATTTTAGGCAATAATGTGAATCAATGTTGTGTCCTTATACTCTTATGGATTAAGAACTTAAAATGTTGATGAATGTATGAGAATCATTCATATTGTATGAGTTAGAAGGTAAGTAATCATATTTGAATAGTCACATAGATTGTTGCAAATTTATTTTTATATTTTTAGACTTTTGAAGGCATGTGATTCAAAATAGACCATGAAAATTTTATAAATGTTTCATTTTATTGCTAAATCCATCAAATTGCACTTAATCTAAATATTTGAAGTGAAAGGAAAACACTAAATTGAATTGAATATGTTAGGATAATTATGTATTTTTTTAGTCTATCATTATACCTTGGCTTGGTTCCCAACCCTTAATGGATTAAGAACTAAAATATTTTCAAAATAAATAAACTTGAAGGAAATTTGACTTAAAAATATAAAATCCAAATTCTTTCCTTGGAAGAGTGATTTAGGGAATCTCCATTGTAAGATTTTTATCCTAGTTGGAAGTGTAGTAAGGCATTGAGTGGGACTAGAGGTATCTCTATTTGGGCTATAGACCCCTAAATGGTAGTATAACAATGACCATGCCATTCCCCCAATCCAAACATCCAAATTTTTCCTTCTCAAAAATTATGATTGATTTAGATAAGTTTACATTTCTTTATGTGAATTCAAAATCTATAAAAGAATCAATCACTTTGGCACATATTGATGGTCCTAAGCATATCTGAAACTTAATATGTCACATGTTGAGGAAAAATTTAGTTCTTTAATCTTTTTGGTTTTGTCGAATAATTTTTTTGTAGCTATGTTTATTATTCAAGTTTGAAGATTGACATTCTAAGTTCTAAATGCTGAACAACATTCTCCTCATGGAAGTTGACATTTGTTTGGTCCAACATGTCCCATACTCAAATTTTCACCTGGGACCCTATTAATTTAACATGTTTGTTTCTTATTTTTATTATTGACTATTTACATGACCTCATTTATGAATGCCACTCATGTTTTTGAGTGAGAGTTTCATTTTTAGGTGTTGGTTCCTGTGCCCAATATGTTTGATGATTTTGACATATCTTCACTTGACTATTTTTTCATAATGATTTATAATCCTTTATCTAAGGTTTAAACATAGAAATTATTTAATGAGTTATTTATTAAAGTGAGCTTATATTTTCACTCAACCTAGACATTTCAACCATATTTGTTTTAGGATAAAATTTAATTGGGACTTCAAGTGTTCATTCTATTGTTGTTTCACCTTAGTTAGAAGCATTATATTTTATGGTTAAGCCTTTGGCCTAGGTTTCCAATTATTAATGTGAAGTATTATATTCGTTATGAAACATATATATTAAATTTTGAAGTATCACCTTATTATGCTTATGATGTATTTGAATGGTTATTTAAAAACATTTGTGCCTTAGTGCTTAATCATGACTTCCTTAAGAGTCAAATTAGAAAGGGGGAAATTTTAATAGTTTTATTTCATTAGACATTAGGATTCATTTTTGAAATATTTTAGGTGATTATGAAATTTAATAATTCATAAATAGTTCAAATACCATTTTAAATGGTCATATTATGAATTTAAAATTCTTGTATTGGCTTTTAAAAGTGGCTTAGTCGAAGTCCTAATGTATTTTTGCTTGATCACATTTACTTTTGTCAGGTTTTCCTTTAAAGTATTTCAAACTTTGGCTTATGGTAATTATTATTTTCATAGGTATGTTTAGGGATGTACTTAACTAAATTTATCTTTGTCTATATGCTATATCAAGATTTCCTTTGTTGATTTTTTAGGTCTTTATGTTGTTATTCGACTAACCTAATGACAAGTTTTATCAAAATGTTTTATTTTGCCATTTATTTGTTCATAGATATCTGATACATATTTTGAGACATAAATATTTTCTACATCACCAAATCTTAGGAATTTTGGTCCATGAAAAGTGGTTCAGTCAAAAATCATGGAAAGTTATTGAGTGAATCCAAAGTCTGTATTCAGCTTGAGGCCTGAACATTTAAAAAACAACCATATGGTATGATCTCAAAGATCACGGAAAAGGAAGGTCTAAGATAGTCTATAAAAGATCTAAGGTTTGATGGCCCATGATGATGCCATGTGGCATCATCGTAGGGCTCTAAAGACTCATAAGGTTAATTAAAATAGTACATGATTTTGATATAAGATTCAATGTGAAGATGCCATGTGGTAATATCAAAGGTTCATATCTCACTAAAAATTACAAAGAAACATATCTATTATTTTAAAATTGATTAAGTTTCAAAGTTATAGAAGTCATAAGATCATGTCACATGGCATGATCTCATTCAATAAGAGATTTTTTTTTGAGAAAATGGATAAGTGTCAAAGATATCTCAAATTCCCATGATTATGACACATAGTCATATCAGGGGGAGTCACAGTTTGGAAGGGTGAATACAAGGTAGTCAAGAAACAATATCCCAGATTCATGAGATCATGCCATGTGGCATAATCTTAAAGACTTAGTTGATAGAAGGAATATATCAACACAAATTCATTGAAGCATGAAGTCTTAAGATGAAGCCACATGGAAACATCTTAGGAGCATGGGACTCAAGTGACTAACATAATCAAAATACAATTCATAGAAGACTCCTAAGTGATCTAAGCCATCACATGGTAGGTTTTAGGTGATAAAGGATAAATAAGGCAAAACACATAGTCAATAGTCAAATACTCTCCAAAGTCTCAATATCATGCCAAGTGGTATGATCTTGATGATAAATAGTTCATAGGGTATACAAAATAAATATTTCCAAGCCTAAATTCCTAGCAAGTGAAATCATGACAAGTGTTGTAATATCAAAGACACATAACCCTAAAGTACATGTAAAACTTGATGACCAAGCAAAGAAGATAAATGATGGGTAGGTGAAGATTTAGCTATAGTCTCAATTATAGTTTAATAATCAAAATAAAATGTAAAGATGAATGGTTTAGCTGATTACAAAACTTTAAATTTGAATGGAAAAGGGCATAGACCTAGTGTTGACCATTTTTTGCCCAACAGGACAAAAATTGGTCCCCTTCTTCCCCTGCTGTTCTAGGCCAATTCATTTTTTGATTTTGCACAAGTCTAAGAATTTATATGGACTCTATAGGTCTATTTCTACAGACTCTACAAGTCCATTTCTATGGACTCTGCAGGTCCATTTCTATGAACTCTACAGAGCTTGGTTTTCTATGGACTCTGCAGGTTTCTACGGACTTCACAATTTTTTCTACGAACTCTGTAGGTTAGTCTTTTGGTGGATGAAGAACCAATTTAGAGAGTTCAAGGTTTTACAAGGCTTCTTCAGGCTCTATCTAAAGAAATTCATAAGGAAGGTTGGCATCATTGAACCATTGAACCGGTTCAATGCCTTGGTTCAATGGATTGGTTCAACCACTTGGTTAAATCGGCAGGTTCATCGCTCAAGTTCAATGCCTTGGTTCAATTAGCTTAGTTCATTAGCAAGTTCATCAGATTGGTTCAACATGTTGGTTTAATGCATTGGTTCAATGCCTTGGTTTAAACAGATTGGTTCAATAATTGGTTTAATTGAATGGTTCAAAGGCTTGGTTCAAGCGAATGGCACACAGTGTTGAACCATTGAACCATATTTGGTTCAATGGGTTGGTTCAAGGGAGCATCCTAAAGCTAAAGGGAAAGTGCCCTTACGGAGGGTAGTTCTAAGTCCAAAAGCCCTTGTAGAGGGCAGGAAGCATTTCAAAGGAAAGATAGCCACAAAGGGTAAGTTTTTTGGATTTTTGTTTAGTCATGAATTCTTTTAGACTCTTTGTCTAAAGAAATTCCTTCAGACAAAAAGTTTGAATAAATTCAAAAAAGGGATATGACACAAAACTCGAGAAAATACTCCAAAGGAAAGGAAGCAAGCGTGAGATCATTCTTGCAGACATTTTGTTTGCAGGAAAAGAGGCCAAAAGAAAAGCCCGACCAAGGAGGAAAAAAGCCCATGAAGCAAAAGAGCTGAAGTAGGAAGAGACTTGACAGAATTTTCCAAAGATGGTGACATCCCAGAAGCCATCAATTTTAAGGAGATGGACTAGCCATTGGGTATTCAATTTCAAGGTGACGACTATGCGAACGTCAATTTTATGATAGTGAAATAGCTATTTGCTTTTGAATTGCCTGAGTGCCAACCATGAAAAGAGCCCAAGGAACGTAGTAACCCACTAGTAGATCACCCCTGAGGGTTGAAAGAGTAGAAGGAGACAAAACTAGGATGAGACAAGGTGCATAAAAAGACAAAGCATCCAAGTGGTAAGAGGAGATGTCAACTCAGGGATTTATTCCTACAGTTGGAACAATGCTTGCCAGGTGGTCACCAAACAATGAAAATAGCAGACAAGCCATGTAAAAGCCTTGAAGGGAGTAGTTTGTTTTTAGAGAAAAAGTGTGACTTGTAGTTCCTCATTAAGGTTGGGATGCCAAAGTCAAAGTAGGAGCTGACAATCAGACCGCTTCCTCTTCCCAAGGTTTAGAATGCACATGGGCCACTTGAAAAAAGAACACCAAAATATTTCCTAGGAAGCACCAAGTTCTCTTCCTCTTTATATATATTGTAAAAATTCTCATTTGAGAAGGATCCACTCTCTTAGCCTTAAGGTAAAACTCTACCCAAAAATCTCTCAGGCTTGTAAGGTAGAGCTGCAAAATTTTACCTTGAATTAGGACTTAGCATTTTTACCTCCATCTGGACTTGCACTTTAAAGTATATGTCTATTTTCTTCTTTTGTGTTAAGTCATTATATTTCATGCTTTTCACAGATTGATTAAAACATGTCCAGTGCATTGTGAAGTCTCCTTTCTACAGGTCTGCTAGAAGTGTCTACAGAAAGAATATAGGTGCCTGTGAATAGGCTATCAAAGTGTGTCCCAGAACACCTTTGCTAGTTCCTTCCTCCCTGTACTTCCACAGACCCCTAGCTGACTATTGCAGAAGAGCTTCTGACTTTAGATGAAGTGTATGGGTGCTTCTTTTTGGTGAAAAGTGTATATTTAGGTTGGGTGGGTCAACCTTTTCTAGTGTATCACCTTTTCATTTTTTAGGCTTAGGTTCTATTTTTTTAGCATCTCTCTCTCCCTTTTCATCCCCCCTTTTTTTCATTTTATTTGTTATCAGTAGGAGAAAATAGGGCCTAAAATATACATCAGAGGGAGCTAGCCCTTATCTAGAGACTCTCCCCTCTAGCTTTGTCGGTCCCACAGGTGAGAGGGGAGTTTCCATTGTTGCGTGTGGAAAGGCAGGAGCTCGGCCTCCTACCCTGGGTGCAATCCACCGCATCAACACCTAGGAAATGATCATAGCATAAGTCATCATGAGATTCTATTAATGTCATATACTAAGCACAAAAATAAATCAATAATAGTCAAACCATCAAAAAATGAAACTAAGGGAGCAACACAGTTTTGTAGAGAGACCTAGGTATGTTTTTTGGAACCTGCCATAGCAAGAATAAAATTCATTGTAGAATTTATAATATAAGTCACAAGTTAATATTAATAACAAGTTATAGATGATATGGTAAAGCTCAAATGTATATGAATTTAGATGTTAAATTCACATTAAAACACATAAGAGGACAAACAAGATCAAGAGCTATATACTTACAAGTATGGGATAATTTCATTGCTATATGGACTCCACAATCAAGGGAAAGTAGTTGGATATAATATATGAACCCAAGAATTTTTTTAGACCGAATAGAGCATGAAATTAGTTTTAAAATAGATTTCATTGAGATCTAACTCCATAACACCATTTGTATAACTAAGCAAGAGTTAGAGTAAATAAAGGTTGAATATAGCTGAGAGGAAAATGATATTTTGAAAGGTGTCTATAGTATTATCTTTGGTATTTATAGATTGAAACAATGAATTATTCCAATGTTATTCTATCGCTAGTATTCAATGAGAAAATGATGCATCTAGAAGGTGCCCTGTTGTCATGGAGATAAGTCTATGGAATTGGAAATAGACAAACTACAAAAAGAATTGATATTTTTGTCATTGGGATCCTTCCATAGTGATGTACCTTTTCTTGTTTGATCAATGATTAAATGGTGAAGATAAATTTGATATATGCAAATACTTGATCATTGGAGCTTGAAGTGCTTTAGAGATTGCATTCTCTTTTATCTTGAAAGTAGTTATAGTATGGGAATTGTTCCATGATTTATTCTTATCTTTTCTTGATGTGTTATCTCAAGAAACTGAGTTGTAATTAGTTACCATATTTAATTTTGGGCATCAAGACATTAAATTTTAGTTATGTATTAAGGTAATGAGTTTGATTGCCTTGCCTATACAAACAATAATGTTTTCCATTGTATAGGTTCTTATTTTCTTGTGCCAAAACTCTATTGGAATTGTGCCAGGATTGCACTTACCCTTACAACTCTATTTTTTCCCCTTGATTACTTGCTATATGATATTGATTTGAGAGAAGTAATTAATGACAATAAGTTGTTTGAATGCTAGTTTTACAGGTCAATACATATAATTAGATTATGTAAACTACTAGTTTGATTGATTCTGAATTGTCATTCTATTTATTTGAATATTTTATAAATTTATATGTGCAATAGCTATAGGTTTGTGTATTTTCTTTCTTCTAATAGAGATTTTGAATTATATGATCTCATTTTATTTTGAGTCTTGCTCATTGAGTTATTTGATCTGTAAAATATCCAAAATTGATGCTTAGTGATATAATTACAACCAACTATGATTTCTATTTCTTAACACTAGAATATCTAATCTAAATCAAAGAATCGCCCCTTTTATACCTTACCCTTTCCCTCTCATTTACATTTTTTATGATAAGATGTCATATTAAATAGATCATAATTAACTTATTTTATGAAGGAAGTTAATAAACCTATAGTTTCATGAAGATCATAACATTATACAAGTTTAAATTAGGTAATGAGACTAGTTTAATCTATAGTGGCAACAGTTGTTGTTCACCCAACTAAACATTATAGAAACTTATCATCCCTTAGATCCCTAGTAAAATCCTAAAAATGATGAGAAATTTATCCTTAGATTCCCTTTGTCCTCTTAGATAATATAATTCAATAGTTGCATTATGAGTGGGTCACAATTTAGTCCCAACAGGATTACTTTATGTGTGTGTATGTGTCACTCTTTTTGTGTGTGTATTAAATATAAAAAATTAATCATGAAAATTTTCAACTTAACATAGTTAAAATATAATTGATTATGAATTTTTTTTATCTTAGCGCAGTAAAAAAATAAATTGCTTATGAAAATTTTCAACTTAACATAGTAAAATGTAATTTACTATAATGAATTTTATAAAGTTTGGAATTTTTATTGTATAAAAAACAATGGTGGTTTGGTCCACCCAAATTTTATTTTATTTTTAAAATATATAAAATATATATTTCATATATAATATAATATTTTTATTTTATTATATATATTTAATATATAATCTATATAAATATCTATTTTATATATTTATATGCTTATATAATATATTATTATTATTATTATTATTATTATTATTTTAACATATTTATATGTTTTTAAAGGATATTCATAATATCATATATCATATATTTATAATAAGATATATATTCTCAAACTACCTTTAAACACATTATTCGATGTGCCAAACAAATTGTAAACATGATAAAAAAAATTGTGGTTCTAGTACCATGTTAGAGTATCTAGTGAAATGCATCATATATTATTTAATGTGAATGATATGTTATTTAAATTAATTAGAAAATTTAAATAACACCTAAATAATAAATAGATAGATAATAAATACATTACATAACACAAGATTAATGTATTTATTATCTATGTATTACTTAAATCTTGTAATTAATTTAAATAACATGTCATCCATATTAAATAGTATATGATTCATTTTGCTAGCTACTCTGACATGGTACTAGATCCAAAATTTGTTTGATCATGTTTATAGGTTGTTTGGCACATCGAATAATGTATTTATAAGTAGTTGAACTACATGTAAACACATTATTCGATGTGACTAATAACATGTAAACATGATCAAATAAATTGTGGCTTTGGTACCATGTCATAGTAGCCAGTGGAATGAATAATATATTATTTATTATGAATGATATGTTATTTAAATTAGTTACATAATTTAAATAATAAATATATATATATAATAAATATATTACACAACACAATATTAATGTGGGAAAACCTTAATGAGGTAAAAAACCCACAAAGCATATATCCATTAATTTGGAAACAATTTACAGGTCTAGTAACTTCCTTTTCACCTCACCTCTCTTTTAAAAACTCCTTCAAAAAATGTTGGAGACATTTACCATTTAATAATTATTAATGCCATAATATCATTATATCTATTAACAATGGAAACCCTATTTAGGCCATGTATAGTCTAACTTATACACATGTAGACCATAAGTGAAGTCATTAGAAATGAGATTTTATGAGGGTGGTATGAAGGTCTAAGGATATTTTAAAGTGAAATATGTTATTATATATCCTTGAGAGGTATTAAAAAGTAAATCAAATCAATAAAAATGCCATTTAGGCTTTGTTGGCTAGTTTTGGCCCATATACCAAGTTTATACCAGCATGGACCAAGTTGTTAATGGATGAGTAGATGGAGAAAGTTGTAGAGACCCTATGGGATGTCAAGAGTGCCTAAAATAAGTATGAAATTGCATATCATTCATTTGGTTATTCATTGTGTTCATCTGGACATCTTGAGCCTAGTGGTAGAAATGTTGAGTGAGCATATTGATAAGGCCATATCTCGTATGTGTAGTAGTTGTAGGGGAAAGTTGTCACATGGATTTATTAATCTTGGTACCTAGTTTTTATGCACCAAGTTTTAGATCCTATACAAAAGTGAAAATAGAGTTATGCATGTGCAAAGTTGGCTCCTCAATTATATTTCACTAAGTTTTCCATACTTAACCAAATGAGCTCGACCATCACCAGGATGTCATGTAGGAGTAAATATGGACCAACCAGTTTGAGCATTTAATATTTTCACTTAAAAGTATCTCAAAACCAATGTATTGAATAGGTTTGTTCCTTTTGGTAAGAATAACATCTCCTAAGAGTTTGGTACCTCCATAATTCTTGCACTTCAAGATATAAATATGTAAAGTTGGTCAAAAAAGCAAAAGATGTTTGTGCAAATGTCAAAATAGAGCTTAGGCAAAAATCCATATGTGCTTAAAAATGACATTCTATAGGATGTCAATTATGTTCTATGGGATGCCAAATGATAGTCAATGGGATGCCAAATTTAAGACAAAATAAGATCAAACCTATTGATATTAAATCTAATGGTTGTGCAACTATCAATGATGGTCACATGAACATCATTTGACAGGAGTGAGGATGTCAATTTTAAGATCATGAACTAGCCATTAGATTTCAAAAAATGGGTCCTAGAAGATCAATGATTGGTGTTTGATTGAGAATTCAGATCTAATGGTGAGCAAAGGTCAAAGGGTCAGTGAATCTCAAGAGCAAATGCATACATGACAAGTGCTAATGGTGTGTTTAATTGGCAAAGGATCAATGGCTAGTGCTTGATCATGTAGATCAAAATTGATAGAGTGAGATAAGTTAATATGTCAATGATATGAGTTATATTTTGACAACCAATTAAAATAAATATGAGCCTAAATGACTTAGACAAAGGTTGAAAGGTTTGTTTTTGACTAAAGTGAACAAGCATGAATGGAACCAAGCTCGAGTATGATCTAAGTTGGGCTAGGAGAAAATATTTTGGGATAAAATGGTGTAGCCTTGTTAGTTTCAAGGTATGAGGATCTAGTCCTAATAATGAGTAACAAGTGGTAGATGGTATGGAAAATGAAGGTGGACACACTTTAACAACTTCATTGCCAAATCCAGCTACATAAAAATGAATCCTTTCTCCACTTTGGCATGCATTAATAAACTAGTCATGAGCAGTTTTGCATTAGGACAAAGTAAAAACAACTTTATCCCACTATTGTAGCTACCATAAAGAATCACAAAGAGAATAATGTAATGATGAAGCACACTCGAATGACCTAGATCAATCAGGAAGGGTTTGAGTGAGCTAAATTTATGAAAGTAGTTGTAAATTTTTTTAAATGGATTTGAGCTCATTTGATTCCCTTTTAAGTGAAAAAATTTTCCCTCTCTTGATTTTTTTCTTCTATAAATATAGCCTTCAAGCTATTATTTTGCATCCTTCAGGCTAGTACGACTAGACTCTACCAGAATTATATTTGACACCTCTTGGAATATTGAATAGAGTAATTCAACAGTCATTTGCTAATCTGTATTTAGTGTTTTATGTTAGTTTAATATGCAAATGTGATTTTTATCTACCTTGTGTATGACCAAACTCAACCAAAGTTCTAGAAACTTGCTTTGTAGGTCATATAATGTGTCTCAACATTAATCTCTCAAAGATATAGTGTACAACCAAATTTAAGTGTCTTCAACTATACCTTATTTTCATTTCTTCTTAGTCTAAGTGTATCAAACTAACCTCTATATGAAATAATATTGCATAGAAACTAAAATCATTGAATTATCTTCTTTCATAGTTCATTAGTGTGTTAAGGATTCCAAGCTTAAGAGTGGATCTGATTAATTCTTGGTGCATCACCATACATTAGAATAGGTTTTAATTTGTGAAAATACCTTAGCTCTTTTCACCCCAACCAATTTTAGATTTTAGAAGTAAAGGTACAAATTATAAAACCTGAGCAGCTAGCCTCATAAAAAATCCTAGAGGTCTAGTCTAGTTATTATCATCCCACATCCTTAGACCATTCCCATATTAGTCAAGGTATGGGTCAGAATTGAACAAAGTTGACCTCTATTAGGTGCTATATAGATAGCTAACAGTTCTGGCATGCCGAATGGGACAACTTATTTATATAATTTTGCATATCTAAGTATGGTATCAAACTTTAGAGTTTCTTTCTAGATTTGCATGATTTTCATGCCCCCTTGAGTTATCAAAAGATCCTCTGAAAAAGGGAAGGAGATTGATTTATTTGAGATACCTCTCTAATAAATAAAGAATAAGAAAACCTCTCAGTCAAAACCTACATGTACCCCTCTTGTTCCCCCTATTATTTCCTAAAATACTCCTGTTCAATCCAGTATTGTTTAACCAAACATTGTTATAAACCCCATACCTCATATGGGTATTCGTAAGAGGTAAGCCTTTATGCCATTCAATGGTGGTATTCCAATGAATCTTAATCAGTGGGATGATATTCAAATCATGGATTTGAAGGATCTTGCCTATTATATAGAATAAAATTTAATTACTCTTATAGAACATATCATAGATATCGATAACCTTTGTTCATTGCATCATGTGACTCAAGAAAATGTAGCAATGAGGTTGTTAGAAACTTATTTCAAAGAGAAATTAGTTCAATGGTATAGAGGATTGGCCCCTACATCAATTAATAGTTGGGATGAGTTTGGAAAGGTCCTGTGTAAGTACTTTGAGGACAAAGGAGATCATATTTCACTTTTGGAGGAACTAATAATGATCAAGAGATTCAATCATGAATTTATGGTGGATTTCAGCCACAGATTCCAAAAGACCTGGGACATAATTCCTATAGTGATCAAAACTATGCCCAATTATGCTTTTTTGTATTATTTAAAGGCTCTCAATTTAGATGTAGCTATGATGTTTCAATCCATGGGAGGGAACACCCTACCTAGAGCTTTTGAAGTAGTAATTAAGGCTGAAAATTGCCTTATAAAAGTAGGTAAGTTGACTCCAAGGCCACTAATGCCTCTCTTCCTAGAGATACATCCTCCTACCCCAACTATTACTTCAGTTCCATATTCAACAAAGTTTTATCAAATATAAGGTGAGCAAACTGATAGACTTGGGAAGATAGAGAGTCATATCAAAGCCTAGAACAATAAGTTTGTTGTAATGGAGAGGAAACAAGCTCCATCATATAGGCTATGCCAAAAAAATAATCAGAAATTTTAGTATACTAGGCCACCCTATCAATCCAATTATCAAGGACAAGGGTAGAAGCCTAAGTCAAGGTAATACAATCCTAATTCTCTAATTTATTCTATAGCTATTGTGCCAACTCAAAATGATGATGCTTGGGAAAGTTAGTGGCAGTCAGAGGGACAACCTAATGAGATGGTGATGGCCACTACTGGATACATGTATCAAGACCCTAGTTGGTAGCATGCTATTTCATTTTAAGGTCATGATATGATGCCTCCTATACCACAAGCCCCCCCAAATGAGTCAAGACAACATGCTTGCCATGTCATTATTAGAATCTCCAAGCTAAAAACAAGGGAACATGGGAAGAGCACCAACTGATACAACATGCATGAATTTGATAAGGGGAATATGTATTTAAGCATGTAACAGCTAATATGGGACATTCTTCACATAAGACAAATGAACCAATTACATCCCAGACACAGGCTAAGAAGAGGATGTTGTAGGATCACTTGGGGTAATATAATAATTCTTCATCATCTCCATATACTATTCAATAACCTACTCCTTTAGATGTGGCTACTAAAACACCTACAAATCAACAAGTGCCCCAACCTCATGGATAGTAGTACAAGTTCCCCTTTATTCTTCTTGTTACTCAAATTCCAAGTGATGCTTCCACTTTCAAGGTGCAGTCCAAAGGTACTAATCTTCCCATTAATATTGTGTATCATTTGAATAAGGCTAATGTAACTATGTCCATGTATATGCTCTATCTATCCTAGGATATAAGGATATTCTACATCAAGAGCTCTCTAAACTTTCTCATGTGGAAAACATAGCTAATAAAGTGAACACTATTTTCATCAATAATAGTTAGACCAACCAAGCCCCTAGACAAGTTCCCAATCAAACCCCAAGTAAAATTCAATCTAAAAATGTTGTTCACCCTTCTAAGGTTGTTAAACCTCCCCCATTTTATCTATCAGTCATCATAGGGGATTGTTTAATATACAATTGTATGATAGACTTAGGTACTTCAACCTCAATTATGCCTAAAGCCATATTAGATAAACTTGGGCTCAAATATGTGCCTAACAAAAAAGGTGTTCTCTAATTGGATGGATCTCCTAATAAGATAGTAGACATATTGAATGCTATATATACTACATTATTAGCCTATCCAAATTATGACATTAATCAAGATGTAATGGTGGTAGACCTTCCTCCATATTTTACCCTATGCTTGTCTAGGGACTTTACTATTAATATTGGGGGATATTTTTCATCTAATTGGTCATATATGGTTTTTAGAACTAGATATAGAACCAAAGTCACTATAAGATCTGAGCTTATCTCCAAGTTCCACCTTAGAACCCTATATGACTAATCTTGCAAATACCAACTATGCCATATTTGAAGAAGTTGAAGAGATTAATGAACAAGAACCCCATGATCATCTTGAAGGCATCTCAGATCTATGCTTGGATGAGTGGGTAGATGATAACCATGGATTTGATCTATATATCAACATTGAAGAAATAGACTTAGGAGTGTACTAGATGCATGAGGAAGGTGTTGTCATACCTTAACTAACACTACTCAAGAAGAGGATGGTATATGGAATTTGTTCTTTGATGGCTCAAGGTCAAAGAATGGAAGTGGAGTGGGAGCCATGTTGATTTCACCCTTAGGTCAAAAGTATTATTTTGCTACAAGAATCCAATTTAGTTTCACCTCAAATACAACTGAATATGAAGCTCTTTTGCATGGTTTGCAAGAAGCAAGAAAGAGAGGTATCCAGCTCCTCAACGTCAAGGGAAATAATGAACTCATAGTGAAACAAGTAAAAGGCCTAAGTGAAGTCAAGAATCACCATGTAAAATCCTATAAGAACTAGGTATAAGACCTCATGAAGGATTTCTTGGCATTTGATATCTTTCTCATACCAAGAGAAACAAACCAACATACAAATAGGCTTACTACCATTGGTACCCAATATGAGATAGCATAAGGATTCAGAGGCAACCAAATATAAGATAAGTTCAAGGTTATATGCATTATAGATATACCTAATAATGAGGTGAGTTATCAAGTCTTTGACAATGATGATTAAATCATATTTTTTCTAATGTAAGAGGCATAATTCTGCCATAAAAATCAAGATAAGTTCTAGAATCAATATGATGATCAAATATCGTAACTGAGGTCTAATAAGCTTCTCAAAGGGCTTGTGACATTATAAATCATATTAAATGAATATGACCAAGTAATAAATGGGAAATCATCCATCTCAAATAAGGAAGAACACTATGAAGAGATAGAGATCTTTAAGGGCAAGTTATTGAAGCTAGGAAAGGTCAATATAACAGAGGAAAGAGCTAAATTTATCACTATATGCTAAGAATTTTTTGATATGTTTTCTTGGGAGTACAAAGGATTGAAAGGGTTTAACCCTAAAATTGCACAACACACCATAAAATTAGAAAGCAATGCCAAGTTAGTCATGTATAAATAGAGGCATGTCAACCCAAGAGTGGAGGACCTCATGAGAAGATAACTCGATAAATTGATTGAATGAAGGATAATATTTCTAATTAAGCATTCCTCTTGGGTGGAAAACCTTATGCTAGTGAGTAAAATGAATGGAAAGATTTATTTATATGTTAAATTTAGGGAAATCAATAAGGTGTCCCTAAAGGATCATTACCCACTACCCTCCATTGATCGAATTCTACAAAAGGTGGTAGGATCTCATTACTCGATGGCTATTCTAGATATAATTAAATCATGTTCAAAGAAGAAGATAGGCATAAGACTACCTTCACTATAAAATGGGGCACCTATGCATATTTTAAAATGCCCTTTGGACTCTCTAATACTAGATCCACCTTCCAAAAAGGAAGGGATGTTTATTTTCATGGTCTTTTGAATGATATGATTTTAGTTTATCTTGATGATATAATAGTTTTTTCAAAGAATATTGATGATCATCTAATAGACTTGAGAGCTATTTTTGATAGATGTAGATAATTTGGATTTTTTTAAAACCTAAATAAATACATTTTTTTAGTGCACAAAGGAAGAATTCTTAGGCATGTGGTGTCCAAATTTGGTCTTTCCATTTATTTAGAGAGGATAGAGACAATCCTTTCTCTATCACTGCCCAAACACAAGAAAGGATTGTAGATCTTCTTAGGCAAGATCAACTTCATCAGGAGGTTCATTTCAGGCTTTATAGAGATGGTCAAGCCTCTCACTCACATGTTGAGAAAAGGTAAAGATTTCACATGGACAAGAGAAGGTAAGAGAAGCTTTGAGGCCATCAAGGAGGAAAATATCATTTCCCCAAACTTCTAAACCCAAATTTCAATAAGGAATTCTACTTGTATGCCTCCCCTACATTAGATGTAATTTTAGCTATGCTTATGCAACATAATGATGAAGGTCTGGATCAACCTATTACTTTCTTCAGCTAAGCTTTGTAAGGTTATGAAGAAAGATATATCTTTGTTGAGAAACATGTAGTTCTCTGTTAAGGAGTTTGAAGAAATTTAGGCATCTGATTTCAAACAATAAGATTATACTAATGGTGGTTAATCCAAGTGTGAAGGATTTTATCCTCAATAGAGACTTAAACAAAAAAGATCTAGATGGGTCACTAAGTGTATGGAGTATAACATTGAATTCATGGTCACAAAGCTAGTCCAAGGTAAGGGATTGTGTGAACATATTGTAGAAGATGTGAGAGAAGAAAATGATATAGTTTTGGTAATCCAAGACACTCAACAAGAAGATGAAGCTACTCTTCCATCCAATTATACATAGGATATCACTAGATTTATCCAAATAGGAGAGTGTCCAATGGGTTCCAATGCATCACAAAGATGACACTTCAGGCTATATCAGTGCCATACATCCTAATTGATAGAGTGTTGTTCAAAAAATACATTGGAGGTATGCTCTTAAGATGTGTTGAAACTAACCAATTTGATAAGATTCTCAAGTAATTTAATGATACTCCTCAAAGAGGTCATTTTTTAGCTAGGACCATAGTTATAAAAATCATTAGAACTGGTTACTTTTGGCCCAATTTATTTAAAGATCCACATGCATGGGTTAAGAAGTGTGTAAAATGTGTAATGTTTACAAGGAAATATAAACTAGCTACTATGCCACTACAGATTATTCATGTTGAATAACCTTTCATGTAATGGGGTTTAGAATTAATTGGAATGATTAATCCTCTATTAATTTTTGTCTATAAGTGGGTCTTGATAGCCATAGACTACTTCACCATATGGGTGGAAGTAGTTCCCTTGAAAGGAACAAATGAGAAATCTGCACTTGAGTTCTATGAGAGCCTAGTCACCCACTTTGGTATTTATCAGCATAAAAGTATGTGAGTGGGATCTTGAGTAAGGTATATATCTAAAATATTCATCAAATTATTATCCAAAAGGTAATGGACTAGATGAGTCCACTAATAAGAGCATGATTTCCAATCATTAAGAGAATAGTGGAACATAATCAGAGGTCTTGACACACAAAGATGAAGACTGATTTATGGACTAATAGAATCACCCCCAAGAAAGCCATTGGTAACTCACCTTATATATTAGTCTATGGAAGAGAATCAAGGCTTCCAATTTCATTGGAATTCCCAGCTTTGGATCTTACACACCAACTAGAGCTTCTAGAAAGTGATGTAATTATGGTTAGAATGAATGAATTGAAAGAATTAGAGGAAGTAAGGGATGATTCCATGCATACCATATGGTCTAACCAACACCAAGTCAAAATGAATTTTGACAAAATATATTCATCAAAGATATTTTAATAAGGTGACATAGTCTTCAAATAGGATTAGGACCATGCAAAACTAGGAAAATACTCCAAGTTTGACAACCTTTGGAGTGGACCCTATATCATCACCAATTACAAAGAGAGCAATGCATTTGAGATTGATATATTAAATGGAGAGATCCTTATCATAATTTTCAATGGGAGGTATCTAAATTTCTAATACTAGCTCCATATCTTTCCCCTTGTACATAAGTAGATAGGTCTATTTTTCCTCCAAGTGTTTTTGCACATTGCTATTTTTAGTTATTTTGTTTGTTGTTTAGGTTGTTTCTTTGTCTTTTACTACTTTGTTTTTGTCCCCCCCCCAATAATCTAAAAAAGTGTTTCCAGAAGTCAAGCAAAGTCTATTTGTAAGTAGCTTTTCATTTGATTAGTCATCAATGTCTGGGTTCAATAACCAATAGGTTAGTCAAATAAGTTAATTAGTCAAAGATGTTGGCTAGATTTGGCCCACATACCAAGTTTGTAATAGAATGGACTAGTTTACTAATGTGAGTGCTTGAAATAAGTATGGAAGTGCATAAGATTCATCCAGTTCTTTATTGTGTTCATCTAGACATCTTGAGCCTAGTGGTAGAAATACCAAGTGAGCATCTTGACAAGGCCATATCTCACATATGTGGTAGTTATAGGGGAAAGTGGTCATATGGGTTTATTAATATTGGTCCTTAGTTTGTATGTGCTAAGTTTCAAATCCTCTGCTAAAGTGTAGATAGATTTATGCATGTGCAAAGTTGGATCTTTAATCAGATTTCACTAAGTTTCCCATACTTAGCCAAATGAGCTCAACCATCATCAAGACATCATGTAGGAGTAGATATGGACCAGATAGTTTGAGAATTTAATATATTCAATTAGAAGGATCTTGGGACTAGTGTATCAAATGGGTTCATTCTTTTTAGTAAGAAGAACATATCCTAAAAATTTGGTGCCTCCATGATTCTCATGCTTCAAGATATAAATATGTAAAGTTGGTTTAAAAAGTATAAGATGTTCATGTGAATGTCAAAATAGAGCTAAGGAAAAAATCCATAAGTGCTTAAAAATGATGTTATATGGGATGTCAATTATGTTCTATGAGATGCCAAATGACAATTGATAAAATGTCAAATTTAAGACAAAACAAGATAAATTCGATTGAGCTAAAATCTAATGGTCATGCAACCATCAATGATGGTCATGGAAAAATCATTTGACTAGAGTGATGATGTTAATTTTAAGATCATGAAATAGCAATTGGATTTTAAATTGTGGGTCATTGTAGATCAATGGTTAGCATTTAATCAAGCATTCAGATCTAGTAGCAAGAAGAGGTCAAAGGGTTAGTGAATCTCAAGAGAAAATGCATGCATGATAAGTTTCAATGATGTGTTTAACTGGTAGAGGATCAATGGTTGGAGCTTGATCATGTAGATAAAAATTGATGAAGTAAGATGAGTCAATATTTCAATGAGTTGAGTTAGATTTTGATAGCCAATGAGAATAAAGGTGAGCCCAAATAACTTAGATAGAGGTAAAAGTGTTAGTATTTGACCAAGGCAAATAAGCATGAATGAAATCAAGAATAAGCACAATCTAGGTTGGGAAAGGATTGTATATTTTGGGATCAAACAATGTAGCCTTGTCAATTTCAAGGTATGAGGATTTAGTCCTCATAATGAGTAATATGTGGTATATGGTATGGAAAGCGAAGGCATAAACACTTCAATGACTCCATCACCAAAGCTAGATGCATGAAAATGACTCCTTTCTTCACTTTGACATGCATCAAAAAACTATTCATGAGTGGTTTTGCATCAAGAAAAAGTAAAAATAACATGATCCCACCATTTTAGCCACCATGTAGAATAAAAAAGAGAATAGTTTAATGATGCAATAGACTGGAATGACTAGATCAATCAAGAAGGGTTTAAATGAGCTTAATTTGTGGAGGTAGTTGTAACAACTTTTAAAATGGATTAGAGATCTTTTGATTCCATTTTGAGCACCCAAATCCTCCCTCTCTCTTGATTCTTTTATTCTATAAATATAGCCTTTGAGCTATTATTTTGCATCCCTTAGGCTGGTATGACTAGACTCTACCAAAATTGTATTGACACCTCTTGGAATAGTGAATAGAGTATTTATATAGTCATTTAATAATCTATATTTAGTGTGTTGTGTTTGTTTAATATGAAAATGTGATTGTTATCTTCCTTTTGTATGACTGAATTCAACCTAAGTACTAGAAACTTTATTTGTAGGTCATATAGTGTGTCTCAGCATTGATCTCTCAAAGATATAGTGGACAACCAAATTTAAGTGTCTGCAACCAAACCTTATTTTTATTGCTCCCTAGTCCAAGTTTATCAAACTAACCTCTATATAAAATATTATTACATATAAACTATAGTAAGCATTTCATTATCTTATTTCATATTTCATTAGTGTGTTAAGGAGTCCAAGCTTAAGAGTGGATTTGATAAATTCTTGGTGCATCACCATACATTAAACTAGGTTTTAATTTGTGAAAATCCCTTCGATATTTTCACCCCAACTAGTTTTAGATTGTAGAAGTAAAGGTCCAAATTATAAAACCTAATGAGCTAGCCTCATAAAAAATTCTAGAGGTCTAGTCTAGTTATAGGCATCCCATAACCTTAGACCATTCCCATGTTAGTATAGAGGTGCTGTCTAGATAGCTAATAGTTTTGGCATGCCCAATGGGACAACCTATTTACATAATTTTGAATATCTAAGTATAGTAGCAAACTTTAGAGTTTCATTTATAGATTTGCATAATTTTCATGTCCCTCAGAGTTATCACAAGATCTTTTACAAAAGGGAAGGAGATAGATTTATCTGAGCTACCTCTTCAATCAACAAAGAAAAATAAAACCTCTTAGTAAAAACCTACATGTACCCCTCTTTTTCCTCCTGTAATTGCCCAAAATTCCCCTATTTAGTCCAGTATTATTCAACCAAACATTGTTATAAACCCTATACCTTAGATGGTTGTTCATAGGAGGTAAGCCTTTGTGCCATTAAATGGTGGTATTCATTTGAGTCTTACTCAATGGGATGATATTCCCATCTTGGATTTGAAGGATCTTGCCTATTATACAAAATAAATCTAGTACTCTTATAGAACATATCATAGATATCGGTAACCTTTGTTTAGTGCATCATGTGACTCGGGAAAATGTAGCAATGAGGTTGTTAGCAACTTATTTCAAAGAAAAAGCAATTCAGTGGTATAGAAGATTGGCCCCTACATAAATTAATAGCTAGGATGAGTTTGAAGAGGTCCTATGAAAGCACTTTGAGGACAAGAGTGATCATCTTTCACTTGTGGAGCAGTTAAAAATGATCAAGAGATTCAATCATGAATTCATGGTGGATTTCAACTATAGATTCCAAGCGACCTGGGACATAATTCTATAGTTATCAAGACTATGCCCAATTATGATTTTCTATACTATTTAAAGGCTCTCAATTTAGATGTAGCTATGATGATTCAATCCATGGGAGGGAACACCTTATCTATAGATTTTGAAGTAGTAATTAAGGCTAAAAATTGCCTTATACAAGCAGGCAAGTTGGCTCCAAGGCCACCAATGCCTCTCTTCCTAGAGATACATCCTCTTACCCCAACTATTGCTGTAGTTCCATATTTAACAAATTTTTATCAAACAAAAGGTGAGTAAACTGATAGACTAATGAAGATAGAGATTTTTATTAAAGCCTAAAATAATAAGTTTGTTGCAATGGAGAGGCAACAACCTCCATCATATAGGGCATACCAAAATAGTAATAAATTTTTTTAGTACAATAGGCCACCTTATTAATCCAATCAAAAAGGATAAGGGTAGAAGCCTTAGTCAAGGTAATATAATCTTAATTCTCTAAGTAATTTTAGAGCTATTATGCAAACTCAAAACAACTATGCTTAGGAAGGTCAATGGTAGTTAGAGGGATAGTCCAATGAGAAGGTGATGGCCACTACTGAAGACATGTATCAAGACCCTAGTTAGAAGCATGATCCTTCATTCCAAGGTCATGATATGATGCCTCCTCTACCAAAAACCCCCCAAATGAGTCAAGACAACATGCCTACCATGTAATTATTAGAATCTCAAAGCCAACAACAAGGGAGCATGGGTAGAGCACTAGTTGATACCATATGCATGAATTTTTAAGAAGGGGAATATGCATTTGATCATGTAGAAAATAATATGGGACAAGCTTCATAGAGGAAAAATGAACCAATTTTAACTTAGATAAGGGATAAAAAGAGGATTTTGGAGGACAACTTGGGGAAATCTAATATTTCTTGATCATCTCTATAGACTAGTAAACAACTTACTCCTTCAGATGTGGCTGCTAAAGTGCCTAAAAATCAACAAGTGCCCCAACCTCATGGATAGCAATAGAAGTCCCCCTTTATTCCTCATGTTACTCAAATGCCAAGTAATGCTTCCACTTCTAAGTTTCAATCCAAAGGTACTAATATTCCCTTTAGTATTGTGGATCATTTGAATAAGGCTAATGTAACTATGTCCATGTATGATGCTCTATCTATCTTGAGATAGAAGAATATTCTCCAACAAGAGCTCTCTAAACTTTCTTATGTGGAAAAAATAATTGATAAAGTGAACATTATTTTCATTAATAATAGTTAGCCCAACCAAACCCCTAGCCAAGTTCCCAATCAAACCCCAATCAAAAGTCAATCTCAAATTATTTTTCACCCTTTTAAGGTTGTTAATCCTCCACCATTTTATCTATCAATCATTATAAGGGGTTTTTTAGTACACAATTGCATAATAGACTCAGGTGCTTCAACCTATGTGATGCATAAATCCATAATAGACAAGATTGGGCTCAAATATGTGTCTAACGGAAAAGGTATTCTATAATTGGATGGATACACTACTAAGATAGTAGGCATCTTGAAATATTTATAGATTACATTAGCAGTCTGTCCAAATTATGTCATTAATCAAGATGTAATGATGGTAGACCTACCTCCATATTTAGCCCTATGCTTGTCTAGGGACTTTACTACTAATATTATGGGATATTTGTCATCTACTTGGTCATATATGGTTTTTAGAACTAGATATGGAACCAAAGTCACTATAGATCTGAGCTTATCTCTAGATTCCACCTAGAACCTTATATGCCTAATCTTGTAAATACCAACTATGCCATATTTGAAGAAGTTGAAGAGGTTAATGAACAAGAACCCCATGATCATCTTGAAGGCATCTTATATCTATACTTGTATGAGTTGGTAGCTGATAACCATGGATTTGATCCATATAATAACATTGAAGAAACAAACCTAGGAGTGTACTACATGCATGAGGAAGGTACTACTATACATTCCTTAACTAACACTACTAAAGAAGAGGATGGTATATGGATTTTTTTCTTTGATGGCTCAAGGTCAAAGAATGGAAGTGGAGTGGGAGCCATGTTGATTTCAATCTTAGATTAAAAGTATCATTCCACTTGAAGACTACAATTTAGTTTCACCTCAAATACAACTAAATATGAAGCTCTTTTGGATGGTTTGCAAAAAACAAGAAAGAGAGTTATCTAGCTCCTCAATGTCAAGGGTGATAGTGAGATCATAGTGAAATAAGTAAGAGGCCTAAGTATAGTCAAGAATAACCATTTGAAATCCTATAAGCACTAGGTATGGGACCTCATAGAGGATTTCTTGGCATTTGATATCCAGTTCATACCAAGAGAAGTAAACCAACATGTAGATAGGCTAGCTACCATTGGTGCTCAATATGAGATAGCATGAGTTAGAGGCAACCAAAGCCAAGATAAGGTCAAGGTTATATGAAAACTAGCTATACCTAACAATGAGGTGAGTTGGTAAATCTTTGATAATGATGATCAAATCATATGTTTTCTAATACAAGAGGTAAAATTTTAACATAAGAATCAAGACAAGTTCCATAATCAATATGATGATAAAATAGTAAAATTGAGGTCTAATAATCTTCCCAAAGGGATTTTGACATTAGAAGTCATATTCAATGAAGATGACCAGGTAAAAAATGGGAAATCATGCATCCTAGCTAAGGAATAACACTATCAAGAGATAGAGATCTTTAAGGCCAAGTTGTTGAAGCTAGGAAAGGTCAATACAATAGAGGAAAGAGATCCATTTATCACTTTGTGCCAAGAATTTTCTGATATATTTCCTTGGGAGTAAAAAGTATTGAAAGTTTTTGGCCCAAATCTTACACAAAATACCATCAAATTATAAAGCAGTGCCAAGCCAGTCAGGTAGAAACATAGGCTTGTCAACCCAAGAGTGGAGGACCTCATGAGAAGATAACTCTATAAATTGATTGAATCAAGGATAATATTTCTAATTAAGCATTCCTCTTGGGTGGTAAACCTTATGTCAGTGTGGAAAAATAATCGAGTGATTCATCTATCTGTTAAATTCAAGGATGTCAATAAGGTGTCCCGAAAGGATCATTACCCACTTCCCTCCATGGATCAAATTCTACAAAAGGTGGTAAGTTCTCAAAGGTTCTCATTGATTGATGGATTTTCTGGCTATAATCAAATCATGGTCAAAGAATAAGATAGGCATAAGACTACCTTCACTATAAAATGGGGCACCTATGCATATTTTAAAATGCCCTTTGGACTCTCTAATGTTGGAGCCACTATCTAAAGAGTAATGAATTTTTTTCATGGTTTTTTGAATGATATGGTTTTAGTTTATCTTGATGATTTACCAATTTTTTCAAATAATCTTGGTGATCATTTAATGCACTCAAGAGATATTTTTGATAGATGTAGACAATTTGGAGTTTTTTTAAACCCAAATAAATGCATTTTTTTAGTACATAAAGCAAGATTTCTTGGGCATGTGGTGTCCAAATCTGGTCTTTCCATTTATCTAGAGAGGATAGAGGCAATCCTTGCTCTATCATTGCCCAAACACAAGAAAGGTTTGTCAAGCTTCTTAGGCAAGATCAAATTAATCAAGAGGTTCATTCCAAGATTTATAGAGATGGTCAAGCCTCTCATTTACATGTTGAGAAAAGGCAAGGAGTTCACATGGAAAAGCTAAGGGAAGAGAAGCTTTGGGGCCATCAAGGAGGCCATATCTCATGCCCCCACACTTATAAACCTAGATTTCAATAAGGAGTTCTACTTGTATGCCTTATCTACATTAGATGTAATTTTAGCTATGCTTATGTAGTAGAATGATGAAGGTCTAGAGTGACTTATTGATTTCTTTAGCCAAGATTTATAAGGTTATGAAGAAATATATAGCTTTGTTGAGAAATATATAATTGTTGTTATAATGAGTTTGAATAAATTCATGCATTTGATTTCAAATAATAAGATTATACTAATTGTGGCTCATCCAAATGTGAAGGATTTTATCCTCAAAAAAGAATTAAATGAAAAAATATCTAGATGGGTCACTAAGTGTATGGATTATGACATTGAATTCAGGGTCACAAATTTAGTCTGAGGTAAGGGATTATGTGAACATATTGTAGAAGATGTGAGAGAAGAAAAAGAGATAGTTTTGGTAATCTAAGACACTTAACAAGAAGATGAAGTTACTCTTCCATCTAGCTGGACATAAGATATTGATAGATTTACCCAAATAGGAGAGTGTCTAATAGGTTTCAATGTATCATAAAGAAGACACTTCAAGCTGTAATCAGTGCCATAAATCTTGATTGATGGAGTGTTATTCAAAAAAGACATTAGAGGTATGCTCCTAAGACGTGTTAAAACTAACCAATTTGATTATCTTTTTAAGAAATTTCATGATATTACTCACATAGGCCATTTTATAGCTAGGACCATAGGTAAAAAAATCATTTGAGCTAGTTAATTTTGGCCCAATTTATTTAGAGATGCATATGCATGGGTTAGGAAGTATACAAAATGTGCAATGTTTATAGGGAAATAAAAACTAACTATTATGCCACTGAAGCCTATTTAATTTGAATAGCCTTTCATGCAATGGGGTTTAGACTTCATTGGCATGATTAGTCCTCCATCTAGTGTTGGCCATAAGTGGGTCTTGATAGCCATAGACTACTTCACCAAATGGGTGGAAGTAGTTCCCTTGAAGGAAGTAAATGAGAACTCTATACTTTAGTTCTATGAGAGCCTAGTCACCCACTTTAGAGTACCTTATACTATAATATCAGACAATGTTTTGGTATTTAAAAACATAAAGGTATGTTATTAGGCTCTTGATTAAGGTATATATTTGACATCTTCATCAAATTATTATCAATGGGGTAATGGACTAGTTGAGTCCACTAATAATAACCTGATTTAGATCATTAAGGGAACACTGGAAGATAATCAAAGGTATTGGTACATAAAGATAAAGAATGATTTATGGGCTGATAGAATTACCCCCAAGAAGGCCATTGGTAACTCACCTTATCTCTTAGTCTATGTAAGAGAATCAAGGCTACCAATTTCATTGGAGCTTGCACACCAACTAGAGCTTCTAGAAAGTGATGCAATGGAGGTTAGAATGAATGAACTAAAAGAATTAGAAGTAAGAGATGATGCCATGTATACCATGTGGTCTAACTAATACCAAGTCAAAATGAATTTTGATAAAAGAGATTCATCTAAGACATTTCAATAAGGTGACATAGTCCTCAAATGGGATGAGGACTGTGTAAAACTAGGAAAACAATCCAAGTTTGATAGCCTTTAGAATGGGCCATATATCATCACCAGTTGTAAAGAGAGAAATGCCTTTGAGATTGATAGATTGAATGGAGAGATCATTTTCATCCCTATCAATGGAAGGTATCTCAATTTATGCCACTAGTTCTATATCTTTTCCTTTGTACATAAGTAGATAGGTCTATTTTTCCTCCAAGTGCTTTTACACATTGCTATTTTTAGTTGTTCTATTTGTCATTTAGGTTATTGCTTTGTATTTTATTTATTTATTATTGTCCCCCCTACCAATAATCCAAAAAAGTATTTATATAAGTCAAGTAGAGTCTTTTTTTAAGTATCTTTTCATTTGATTAGTCATCAATGTTTAGGTTCCATGACCAACAAGCTGGTCAAGCCAGTTGAGTCACCAAAGATGTTGGCTACTTTTGGCCCACATACCAAGTTTGTATTAGTATGGAATAGGTTAATAATGGAAGAGTATATAGATAGAGTGTCAAAGACCCTATGGGATGTCAAGAGTGCTTGAAATAAGTATGGAAGTGTATAACAGTCATCTGGTTCTTCATTGTGTTCATCTAGACATCTTGAGCCTAGTGGCATAAATGCTAAGTGAGCATATTAACAAGGACATATATCAAACATGTGTTAGTTTTAGGGGAAAGTGGTCACATGGGTTCATTCATCTTGGTCCCTAGTTGTTATTCACTAAGTTCTATTTCCTCCACCAAAGCACAAATGGAATTATGCATGTGTAAAGTTGGCTCTTCAATAAAATTTCACTAAGTTTCCCATAGCCAAATGAGCTTGACCATCACTATGACATCATGCAGGAGTAGATATGGATTAGATAGCTTGAGAATTTAATATATTCACTTAGAAAGATCTTGGGATTAGTATATCGAATGGGTTCATTCTTTTTGGTAAGATGAACATCTCCTAAAAGTTTGGTGCCTCCATGATTCTCATGCTTCAAGATATAAATATGAAAAATTAGTTTAAAAATAATAAGACATTCATACAAATGTCAAAATAGAGCTTAGGAAAAAATACATATGTGCTTAAAAATTATGGTTAATGGGATTTCAATTATGTTCTCTAAGATGCCAAATGATGGTCGATGAGATGTCACCTTAAGACAAAACAAGACAATCCCATTGAGATTAAATCTAAAGGTCATACGACTGTTAATGATGGTCATGTGAATATAATTTAATGGGAGTGAGTATGTCAATTTAAGATCATGAAATAGTTATTGGTTTTTAAATAGTGGGTCTCAGTAGATCAATAGTTGGCACTTGATCTAGCATTTAGATATAATGGTGACTGGAGGTCCAAGGGTTAGTGAATATCAAGAGCAAATACATGCATGCCAAGTGTCAATGATGTGTTTAACTGGTAGAGGATCAATGACTGGCACTTGATCACGTGAATCAAAATTGATAGAGTGAGATGAGTCAATATTTTAATGAGCCAAGTTAGATTTCAATATCCAATCAAAACAAAGGTGAGCCCAAGTGACTTAGATGGAGGTCAAAGTGTTGGTTTTCAACTAAGGTGAATAAGCATAAATGGAACTGAGCTTGAGCATGATCCAAGTTGGCTAGGAGTGAATATTTTAGGATCAAATGGTGCATCCCTATCAGTTTCAAGGTATGAGGATCTGGTCCTCATAATGAGTAATAAGTGGCAAATGGTATGGAAAATTAAGGTAGACACTTTTCAATGACTTCATCGCCAAAGCCAGCTACATGAAAATGATTCCTTTTTCCACTTTGGCATGCATCAAAAAAATATTCATGAGTGGTTTTGCAATAGGAAAAAGTGAAACAACTTGATCCTACTATGGTATCCACCATGGACAATTACAAAGAGAATAATTTAATGATGCAACAGACTAGAATGACCTAGATCAATCAAGAAGAGTTTGAGTGAGCTTAATTTATAGAGGTAGTTGTAATAAATTTTCAAATGGATTTGAGATCATTTGATTCCATTTTGAGCACCAAAAATATCCCTCTCTTTTACTTCTTTTATTTTATAAATATGGCCTTTGAGCTATTATTTTACGTCCCTCAGGCTAGTATGACTAGACTCTACCAGAATTATATTTGACACCTCTTGGAGTAGTGAATAGAGTATTTTTGTAGTCATTTTCTAATATATATTTAGTGTTTTATGTTTGTTTAATATGTAAATTTGATTTTTATCTTCTTTTTATATGACTAAACTCAACCTAATTGCTATTAAATTTATTCATCGGTCATATAGTGTGTTTCAACATTGATCTCTCAAAGATATAGTGGACAACCAAATTTAAGTGTCTTCAACCAGACCTTATTTTCATTTTCCCCTGGTCTAAGTATATCAAACTGACCTCTATACAAAATAATATTGCATAGAAACTATAGTAAGCATTACATTAACTTCTTTCATAGTTCATTAGTGTGTTAAGGAGTCTAAGCTTAAGAATGGATCTGATAAATTCTTGGTACATCACCATACATTAAAATCATTTTTACTTTGTGCAAATCCCTTAGCTCTTTTCACCCTAGCTAGTTTTAGATTGTATAAGTAAAGGTCCAAATTATAAAACCTAAGGAGCTAGCCTCATAAAAAATCCTAAAGGTCTGATCTAGTTATAGGCATCTCACAAACTTAGACTATTCACATGTTAGTCCAAGTATGGGTTAGACTTGAATAAACCTAACCTCTATTGGGTGTTATCTTTCACTTAGAACTTTCATAAGGTTTTTCATTGGACCAAATGGTGCTTGGAGGTGGTGGAGGGGTCCCCTAATTACAATCTTATGGTAGTAGGAGAGATAAAGAGGATTTATTCATTATGAACAATCCTTAAGAATAGAACATGCCTAAAACCCTCTTAAAACCCTAGTAAAGACTAGTTGAGAGAGATGCAATCCTAAAGCACATGATAAGACTAGTTTCTCCTAAAACCTCCTAAATTTTTTTGAGGACTCCAAGTATATTCTCTACGTGTACCTTTTACTTGTAATTATATAAATTATAATAAATAGACTATATTGCATGGTTTTTGTTGAGAAATGAACTTGAAAAATATTGGAAGAGGTCACCTAATATTTATTTCATCTATTCAAGCCAAAATATGTACACAAGCTATCCTAGAATTTCTCCAACAGACTCCATTTTTCAAGTCAATATCAAACATGTCTAAAATGAGACTAGGTTTCAAGGCCACTTTATGGTTCTCACACTTACATAGGGTTTCAATGCCTAAAATTTGGTATGAAGGATGGTGATAGGCTAGTTAAAGTGAATAAAATTATTTTGGGTGGTTTCACATGCATTGGAGAGATTTGGAGCAAAAAAATAGGCTTCTAGGTAAGGAGGCCTAATTGAGACCTAATTAAAGAGAGAGAAAGGCAATAAAAAACACTTCCACTCAGACTTAAAACTTGGTATGAATATTTAAGGGGATACTGGATCCTCAAATATGTGCTCAATTTTTCAATAACCTCAGTACATTCTTCTACATAAGGAGGTTTATAGGTTTTTAGGGTTATAAGTAAAATAGGCTTAATGAGAGCTTGAGGAGCAAAATGGAGTTTTGGGAGTTTTTCCAAGAACCAAAATGGATTTATTCATGTTTTATAAGGTATTTTAATACATTTCATGAAGATAGAGTTCCTTGGAGAATGTGAACTCAAGTTTTGAGCCACTTGGACAAAGTTAGGCATGGTAAATGAAGAGTTTCAAGGTACCTAAGCATTTGAATGATGAGTGTCATTGAAATGTCAGACTAAATGAGTTTATAAATACACGTAAAGTGTAAAATGAGAAGGTATAAATGAATTAATGTATAATTTATGATTAGGAATCCCATTTTTCACTTTTCTTATTCAAGGAAGTATAGTTTTCGAGAAGATGATTAAGGTGTCAAGTTCTAACTCCTATACCACTTGGAGGATGAAGCATATTCAAAGGAGAGACACATGGATTTATAATTATATTTGGAATATTTCATAGCTCTTCTTATTTTCAAATTACATGTAGACACTTGATAATATTATTATCCTACGGCCCCCCTCTCTCTCTTCCCAATTCTCTATATAAGTAGCCATTTTTGGCCTCGTAATGCATCCACATCTGGTATGGAGAAGACCTGCTAGTTTGAGTACTAATTTTTACTTTGAATAAAATATTTCAATCTAGTTTTAAGTTCTCAACTTCTTTTTTAAGTGTGTGAAGTAATTCATGGTTGAATGGCAAGTGATAGTTATTTCTCCTTGTGTTCATCTCACTCTCTCATGCTTTGTGCAAATAATGTGCCTTCTAAATGATCACATGATGTGTAGTGAGTTGTTTTGTGTGTATTTAAGTGTAAGGAAGAGTATTAGTTTCTATTATTAGACCTACCAGTCATTTACCTTAAGAAATAGATTGCATCTTACCTTCATGTTGAAACACTTTTGTTAGGAGAACCTTGGGTGTTGAAATCAGTTTTGTAAATTACCTTTTCGTAGTGAAAGTTAAAGAAGTATTATGGAGCTAATATTTGTGCATCACCTATTTTAGGTTAGTGTTAATATAATTCTATCCCTTTTCCTTCAAATTAAGTAGATTAGTGGTTTATTGTAGGTGTGGTACAAGTGATCTAGCCCTTCAATATAGAGACTCATATCTCTCATAAGTCGCCCAAAACTTGAGAGATGTTTCCATGTTATATAAAATTGAATGAGGATAGATTAGAAATCCTTAGGGTAAAAATGTGATTTTTAATAGGAGTGAGATATGCTCTTTGCTCATTATAACAATAAATTAAAGAGTTTTGAGATTGTTCATTATTTTTTTTATCCTTGTTAGATTTGATTCAATTTATTACATGCTTCTTAAATATGTTCCTTATTAAGGTAAGACAAAATGTAATTAAAACTAGGAAAACTTAAAGCAAAAAGTGATAATCTAGTAGACACAGTGATTCTTTGTAAACTGAGAATCAAATAACAAAAATATGAAATTTAGATCGTAGAAAAAAGTGTTTTATTAATGTATGGAGATTAGTAAATTTCATTAAAATATTTTTGTATTATATAATAAATTTGAGGTCAAAATAAATTTATTTAAGTGTTAGATATTGAACTTGAGGTCGAAAGCAAATTATTTTAGTGTTAGATACTAGATTCAAGGTTAAAAGTAAATTATTTTAGTGTTAGATATTCATGAATTTATCTAAACCCTGACACATGTTTTTTAAAAACAATGGCTAAATAAAATGTGCAGGTTCACCAATATGTTTTATCAAACTTTTTAATTAATTGGTGCATTAACTCTAATTAAAAAAATGAATATAAAGGTAGACAAATTTGTAAAGTAACTTACAACTAGAAAAATGAAACCAAAGTATTGAAATAGACAAATCACAAATGAATTAAATAAATTAAGTATGGAAAACATAAGGAAACTTAAATATTTTCTATCTATAAGTTGATTATGTGTGACAGAAAGACTATTGGAACTAAATAATTAGATTAGATTATGTGCATGTAATAAAAACTTTAACTATCATTAATAAGGGTTAGGATCTATTGGAATAAGATAATATTAACTACCCATGCTATTATCTATGGGTTGATCTTGTCCTATATAAAAAATTAAGAAAATTAAAGCATAATCATCTACACTTGATTGAAATATTCCTATGTTCTAAAATTTGTCCTTCGATTATACATAGAGGAATTACAAAAGACTTCTTCAAAGTTAAAACCCTATCAAGTCTTACAATAGCTAAAAATATATAAATATAAATGGGGAGTGTAATGGGTTGAGATGATCCCAATGATCCTTGAATATTGATCATTTCTTATGTATTTGATACTATGAAGATGGAAATAAATCCTATGTAGTTTTGCCACATCAAGTGCTTAGTGGGATTATGATCCTTTTGTTACATGAAATCATATAGATATGGATTGAATACTTGATAATGATTTTATTGAATTATATAGAATATGATCTTAAATTGGCTAAGGGTAGCTTCAAGTGAATAAAATCAAATTTTGTAAGAAAAAGGAAGCTTTTCTCAATGTATAATAATCTAAGTATGCCACAATATTGAAATTACCCAATAATAGAATAGGTGACTCAAATGTGTATTTGTATTAATACACAAGGGGAAAAAATCATGCTAAATATCCTAAAAATATGGACCAAACTATAAGGGAGGGTTTAACTTTGAAAAATAATTATTACAAAGTGAAGGACGGGATTGACCCATAAGGGTCAAGATTGACTACCACTATTGTTCTATGCTGGTTGATTCTATCTTAGAAGGGTGACATTTGAGATTAAGAATTTGAAATGTCTATATAGATGCTTAGAGGGGTTTTTATTAATTAATAACATATTTTCAAGTTTAAAATAATAACTTATAACGGGATAGGTCCATACAAACACTTAGGATAGATGAGGTGGCAAAATACGGCCATATTAAGTTCTCAAGTAAATTAAAGAAAAAATGGGCCAAAAATGACATTATAAAGTATTCATGACCAAATTTGAGTATATAAAAAGCTACGTACTCTATATATTATCATACATCATTCTATTTCATAAGGGTAATGGTGTTCTATGTCAAAATTCAAACATCTTTTGATAGGATATCTATTGGTATGTTAAAAAATATCAATAATAAAATATTTAAATTTAGAAGGTTAAAATAATAAAAGAAATGTAAATATAGTTAGAAGGTCCTCCTTATCCAAATATCAGTAAATGCTTAATAGATTTATATGTTGAACTAGTTTTGTACACTTGATAAATATCACTTATGTCTCTACCATTTAATTCCAAACCTTCCTTGTCACTGATAGGATCACCTTCACCATCCCATTGGGCCTAAATGCTTATATTTGGTCTAACCTTGACATTCTAATTACCCAAATCACCTATAACACATAACATTCTTGAATTATGATATATATATCCTTTAATATTAGCTATAAATCTCTAACAACCTTCCATATTCCTAGACAACTGCATTTAAACTTAGACAATAGTGTCGACACTATTATCCCTGATCCAACATAAGTGTCCTTGCCTTATAAACACTCAAATTTAAAAATATTTTGATATGTATGTGTTAACCTAATAAATTTCATTAACACTTGAGAATATTTTAAAAAGGTGTGGTATAACTACAAGTTAAATTCAACTCATTAATCATCTAAAAAATACTAGTAAAGAACCTATTCAAGCTCATTCAATCATTTTCAAAACTGAGTTATACTACCCAATTCTTCCCTATTTATATATTAGTCATAGGAGTAGTCACATTATAGGTCATAATAATTCAAAGAGCATCTCATGGACCATTTTTTTCAAGTTACAAGCTAGATCATTTACATGTACTAGCATATAGTATATTTCACCCTTATGCACACTTAAGCCAACACATAAGAGAAAATTACATATATCTAAGGCCCTTTTTAGAGTATTAGATATGTAGGTAATTCTCATTAATAGAAGGATCCTTAAGGTTAGCTTTAATTCATGAAGGTAACCTGACATAAGAAGAGGATCTAGGGTTTTGATCTATATTTTGATATTGAGAGCCCATACATGTGATTTGAAGACACAATCTGAAAGGTGATAGAAAACCCAAAAAGACCCAAATGGAAGTTCAATATTCTATACAACATAGATGCATTAAAACACATACAATAGTATCAATGCAAGTGTTTCCAAGGAAATTCAAGTGTGCATGCTAGCAAAAAGCTAATTTTTTAGAATCTTATGATTAGATCAAAATATTTAGACAACTTATTTCTATAGTTTCCTTTCTTAGACTTACTTGTGCATCGGTGTATAAGCTAAGTATACTATCTTTTTGTATTTATGTTATTAGAATATTCAATGTCTTACTTTATATATTTGGCACATGTTTAGATTAAATATTTAATATAAAAATATTATTTAGAATCTAATTTTATTAATTGACCTGTTTTAAAAAGTAGCTTATTCCTTTTTTGATTAAGATACTCTCTGTTGGGACCTCAAAATGTACCTATTAAACTAGGTACATTCAAAATCCTAGAGAGAGTTAAGGGGATTTCACCCTTTCATTTTAGGACTGATGTTAGTGTAATCCAAAGCATGAGTTATAGGTATTAGGATCCATTATATATCCTACTTGGAATGAGTCTCAAAAATATGCATGACTAGCATTAGAAGATCAACACTATCTAAACTCACCTAACAACCTAATAATCCATTGGATCACTAATCCAGTACTCATAACTTATCAATATAGGAAGATTAATTCATAATGTTGACTAAATAAACAAAAAATGAAGGGAAAAGGTAATGAAGGAAGATAAATTTCTTTGGGTGAGTATGGAGACCCTAATGTCTAAAATTGAGTATGAGCCCAACTACAATTTTACCATTGTATGCTAAGTTTCATATCAGCTCAAAATTTATCCATACAAGGAAGGGAGTCAAAGGAAACATTATGGGCATGGTTATAACATTTTTACTTCATAGATAAAACCTATAATATTGTTATTAATAAACATGTATACTTATAATTTATTTTTTTAAAATAAGAGAAAACATAAGAATTAATTAAAATAACATATAATTCATCCTAATTAGACACATGCATTACATATAGACTCATATCATAGTATTTTACATTGATATTATCCATTCTCACCATAAATATTGGAAGACATACATAAATTAGACAAAAAAAATGTAAAGAAAACTAACAAAATGTAAAAAATCCTATAAGTACATTAATTATTTGTCTTTTGTTACAAAAATACTGACCTAAAAACAATTCTAAAAAACATTATTTATATAAAAGAGAATGGATCCACCACTTATTTTTAGGAGTCCTAATCCAAGCCATTATGACTAAGTTGTTATAATACTACAATGACATTCCCCAAAAGAGACAAAATAAGAGAGAGACCTAGAAAACATGACAACTACCTTCCCACTTGGGACCATGAAAGAAATAATGGGATCATCAGTTAGTCCCAAGAGGGAGACCACTTCCCAATTGCATCTAGGCGCCTTACTAAAATATCATTTATTGCACAATGAGATTTGATTTTCTATCAAGATTTGATAGGTTTATAGATGGATCCTTGAATAGAACCTTAGTATGTGTTAACAATTTTGCATGTACCTCTTTAGGGGTTTCAATAGAAGCCTTGAGGACATTAACTTCGATAATGCTACCTATGGATTATGTGGTAAACTCCATAATATCTTAAGATCCATCCTTATTGGAATTTTCCACCTTCATCCTCATGGCTATTTTAAAGTATTGGAGGTGGATTTGAAACTCATTTTTGCTAATAAAAGTACCATTAGGATATAAGAGAACAATTATTATCACCTCCTTGAAGCAAGCAAAGATTTGGTCTCTACTTTTATCTAAATGTCCAATGGTTACTTGAATGTCCTAGAGCTGATCTTCAAGTGAGGTTCTCATTCCTCCTTAAATTGTCTAATATAAGTAAAGTTCCATGAGGGGAATGATTCTAAGTTCAAGGAACATCCCCTTGTTGATGATCACTACCAACTTCTTGCACTTATTGTTAATTATTATGATTTTGTCCAAATATTATTGTGACCTTTGGACTATCACACTACTCTTTGAAAGACCTATAACCACCTCCCTTAAGGATGTAAAAAGTTATGAAAGTGTGGTCTCCACCTTACTAATCAAGACCACTAGGAATGAGATCTTGACATGGGTCTCTAAGGTTCTCACTTTGTCTTTGAGGTTTTTTATGAGATTCTCTATTAATTTAATTATAGGACACACCATAGAGATGAGGTCATCTATAATTTTCTCCTCTCTGGTCAGTGTCCTTTTCTTTATGAGATAGAAGAGGTCCTATTTTACCCTCCATACAATAGGGTCTCCATTATTCATGAATGTTTGGGTCATCACCCTCTTCATCCTCCCAGAATCTATGTCAAATTTGAGTTAGATGTGTAGGTCCCCATGGTAGACCATCTAAAGTAAATGTGTTCTTTGACCTCTTGAGGGGATAATCAAACCTTATCACTCTATTGGTCCCAAGGCTATTAAAGATGAGGCAATAGATGAATTTGATGGTGGAGGCATGGGTAGAGGTCGCAAGAGCACAAGATTGATATGAAATGAGATGGAAGAAAGAGGGGGGAACATGGGTGAAAATAGAGGAGTGATAAGGGCCATTAGAACAAGTGTGATATCATTTAGTATAAATTCATATAAACTTAGAGATTTATGACACCTAGGAGTTTAGTATTTGCCCTAAAATAGGAAATGAGTCTATTAAAACCATTCATGGTGAACCATGTGTGAGGGAGGAGGCCCAATAAGATGTTGCTAGTGTAGGAGGATGTTGTGTTGATGGATTGGGAGAAATTAATCTTGGGAAATTGGTAGGATTTTGATTAGGGTTTTTTGTTTCACTATCACACATGGAGGAGTAACACTAGGATCTTGAGGTGCATAGGCATTTGGTATATACTATATACACATAATATTTTTGAAATTTTATTGATTACTAACACTTTGTATCTTACAAGAACCTATTGAGTCTCAATCTCTCTAAGTGCATGCCTTAAGGGGTGCACTAAGAAATGGGTGGGTAGACCATCGGTGCTTCATAAGATTTTTGTCCCTTTTACCACTTTCCATATACACAATCATCTCATAAAAACATTAACTCTAAGCTTGTTCTTCTTAGTCATACCTATTCTAGACTTTTAATCATTCCATTCTTCTTTTTCTTGCCTTAACTTCCTCTTTGACTATCAGTTGTAATGGGTTGACTAGGTTGACCCAATATCATTTAGGGGTATTATTTACTTTCTTAGCTTGTTATCCATTTAGCTAACCTAGCTCAGACTTGGTAAATTATCCCCAAAAACACACTTGGTCAATTGGGTCGATCTCATACAACCAACATTCCCAGAAGGATTTAGGGTAAGATATGCCTATATATATAAGGTCATTTCCCACCATTTCATAAGATAAGAATTATTAGTGAAGAAGTGTGAGTGAATATCTACTTATTGACCATTATACTTGAGGAATAAAGCTTAGGGTTCCATACTTTCTTTGGAGATACATATCTTATCTTGTAGAGAAGTATTTTGGATGCTTGGATAGGTTGTGTAGCCTAGAGCTATATTCATCTTGGTTATCCTTACCACAACAATCTCTTACAAATCACCTTGTCCAAGGGAAAGTTAAGGCTCAATGGGTTTGTCTTCAAAGGTAAGTATTTATAAATTATTTATCCTTTGTAAGAGTAGATAGATAATGCATTTGTATTCTTCTCTTTATATATTTAGGATTTCATATACATTGAAGTGAGTATATGTATTCTAATACATGTTATTTTAGTTGTTTGTTTTATTGAATTTAACCACTCACTTTGTGCCACAAGCTTTGGTGAACACTAGATTAGATTTACTTTCTCTCTATTATAATAGAGTGAGCATTTAAAACCTTTGAACTCTATTAGGGTTATTGTGTGATTGTGTTAGACTATAGGCTTTAGAACCCTTCCTATCATGATGTGTTATGACAAGTGATACAAGTGATCCCTTAATCGAGTCTAGAAGATCCCCATATTGGTCATGCTCTCACTTAACACGTGTATCCCAATCAAAAGTGTAGGCGTGATCTATCTTATCTAATCTAGGATTAATACATAAACATGATGTATTTTTGATTGTATACATTCTGGTGAACTTGACATGAGCTAACCCTTGTAGTATTTGTTCACCTTTATTTCATTTACTTTATTTATTTTTATTATCTTTTAAATCATATATTTTGACATACTAGATTGATTATGTCAACCCAACTCTTTTTCTCTATGTGTAGGTTTAAAAAATAGGCAACTAGATCGACCTAGTCAAATCAATACAAGTTTCTAGCCTTTCAAACATCCAGTTTAACCTACTAGGTTAACCCAATTGACCCCTTACAATTTCAATGATTTTTAATAGGTTCTTATACAACTTGATCGATTATGTCGACCTAGTTTTCAAGTTTCTCAAGCATACTTCTAGGTTCTACACAAATAATCTTATTTTGTGTATCTTTGATCAACCAGGGTTCTATTCTAATTCTTTGTTTCTTTCCTTTATGTCTTTCATTTCATAGTTTATATTATTCAAAACTACCCTTGCATAATCAACTAGGTTGATACTATCGACCCAGTTTTGTGTTCTTTATGCTATCTAAAATAACTAGATCGACACTACCGATCCAGTTTATTTTTAAAATTTGCTTCTATAATATAGGTTCAACCCTATCGATCCTATTATATATTTTATACATATAGTGATAGCACTATACCTTGTTTCAAAGATATAATTAACCTTATATTTGTTAGTAATTAGCTCACACATTTCTTTTCTTATTGTTTGCATGATTAGAGTAATACACTGTCTAATTAGGGTATTTTCAATTTATCGCTTAGTTTCATTATTTATATTTTATGCACATATGGCCAAATCACAAAAACACTAAAAATCACTTTAACATCTTGTCTACCCTAGGCCAACCTATTTGTATTTCATCACTAAGGGGGAAGTCGACTTGATGCTCTAGTCAAGTATAAAGCATGGTTAATGGTATATTTTGGATAAGGACCCAAATTATCACTATGATGTGTGAAGTGAGGGGTAGGCCCTAATACCAAGATTATACCATTACCACTATAGTCCCTTTCAACCCAAATTACCTAAAACCATCCATAGATTGATATCTAGTATCTTCCTTTATAGCCAACTTCCAATCACATTAAAAATCATTCTCAATAATCTAATTAACAATTAGGTTGACCAATTATCCAACTCCACTTTTCAAGTTGTTTGCTTACTCTTTGCTCAATTGTGTGCACAAAAACTTGCATTATCTAATGTTGGTATAAGATTTTGATTTGTGTGCCTCAATTGGATTAGCTAACATTAATCCAATTGGTTATTTGTTTCCTTTTAGTACTTAATAATTTTCATTACTTAAAAAGTTAGCTTTTTTCATTTTACAAATCTATTTTAGGCTTTTTAAATTCCCTATATTCTGTACTGGATCAACCCATTTGACCCAGTTCTTTTTTTACCTTTTATACATTGTACTAGATTGCTGTAGTTGACCCTGTATAGTTTTATAATGCTTATTTTTATATTGGATGAACCCAATCGACCATGTATAGTTTAAATCACCTCTTTTTACCTTTACTTTCTCATATCTCTTATTTCCCTTCATGATGGACTTTGTGTTGGATAATGACACTGAGTTGTAGTCAATAAACATGATGAATGTTACCAATCCTAATAGGGTCTCCCATAAATAGAGTAGGGACCCTCTTTTATATGCTAGTAATGTTAATATTACCACTCACACAATGAACTATGGGACCATCCCCTTGGTTATTATCTCCCTTTACCATGTGATTAGTTAGAAAACCATCTATCTCATTATTTTTTCCTCTTACCGATCCATTCTAGATCTCCTTTTTCCCTCTTCCTTTTTCCATAAACTAAGCATATACATAGCTGAGACTTGAGATCACATGCTAGTTCATTGGCAAGCCTAAGTGTCTTAGTTAGTATTTATCTTTGGTTATTTATCTTCCTTAATCCTTAGCCTATGACTCATTCATGTGTATCACTATCTCTCTCATGATTGGTCATTCCAATTCTGTATGGAAGAGGAATATTAAAAAGCCTTTAAAATAAAGTTAAAATACAAATCATTTAAAATAAAAGGTAATGATATTAAAAGGAAAAATTATTCTTAAAAGTTAAACCACACTAAAAGACATGATTCAAAGCACATCTCCTTCTTCTAGTCAAAGATCAAACTCCATAGTTGTATTCACATAGAGCTAAAGTCCTTTGGGGTATGATAGGCTAGTAGATTAGAAGAAGAGAATAAAAAGAATATTTTAGTGCTACCTACTTTCTCACGTAAGTACCTAATCTTTGTAGTAGAGAAATTGCTCTGTAAGGGGTTCTGAAGAGTGGGGAACATGTTGTGGGAAGGTAGGTCCATTTTTTATTTTCCTATACCAATCTACCTTCATGAATTGATCTTAGTAGCACACTAAAAAGCTTTGTGTCTATAGAAAGTAGGTTCCTTTTGTGCATAGATGATCACTATTCACTTAGTGTCTTGTCATGTCCTTAGTATGCCTCTTGCCTCCTAAGGTCTTCTCATAAGATGCCTAAGTCTTGATTTTTACATTTCCTTTTTCACTCCTTATTTCCCATATGTTTCTTCTTGAGATTTTTTGTTTGGTGTATTGATCACCCCTCCCCTTGAGATTTCATTTATGAGTTTTTTTGTAAGACCATGAATAGGACTTGACCATCCTCACAAATTACCATATTTTTCCTCCTATTATCCACACCCTTGATTACTTGATTTTATTATTTATTAAAGTCTAGTGGTGTTCTCTTTTTTGAGTTGTAGAGTAAGATTGTGGATAGGACCTAGCCCTCCTCACAAAATTTTCCAATACCCAAGTCACCGTCCAAATTACATGTGTCAAATTTGAGATAATATTCAATCGATTATGAAGTTTCACATCATTTTACATACTTCCAAATTTATATTTAGTATGTTTTATGATTAATTCATTTATCTTTCACTTTCTTTTTTTTGAGTGCATGTAAGATTTTGACCATTTCTTGATTTTTCATACTTCCCAACTTGAATTAGCATGACCAATTTAAGAACAATCTTTTGCAATTTTGTTTTTATTTCATACTTCCCAGCATGATTTAATATGATTGATTGACTTAATTAAAAAAAAATTATTACCATTTGTGCCCTTTTTCATACCTTCCACTTTAATACTTTGTTTTTCATACTTCCCAATGTGATATTTAGTATGATTTTACTTGCTTTAATTTGATGCAAAATATTTCACATTAGTTTGAAAACAAAATATTATTTACCATTTTGTTTTGCCTTTTATTGGTTCTTTATACTTAGTCATTTATTATTATTACACATTTACTAGCTTGAAATAGTGTGTAATACATGTTATTGATTTATTATATTGTACCAAATCCTTTTTGCCTATTTATTTTTAACCATGCATGTGTCTTTCATACTCCTAAAAAATAAACCACATCTCATATATTTCCTATAGCTTATACAATGAAGCTAAATACATGTGCTAAAAATAAATATATCCTAAGCATCCATAGCCTCAACCATAATAAAAAACCAAAATCAACCATAATGACAACATACACATCCAACAAAAAAATGCCAAAATGATCCATATACATATATATCAACAAATATAATCATATACAATGCCCAACCCTATGGATAGGTCCCATCCTATCTATCTCATGGCCTAGACACATTGCCTACTTAATGCCTCAGTCTAAATCCTCCTAATGGTACACTATAAGGAGGCCATTTGAGATCTCAATCCCTCTACCTACCCCTATAGGTGTGTTGCTTGCATCTATGAATCCATAAACTGGGTCTGTATCTCTATCATCTATGCTAATATGTTAGATGTATAGCTCTCTCATCTTCTAGGGCCTACCATGCCTATAGCTTCCTAAAAACCATCACCATTGGTGGATTCATCCTATCCTTTTTCATCTATATCTACCTCATTGACTCTCTAGCTAATCTAAACTAGCTTACCTAAGTTAGGGTAGATGGTACACTTAGATCCTTTAGTGTCATAGGGTTGTATGGCTACAGAGTTTCATCCAAGATGTCATAGAGTGATCCCCTCACTAGGGACCCCCATATCTCCTCCTCATCATCACATAAACCTAAAAAATCAAATAAGATGGATATTAGATCACTATCATATCTCATAATATCTATCTATCTATCTAAATAAATAAAACTTAAGAAACCAATTTATTTTTACCTATCTATGTCTTGGCTACTATGGTCTCACCATCTATATGATTGCCTAACATAGTATCCCCATCTTTGTGGCCTCCTAATACCTCCTCTATAGGTCACCTCCTTAGCTCAAACATGGCTTTCATAGCTTGTGTCAGTCTCAACCTACATTTGAGTGGTCTTTTTATCATCTCCTCTAGCTCACCTATGGGGTCATTTGAAATGGTAATAGTCTCCACTCTCTCCTCTACCTCCTACCTCCATTAATGTTATGTCCTTGATGGCCATTGCTCATCTCAATGTAGATTTGGTAGTGGTACATATGGTATCTCTACCTCCACATCCCTATCCTCTTGCTTAGCTCTTTGTCATGCCTGACCAATCTATGGTCACTCTAGACATGGTCTTAGTATTAGCTTCACTACTAATGGCCCTAGTCCTCTCCTCCCTTGTGGTTTCCTCACATGTCAAGCCTACTTTTGGGTATTAATATTAGTGTCACTAAATGAGGTAGGATCATCTACCCTAACACCCATGCCATTAGATATGGCTCTCTCCACTACAAGTAATGTCCAATCACCTCTATCCTCTCTATTGTTGGTACAACTATGTCCTATCTCACCCATGTGGTTTTTATGTGCTGGTATGGCTACCACATGATGTCTACATGTCTCAAAAATTATAGCACTAGCATGTGGGGCATGGTTTACACTACCTAGTCCTCCTTCCATCTCTATACCTGAGGTGACCTATCATCAATTACATGGGGAAACCTAGCTGGCTAATACATAGGAAATATCTCATAGATCTAAGCTATCAGTAATATGATTAGTCCCATGGTCCTTTACCCTCTATCTAACATATCATACATATCATGTACTAGCTAGACCTAGATGACTAATTCTAGGTCATATAACACTCAGTCCTCCATTATCATCCTACTCAAGGACACCATGAATAGTGATACCTTGTTATCTGACTTGTGACATATCACCCATTATGTCATAATACCTATCACATCCTTTTGAATATCAAAAATATTTGATGTATAAAAATCAAACATACTCACCCTCCTACTTGGTAATATTATCTCTGAGCTTGTATCCCACATGGCTAAGGCTCTCCTCTCCTCTAAACTATCTAGTATCCCTACATTCACCTATACTCCTACTATAGGCAACCCCAGGATGGCATGGGCATCTTTTATCATGATAACCACCTCTACTATATCCCCATCCATCTCCCATTTGATGGTGTTAGTCAATCATTCCCAAAAACTAAGGAACATGACTAACAAGTCAGCATTGAGGGGGATGTGGCACATCTCTGCTATCTTGGCTAGACCTATGGATCATAGTCTAGCCCTATCTCTATTTGATAGCCCATCTAACATGTCTGGTAACCATGCAACATCCACAAGTTGCCAAAATCTTCATCAACCCTACACCTAAGAAATAACAAAGGTTATATCAATTTTTCCATGTCATGTATAGTCATAATAAATTATTTTTACATTGAAACAAGCCTACATTACCTTATTTTATTTATTTTATCTTTCTTGGTCCTTCTTAACCTTGATCATTTCAGGGAATTCTATCCCTCTTTTATCCTTTTACACACTTTTATGCATCTTTTTAGCTCTTTGGTCAAACTATTTTGACCAAAATTTTCCTATATTTTTTCTTGGTTGACTAAAAAATCTAACTGAACCCCCTTATTTTCCCCTCCTTAGTGTTGAGTTTCTAGTTTGGACCTTTCAGACCACTTGGTAACTCCAAAATAGGTCTTCAGCATGCAGAATGTATAGGGTTGATCCATACCTACTGGGTTGACACTATGTATTCTACCTATTTTCTAGCCTACTGGGTTGACTAGGTTGCCCCGGTGCTTTTTCCCTGCTGACCCCTTGCATTTTCCTAAAAAAGTGCAAATTTCTTGATTTCTACCTAAATCCTTCAAACCCATTTCCCATCTTCTTATTTTATACCCATATAACCTAATTTTTCTTCATTTTAACTTATATAAATTCTTAAATTTCAAAATCACTAAAAATTCACTTAATTCAATACAAATTTCAAAAACTAGTTTGAGATGCTTAGTTGCATACCTGTAGTGCACCTGTTGTTCCCTCTGGAGCCTCTCCCTATCTAACATGTCACCTCCTAATCGTCCTAGCTTGTTTTCTCTCTAGAGCTCTCTTTTCTCTCCTTTAAAAGTCAAAATGATAAATGACTTATCTTTTCCCCTATTTAAAAACACTTTTTTAAAATTCACATCTTTTAATTATTGTCTTACAGATTTCTTCTTTTGCTTCTATCTTCGTTTCTACTCATCTATTTTGCAAACCATAAAATGCATTAGATTCATGATGACGTAGAGATTATTTTCCACTATCATATGCCTATATTCCAAAAAATTCAATTTTTGGCTATTTTTTGCGCTAACTTTTATAGGTTCATCTAGTGTTCTATACATTGGATACCTTTACATCTCTTATACTCTACTTCTTTATCTATGACACTAAGGTAAGTTAAAAGTATGTGTTTTTTAGTTTAGTCCTTTCATTTATCTTATTTAATACTTACTACACTTAGCATCAACATTATATGTTATCATGTTTTATCTCGAAGCACCATCCCATGTTACACTTATGTGACATGTGATGAGCTTTGAGTGGGGCATATGTATAAATATAATATTTTCAAAATTTTATTGATTATTGACACTTTGTATCTTGTAAGAACATATTGAGTCTCAATCTCTTTGAGTGCATGACTTAAGGGGTGCACCAAGAAAGGGTTGGGCAAACCATTAGTGCTTCATAAGATTTTTGTCTTTTTTACCGCTTGCCATCTACACACTCATATCCTAAAACCATTAACCCTAAGCTTGTTCTTCTCAGTCCTATCTATTGTAGTATTTTCCTCCTTTAATTCCTCTATTTATTACCTTAAAATCCTTTTTTATTATCAATTGTATTGGGTCGATTGGGTCTACCCAGTATAGTTTAGGGGTATTCTTTACTTTCTTAGCTTGTTAGCCCTTAGACCGACCCAACTCAGACTTGATAAATTATCCTCAAAAACACACTATGTTGAATGGGTCAACCCCATACAGTTGACATTCCTATAAGTATTTAGGGTAAGATCTACCTATATATACAAGGTCATTTCCCACCATTTTATAAGAGAAGAATTATTAGCAAATAAGTGTGAGTAAACATTTACTTATTGACAATTCTACTTGAGGAATAAAGCTTAGGGTTCCATAATTTCTTTAGAGATATGGATTTTATCTTATGAAGAATTCTGCTGGATGCTTAGATAGGTTGTGTATCCTAGAGATAATTTATCTTGGCTATCCTTACATACCACAACAATCTATTATGATGCACCTTGGACAAATGAGAGATTGAGGTTCATTGGGTTCATCTTCAAAGGTAAGTATTTCTAACTTTATTTATCCTTTGTAAGAGTAGATAGATAATGCATTTGTATTCTTCTCTCCATGTATATAGGATTCCATATACATTTATGTGAGTATATGTCTTCTAATACATGTTTAGTTTAGTTTGTTTTATTTCTTCTAACCCCTCACTTTATACCACAAGCTTTGGGGAATACTAGATTATATTTAATTTCTTGCTATTAGAATAGAGTGAACATTTAAAACCTTAGGACTCCATTAGGTTTGTTGTGTGATTGTGTTATACTGTAGGCTTTGGAACCCTTCTTATCATGATATTTTGTGATAATTGATACAAGTGATCCCCTAATTGGGTCTAGTGGATCCCCATATTGGTCATGATCCTGCTTAACAAGTGTATCCAAATCAGAAGTTTAGGTTTGATCTGTCTTATAAAATCTAGGATTAATCCATAGACATGATGCATTTTTGATTCTATACATATACCTTACAACACCCAAAGTTGGTGGGTTACCCATGGCTATCTCAATTAAGCTTATTTGAACACTAGAGGCTATAAGAGTAGGGGAGACCTACGTACTTAGGATCATAATAATTATAGGGGAAATAAGAGAAATAAGAGGGATTAAACTAGTACATGTCATTGTGATAATAGGGATATGAAGTGGAGTGCTATCAAATACCATACCAATCAAGTGGCTATCATAGAAATGATTTCAGGACTAGGTTATACTGGTGAAAAATAGACTAGAAGGGGATGAAGACAAGGGGTAGTAAGAACTATAAAATACAAGGGGATAAGGAAAAAATTAGAATCAATTAAAAGGGAAATAATATGGGAATATTTAATTTAGGTTAGAAAACTAAGAGGGATCACCAATTGTTACCTTGATGTGCCTAAGGTGGGAGATGAAGGTTATGAGGATTATATAAGTTGAACCCTAGAAGAACTATGTTGAGACTCTAAGATACTAGAAAAATGAATGACATAAACAACATGAGGTTGGATTTCATGGGAGGCCCTTATAGGTGAAGTTGATGTGGAATCTAATGGAGTGGTTTTTGTAAGGACCCCTTGTAAGATCAATTAGGAGATCTGCTTACTAGTCATTAGGATTTTAGCATAAGGTTATGGATAACTAGGCCTCTCTTCCAATGTAGGCTTAGACTATGCCTACTACTGTTTATTGAGTCATACTACTTCAAGCTTGTCAATCACTTTGACATTTTTATGGGATTGTGATGGTAATTGTCTTTTAGGTGGCTCTCATGATGGTAATTAGTGTTTAGCCTAAATGATCCACATGAGCCTTCACCTTGCTATAAGATCCCATACCTATCATCAACATGAGGGATATAAATGATTTTCTATGTGTATACATCATCTAAATGGTATGTAAGCTATTATATTTATGTATACCTATGATTATGGGGAGTGGGATATAAGAATTTTATCTCTTACCAAGGTAGAGACTAGCTATGCCATTGATGAGTTGGTAAGTGATCTCATGTTTTAAAAGTTGGTCACATATAATGTATGGTTGTTTGAAGGGGGGTTCCATGACACCTTATACCAGATGACTAAGTGGTTTTGGTATTACTAGTACATGCCTATGGCAAGGATAAATGCCCTCATTTCATGTATTAGTCTTGGAATGGGCTTCTCATTGATTGCCAAGTACACATGGGTATATAAATGGGCATAGATATCCTTGGTTTGATGCATGAAGTGAAAGATATAAAACTTTGAAAAGATCACATGAAAATGGGAAATTATATGCCTACATGAAGGGAACATAATTCTTATGAAATCAATGACCGTACATGTAATGTTGACTAAATAAGGCATCATGTATAAGTTACCCCTAACATGAACCTTAAGGACTTGATAAGATAAATTGAAGGTAATGATGTCCTTAAGAAATAAAACTTGATTAAATTCAAGTATGATGTTGAGTAGAGGGACCCAATGCTTATTCACATGAATAATATCATTTTACCTATATAATTAGTTTGGAAATAACACACCCACTCAAATAGATTGTATAAATGTATTGATGATGTAGGAGCTAACATCCTCCTTTTTAACCAAGTGGTCAATGTCCTCAACTAAATCCTTCAGAGTGTCATAGTCATTATGAATATTCATCTACCTAGTAGTAACCTCCTTGTCATAGGATATGTCATACTTTAGTATATTATAGTATCTTTTGAATGTGGCCCTAAAGATGTTAATAATTTAGAGATTGATATTGGGAAAGTGAATGATACCATTGGTACATTAATAATTCCTTAGTAGGTTGGTGAAAATATCTCTACATAGGAAAACCTTAGGCTTGGAAATAAATTTTAAGGCCTAACTTTTTAAGTGTAATGATCTCACTGGTGAATTCAACATCATCATCCTTGATCTCATCATCATTGTTGGGCAACTAGATGTTTTATATTACCTTGAATATATCATTTTAGTGCTTATACCATGTGATCCCTTAGAGGAACATGGTATCCCTAAAATCTTTCTCTAGTTTAAGGTTGGGGGTAGATGTTAGCATTGTTATTTTATTAACATTCTAAAACTTTCACATTTTTTTACTACTTGATCTCTTGCACATAGGATAGCTTTAGAGATGTGCCTTAAGAGCTATTGAGGATACTCAAATAGAGGGCTATTAGCAGTTTAAATCATAAAGGAGATAACTGTGAGCTCAATTTTGATGGGACATTATATGGATTTGGAATATCTTTGAAATAATGGTGCTGATGGATCATAACATGTGAGTTGATATCTGAGTTGATGTCATGATTTTGAATTATCTATTTTTTATGTAGATTTGATTTTTATGGAACAAACCTTAATTATATCGATTGGCAGTAATGTGACCTATCTAGGTGTTGAATTATGACCTACCCAAAGGGGTTAATAAATGTAGATAATATGGTGGGAAAAAACCTAGTTTTAGTCCTCAAGGTGCTCAAAATTAATTCATAATTAACCAAGTGTCACTTATATTGTAGTGTCCCCAAGGAGAGATGCTAATGATTTGACATAGAAAGAATTTTATAGGTGTAGGTCCTCTAAGTGTATAGAAGAACACATGACACATATTGATTAGATTAATACTCCTAGACCATATTCTACTTTGACTTTGGTGGGACCTAACTATGTAAACTATCTCCCAATTATATGAAAGTACACATGACATGTATTGATCGGATGAAGTCTCCTAGATCATACTCTACTTTGACACCTTTAAAAATTTACATAAAAAACTATCTCCTAGATGTATGAAAGTGAACTTGGCATGTATTGATTGGATGAAGTATCTTAGACCATACTTTTATCTAACACCTTTGAGACCTGATTGTGAAATTGTCTCTCGGGTACAAAAAATTACACATGGCACATCTTGATTGGATGAAGTGTCTTGAATCATACTCTTCTTTGACACCTATGGACCTAAAAAAGATGTAAAAATAATAAGTAATTATAATGTGTTTTTAAAAGGAAAGGTTTATTACCTACCATAAATATCCTCTATGAGGGTGCCAACTAGAATTGAGGATGTTGACTTCAGGACCCTAGGATGTTGACTTTTTTGAAATAAAGCATTAGTGCACAAAAAAATAAACTACGTATAGAAACCTTTTAGAAACTTGATGGGACTAAATTTTTGAGACAAAATCTTGTGAAAGATGGATAAATATAAACAAGGGGATTTATTATAATTATTACAAACCTTGAAGACTGAAACATGATTGGTATTTCACTTGCAAGGATCAAGCTTGAGGTTTTGGAATACGATGAATTTTAGGATAGGATCAATAAGGGGGTATTTTTTCAAGATTTAGAGATTATAAGGGGTCCCCTTTAATTCTAAAAAAGGGATCTGTTAGTCACAAGACTCTCCTTTACCATTATTTATAAAAAGGGTTAAAAATTATCTTAAATATAATATTAGAAGCTAAAAATTCAAAAGGTGTTAATGAAAAACCATTGCTCTCTATTGATAAAAATATTGGGGCTAATTAATATGCCTATCACACATCCATTACAATATTCTTCCCCTCAAGCATAACATTACATAATACATCTAGTGGGGTCAAGGGATATGTTTTAAAACCATTGTTCCATGAAGATCAAATAACTAATACTACATTATCCATGGGAACAATCAAAACTTCAACCCAATTATTGATTTCAATTCTTACATAAACATAATGGTGTTTAAATCCCCTTTGGAGACTTCTCAAGTTTTAAATAAAAATCCCAATGGGTCTAATATTCACACTCTTTTACAAGTTATGCAAGTTTTGAAAGCTAAGGTTACCAAAATTGATCAAAATGCTATGAAATAAACTCATGATATTGATTCATAAGATGTATTGCATAATCATGTAGCACTTGAGAATTTTTTTCATCCCTTTCCAACTAGTTTTGTTGCATCAAATTTCAAATTTTATGATGAAAAGGGTGATCCTAAATAACATCTTTGATCTATCTATGGAACATGCCTTGATTATGCTTTACATGATAAAATTTTGACCAAGTTATTTCAAAGAAATCTAAAGGAAAATGATTTGAGATGGTTCTATGATTTACCATTATAATTTGTGTTGTTTCTCACATAACATGCCCCATTTTAATCAAAAATTGGAATCCTCTTTTTGATTTATCCTTACCTTTGAAAGTTTAATGGTATACCTATTTGAACCTTTCTTAGATTAACTATCTACTAGATGATAAGTTTTAAGTGACCAAAGGTGGTTGTTTTCAATGTTTTGTCATGGTTAAGTGTTTAGTCCAAAATATGCATCTAGATTCATTAAGATGAATTTTCCTAAGTCCAAAGGTATTGAACCTTTTAAAATATGAAAAGCACTTTCATGAATTATTTGGATTCTATTCAGACTTCTTATAGTTTTTATCTTGGCAATCCAACCCATTTGCACTTTGTATTCGGTAGAAATTCATTAAGTGTTTATTCTAGTTTTAATTTTAACTTAGTTGCTTTTAGAAAATGGGTTTAATATTTTTAGGGTTTGAATATGCCCATTTTTGATCCATTTCTACTTTAAATCTAATATATATTGACTAAAATTTACTTGGTTCATATTTTTGCCTTAGTCAATTTCATTGAAATGGTCAAATGTTGCTTTAAACTGCTTTTATCTTCATTCAAAGTAGTTTTATGTTGATAAGTTTATGTGTTATTTTGTTTAATTTCAATAACTTAGACATTATTCATTTTAAAATTTTTAATCATTTAATTTTTATTTTAAACATGTTAATTGTCCCTTTTACTCGATGCTCACAGGTAATCTTGACCTTGATGCCACATGGCACTCTTTCATGAATCTCAATAATCTAAATATATTCAAAATCCTTTTGAAACTTAGTATATTTTTGAGTTACACTTAGATCTATGTGTCACATTTCCATTGACTAGTCAACAAAGCCTCGAGTAAGCAAATCTCTAAGATGTTTCCAAATGGCATCATCCAAATGACCCACTATCCATATTGGGTATGTAAAAAATAAAGACTTGAAGGAAGTGGGTTAGTGAGATGCTACCACATGGCATCATCTTAGTGACTTGATATCCTAGAAGAGTATGTAAAATTAGCAGATCTCTAGGAAATTAGGTTGGATGGATGCTTCCATATGGAATCATCTTGATGATCCACTATCCCAAAGTGATCTATATAATAATAGATCCCCTAGGCAAGTGGGTGAGTGGGTTGACACCACATGGTGAAATTTTTCTACTTCTTAGTCTTGGGGTGATCTGTATAGATTGGTAGAGAAATAGAGCTTTATGAGAATGGGATGATGCCACAAGGTGAAATCTTTCCTCACCGTGATGAATCCCAGTTAGCCTACGTAAAAGCCTCAATTGAGTAACAGAGAAGCATAGGGAAACCATGTAGTAATAAACTGATAAATAAAGGGCAAGATAACTATGAATATATAAAAGTATGAGTTTATGTTTGATGATCTATCTTCCATAAAATCTATTAAAGCCTGAGAATGGACTAGGAATCCAATCCAACCTATAATGTCAATTTGCAACAGTGCCTTAATGAAAAAATTGATCATAAAATAAAAATTCAAAGGAAATTTGGGTGTCAACATTGAATATAGATATGGTGTATATATTTAGGAATGCATAGAAAGGGATACTAAGAAAAATAAACCATGAAAATAAATAATTTTCTACTATGAATATGGATATCAAAAATCTAAATTGTAATCCTAACACACTTCTAACCACTTCTAGTTGTATTTAGCTGATAAAATTTACTTCTATGGTTCTTACTAACATGGTCTAGTTGAAAGTTTTGAGTAAATATTTATTTCACATTAAATTATCAACTATTTATACAAGTGGAATTGATTCACCTCTTTTGAATTTTAAATTTTGACCATATATTGTTCATATTTATAGGACTTCAAAATCCTTGCTCAAGGCTGGCATTTTTTTGGATTAGATTGTGTTATACCTAGATGGATCTTTGTGAATTGTAAAATATAAATATAATCAAACATTTTCATGAATTTTAATTATTTTCTAGGATAATTTCTCCCTACTATTATTTTAGTTTTGTTGTTTCACAGACATTTCTTGCACTTAGATGATTGTATGAATCAAAAAAATTATTTATCAAAAGGAAAAACTTAGTAATTTGAAGGATATTGAGAATTATAAGTAATTTAATATTCATTTTTAATGGTTTTTTTGACTTTATTTCTCACATTAAACCTCCAAAAACTCTTACTCTATCTTTAGTTGAAGTTGTGCTAGTCATTATTTAGCTTGGTCCAAGGTTTGGCCTCATGTGCACTTTTCTAGTCTTAGGGGTCATTCATAAAGTATTGGTATTTTAAAATATGGTAAAAGGTTTTACATGATTTAGAGTAATTATAAAATGTTATTAATGTGTCTTTAAGGTCATGATATAATGTTTTAACCTTTTATCATGTTCTTATGTGCTAAAATGTCATTTTGGTCACCTTTTGGCCCATTTTTGAAGATTTGTATGTAATAAATTCAAAGGAAAACATTTAAATAATTTACATAAAATACATGATGTTAGATAAGGTTTATATATGGTCATAGACTAACAATATTATAGTTTCAATGCCTAAACTAAGCAAAATACCCCTTTATAAGCACTTTCAGGCACATGTATAGCCTTAGAAGATCATTTTTAAGATGGAAATAGTTTAAAAGTGTACCTTAGGCTTTAAAAGGTTAATTTAAGGATTTTTATCAAGTTTTAGGTCATAAAAATTCTTTAGACACTCTCTCTCCTCCCTCACTACCTTCACAAGCATAGAAAAGCAAATATCAAATGCATAATACATCTAGGAGAGAGAAAGTTAGGAGATAAAACATTAGATAGTGTTATAGGTTTTAATAATATTTAATTAAGTGGAATTATTTTTTATATTCATGGCCCTTACTTTATGAACAATCACTAAGAGTGACAATAAGTCACTATGCCTTGCCCATCCAAGTAGGGTCTAATTTTGCTCCTTTTTCTCCACTTCATAATTATATGGAGAATAATGGTTTTGAATTATGTTTTTTTAGGTAAAATATATCATTTAAATGTTAGTTTAATTATATAATTCAATTCCATGAAGTGTCTTAAACAAGAGGAAAGGTGCCTCAAGTGTGTGAGCATATAAACCTATTACAAGTGCACTTTTAGTTGGTTTGTGATGTTTTTTGCCTTCATTAGTTCTAAGTTCCTCATATTTTATGGAGGATTACTAAAATTCATAATATTCATGTGATCTCCATTTTAATGTGATTCATGTATGCATTATTCAAGTGTTTTTCTCTTTGGAGACATAGGTTGTGTAGTAGTAGTCTTTTGCAAGTTTGAATGCCAAGTTTGGTCCAATTGGAAATAAAAATTTATGATAAAATATAAGTAAGAAATTTTTAAAAATGTTTGAAACTCAATAAAAGTGGATTAGAATCATTGTACTCTCCAACAAGGGATTTGGATAGGTTTCATTCACCCAGAGGTCTGTAGACATGTAGGTGAATATCCATGAAACCTATAATTCATATTGAGGTGTTAAAGAAATGAAGAAATGTGGAATAGACTCATAATAACTCATATAACCTTGATATACTTTATGAGATCATCAAAAAGGCATGAATAAACATATGAACTCTAACTCTCATACACATAACTTGCATACAAACTAACTATATACACAGTCCATATAGGTAAATGGACAAGTTGAAGTGGTAAAATGTTTGATCAGAGGCCTACATGACTTTTGAGAGGTGTTAGAAAATGGTATAAAATTTTATAAAATAATAAAATCATAAAGACTCAATAATTCGATTCAATAATCACATATGCAAGAAAAATGAAGACTTATAGGTGGCAAACCTATAGGCCTTCATTTTGGACTAAAAGATAATTATCATCCAAATAAGAAAAAGGTAAAAGTAGGAAACATGAATTAAATACAAGAATAGGAGAGGACACAAACCATTGAAATAGCCTAAACCATTTTTAAGTCAAGAGATGATAAAGAAGATAGAGTCTATAGCCTTTATGCATATACACAGGTCTGTGTATGAAAATATGAAGGCAAAGGTTTGAAATTGCCATGAAGTGACCAATGAAACTTGTGAGGAAGTGAGAAATAATTCTCAATGAGGTTTTAATGCTTCAAAGTTTCAATAATGGTATAGTTGAGAGAGCCAATTTCAAGGTTCATGTTCAAACTCTCTTCCAATGATCACCTACAACCACATTTTGAGAAGGCAGTCTTGAACAATGTGTGTTGGTGAAGTATAAGGCATTGAGAAATTGAAAATGTCATAAACTATAAATAACATGACAAGAGTTATTAAAGAGGTTTATTTTTTGTAAGTAAAGACCTAAAACCCAAAAATACACTCAGACTTCTCTAATGAACACCTACAATTTATAGTAAAAAGTATGCCAATTCCAATCTAAAGAGAAGGCAGAGTACATGAAGAGAATTGAGTTCTATCTCAGGTGAAAAGAAAATTTAATGAGTTCATCTGAAGATCAAAGGAAATATGATGGAATTACCAATGAAACTAGTCAAGATAAGTTCACTTAAACTTTGCATATATAATCAACAAGGCCATACATAGGCCTATCTACCTTGTTAAGAGGAAGTCATATATAGTCAGTGATATGGTAGTTAGGGTGAAGTGATAGACATGTTTTAAGAATAATTTAAATCTAAAGGGACCTAAATAGGGTTCACTATATCTAACTATTTACAAGGCTCTCTAAGACCCTATCTACACAACGAATGTAAGCTACATGCCTACCTACCTAGTCATGAAGGATGCTTGTTTGTTCTAAAGGAAAAAATGGTTTGAGAGATGTCAATAATTTGAAAAGGGTTTTATAGTGATGAAATAAATCCAAGTATTCCTTAGACTCACCTAAATTGAAACTAATAATGAAAAACCTATCTAGACCATGTATAGTCTAACTCATACATAGGTAGACCATATGTGCATTCATGAGAAAGGAGGTTTGGTGAGGTTGATATGAATGTCTAAGGATATTTGAAAGTGTAAAATTTTATTAAAAACCCTTAAGAGGCATTCACAAGTAAATCAAATCAAGACAAATTCCATTTAAGCTCTCAAGACCACCATGAGCTCTCTTAATGCATGACTGCCATCCAAGACTAGTATTCTCTTGATTGGTGAGGCCATGAACTTGTGAATGGAGTTGAATTTATTTTAGAGGAGGTAAAAATTTCCAAATAATTCAATATCATGACATCAATTGTTTGTTTAGGTCCATCATCTTCATGAACAAAGGTTAAGACTATTAACCCCTCTCTAATGGCTTGCTTGCAACATGAGAGACACCATCTTTCACTTATAAATATCACAAGGTTTTTAATGGGAAATAGTGGTGTTTGAAGGTGGTGGAGGGGTTTGATAACTATAATATTGTGGCATTAAGAGATAAAAAAAGGATTTGTTCTTTATGAACAATCCTTAAGAATATAACATGCTTAAAACCATCCTAAGACCTTAGTACAGACTCATTGAGAGACATGAGATCATAAATCACATGAGATGACTTGAGTTTATATTTAAACCTTTTGGATATATTTTAGGACTCCAATTATAATCTCTAGGTGTACTTTGTCTATACTTTTAGTTGTATATACTATAATAAATGCACTATTTTATAGGGTTTTTGGTTTTTTTCATGGTTTTTGAGTAAGAAATTGAAAACTATTAGAAGAGGTCAATTTATATGTATTTAATATATTTAAGCCAAAAAATATACATAAGACATCCTGTAAGTGATCAAACAAACTCCATTTTTCAAGGCAGTCTTAAACAGATCTAAAATAAGACTAGGTTTCAAGGCCATTTCGTTGTTCTCACACTTCCATAGGGTTTCATAGCCTTGAATTTTTCATGGAAGTTGGTTATAGGATATTTTAATTTAATCACATGATTTCAGGTAGTTTCAAATGTGTGGGAGAGATTTGTATCATAAAAATAGGCTTCTAGGCAAGGAAGCCTAGTTTAGGTCTAATTAAGGAAAGAGAAAGGCATAAATAGACACTTCTACTCATTCTCAAGACTTTAAAATTGGAATTAATCTATAATGGGATAATGGGTACTCAAATATTTTCTTATTTTCTCACTAAAATTCATAAATTATTCTATATAAGTATCTTTATAGTTTTTTAGGGATACAAGGAAAATATGCCTAATGAGAGCTTGAGCAGAAAAATGGAGTTTTGAGAGTTATTCCAAGAACCAAAATGGACTGATTTACATGTAATAAATTATTTTAATACCTTTCATGGATATAAAGTTCCTTGGATAATATGAACTCAAGTTTTGATCCACTTGGACAAATCTAGGCATGAGAAATGAAGAGTTTCAAGACACCTAAGCATTTACATGATGAGTGCCACTGAAATGTTAGACTAGAGGAGCTTATAAATGTAGGAAGGGTGTCAAATGAGAAGGTATGAATTAATTCATGGTTAATTAATGATTTATAATCCCATTTTTCACTTTTCTTATGTAAGGAAGGGTAGTTTTCAAGAAGATGATCAAGGTGTCAAGTTAAGTTCTAACTCCTACACCACTTGGAGGATGCAACATCTTCAGAGGAAATACACGTATTTGAAAGTATATTTATATTTTTTCATAACTCCTCATTATTTTTAACTTGAATATGGACACTTTATAATATTCTCCTATGCCCCCTCTCTCTCTTCCTAATTTTCTATATAAGTAGCCACTTTTGGCCTTGTAATACATCCATATATGGTATGGTGAGGCCCTGATAGTTTGAGTACTAATTTTGCCTTTGATTAAAATATTTAAACCTAGTTTTAAGTTCTCAAATTATTTTTTAAGTGTGTAAATTTGTTCATGGTTGAATGGCAACTCATAGTTATCTTTCCTTGTGTTCATCTCACTATCTCATGCTTTGTGCAAGTAATCTGCCTTCTAACAAGTCATATGATGTGTAGTTAGTTATTTTGTGTTTATTTAAATGTAAGGAAAAGTATTAGTGTCTATGATCAGACATAACATTCATATAACTTAAGAAAATCATTGCATCTTACCTTCATGTTGAAACACTTTTATTAGGATAACCTTGGGTGTTGAAATTAGTTTTACAAATTGCTTTTCGTAGTGAAAGTTCAAATAGTTTTGTGGAGTTAATCTTGGTGAATCACCTATTTTAAATTAATGTTAATATCCTTCTATCCATTTTATTTTAAATTAATTATATTAGTGGTTATTTATAGGTATTATACAAGGGAGCTAGCCCTTTGATCTAAAGACTCATCTCTCCCATAGGTCACCCACAAATTGAGAGATGTTTCCATGTTACATAAAATTTAAGGAGGATAGAGTAGACCTATTTAGGGTAAAAATTTGATTACTAATAGTTTTGGCACATCCAATGGAACTCATAGTCTAAAAATTTGTCAAAGGTAGATGCTGACCTTAGCAAATTTGAAGATATAAAGCTTCTTTCATGCAGTATATGGTGACTCCAACACTCATTGACTCTTGGTTGTAGACTAATGATTCATTTTCATGCTTAAGGTAAATACAAGATATTATAATAGAGCAATTATATTTGAATTTTTATAGTTACCTTACTATTCTCTTAGAGTAAATAGGTTTGCTAACACTCATCCATACTCTAATAAATCTTTGGCTACTTACTTACCTATTAGGAGACTTTTCTTGGGTCCAATTTGAAAGATGGTAGACCTAAGGACATTTTTTTTCTTCAATGGACATAGACCTTTATCATTTTATCACTATAATGATATTCCTATGTCAACCCTCAAAAGTGTGCCTTCATACATGGAAGAAACTGCCACTAATCCTATTCAACATATAAGAAACATTGATTTTTTTTTCAATATACATAACATCACTAAAGAGGACACTTATATCATATTATTGATTGTTTATTTCAAGGGAAAGGCACTTTATTGGTATAGCACTTTGGATCCCAAATCTATCACTACATGGGATGAATTGGGTGATGCTTTGAGAAGGAATTTTGAACACAAATCTGACCACTTGTCCTTGAATAAACAATTTACTACATTAAAGAAATAACTTCAAGAGGCCATTAAAGACTTCAAAAAAATATTTCAAAATACTTGGGATAGGATCCCAATCTTGGTAAGGCCTATTTCTCATCATTCTTTTATTTACTGCTTTAAATCTTTTCATTGTGATATATCCATGATGATTCAATCCATGGGATGGGATACTTTTCCTAATGCCTATGAAACTACTATAAGAGCTAAGAATAGTCTTATTCAAGCTGGTAAGATAGCCCCTATACCTCCCATGCCTTTTTTCCTAGTGTGCAAGATCTTATGCCCACTATTGCTCCCATCCCCATGCCCAAGCATAAGCAAGCTATCCCTAATCAACCAAGCAAGAAAAATGAGGAAGATATGATTAAGGATATTAGAGAAGAGGTTAAAAATATTAAGAGGTAGAAACACAAATAATAATAGATGTCTTTTCAATTCCCTTACTAGCCCTGCTAATCTTATCAAACTCCTAGATAATCTTTTCAAGGTCAATACCAAGGACAAGGGAAACTAACTCAAGTGAGGAAATAAAATAGACAAAACTAGAATGTTCCTTCTACTTATAAATTAATTATACCTATCCACAAAAATCTTGTACAAGATAATGGAGAGCAACCTTCATAGGACCAGCCTTACGACTCTTCCACTTACACAAATTATGCATTCAGTCAAGCCTATATGGCTCAATAGGGAATAATAACTTTCATGACTTAAAAGGAGATGACTAGTGGAGAGAAAATTGGAAGATATGCCTAATAAAATTTTTATTTGAATAATTACCTTTAAGGAGACTCATGTTTATTCAACTACCAAGGTAATCATAATACTGGATTAAACTCTATAGCTACAAATACAAGGTCAAAGAAGAGAGTGGTTGAATAAGTCCAAGGGGAAACTAGTGGTCCAAATATTAAATCTAAATTGCCTTAAGGATCATGTATGTAAAATGTATCCCCCATGGTTTAGGTAAATTATAAAACTTAGAATGTTATATCTTCTTCTATGCCTTCTACTATGATTCAAGTGACGTAAGCTAGTGGTAGTGCTATGGATTCTAGAGTGCATAAGAAAGTTGGAAGCTCTCCTATGAACATTATTGAGAAGATGAAAAAGGCCCATGTAATTATCCCAATGTAAAAAGAGACATACTCTAAAATGATCTCTCTAACCTTAATACATTACTTAGGCAACCTAGTGAAAGAGGGGCAATTTTGACAAATGAAGTGAAGACCAAGGATGGGTAGCCAATCAAAACTAAAATAAAGGACAAACTTCATCCATTATATATCTACATCATAATTAGATACTCATTAGTAAATAATTTTTTGATTGATAGTGGATCAAGTACATTAATCATGCCTAAACAAGTAGCAAACAAGCTGAAGTTGAAGTATGAGTCACACTCCAAGGGGGTGTTATAGTTAGATGGATTAGATACCAAAATAATTAGAATTATAAAAGGTTTTTAGCTCACCCTTAATACTTTCCCTACATTCTCCATCTCTCAATATGTAGTAGTTGTAGATGTGCCACCTTATTTTCCCATTTACTTGTCAAGGGACTTTACTAATAAGATTTTGGGGTACTTAAATTTAGATTGGTCCTATATGGCATTTATGACTAGGTATGGTGCTAAGGTGTATATCAAGTCTAAATCCTTGGATAAGTTTCATGTGGATCCATATGTTACTAATAATTAAAGCATGAACTTAACTATCAATTATGAGGGAGACTATCCTAATGACCAAGAACCTTTGACACTTATTGATGGCATATTTGACTTATACCTTGATGAGTAAGGAGCTGATCAACATGATTTTTATCCATAGAATATTATTTAAGAGACAAGTCTTGAAAAATACATCATACATGAAGAATAAGATGAGTATCCTGAGGTAAGTCTTGATGATGCCCTTCAATAAGTTGTATGGGGTAACTATTTTTACATATGGATGATGTTGGTGATATTACAAGTGTACTAGGGCATGATAGTCAAGAAGATGATGCATTTCTACCTAAAAAATAAGAGGAGATTCATGATTATGATATTCAAGAGGAATTTGATGACCTATGGCATAGTACCATACTTTAATGCAGGAGTTTGAAGATAAACGTAGGCTTTATTTTCCTCAAATAAAGCATGATATTGATGATAGGGTCAATGGTGGACCTAATGAGCATAACAAATATTATAAAAACCTTGTCAAGTATATTGAAATATTTAAGGAATGTAACAAGCTCAAGGCAGAAATCTATATGAGTAAGGAGATATATAGGCCTCAATCTGATCTTGAGTCACTTGCAGATGTGTTTGGATAGAAAGAAGGCAACTTTGATGCTATTAAACATATAACACATCATAATCTAGATGAAGGGGAAGTTGAGAAGAGTTTAATGATTCCCAAAGAGAAAATTGAGAAGTGATAAAGGAACATGAAAGAGACCAAGTAGGCTGTAATGTCTAGTCGACCTCAAAGAGAGATAAAAGGACCATTCAAAGGAGTCTTAAGTGATACACTTATATCTAGCATAGGTCTCATGAGTGGTAAGTCATTTTATCACCTTCATAAACAATTTTTATTCAAAAAACATCCATCATATGGTGATTTATTCTCATGGATTAGTTGTGAATTTAGGAACATTATTTTTAACCATGGTTGAATCAAGAGGGGTTGTTTCACCACCTCAAACATGTTTTGAGGTCTGTACATAATAGGTTAAGTGTGTTATTTTTGGGTGTTTCTTGTTATGGTTTTCACTAAATGCCCTTAGCATAGTGTGTTTACTTCTTATTGTGCATTATGGTGTGAGTTTTAATTATTATAGAGGAATGCTAGTTTTAGATTATAGTATAAGAGTGGCCCCATTTCCCAATGGGAGAATAAGTCCAATGATCCATTAGCATTGTAAGCATACTACCCCTGTGAATCACTAATTTCTTAACCAATTTTTGACCCCAAGTCAAAAATGGTCAACCCCTATATGTTAAAACTTTTATAGGGTCACCAAAACATGGTTATGGTATTTTTATGGTCTTAAATGATCCTAAATGGTCTTTATATGGTCATATTAGTTATTTTTTAGCTGGTCTAAGGTTTGGCCTGATGTGTACTTGTCTAGTCTTAGGAGTCATTCATAAGGTCTTGGTGTTGTCAAATATGTTAAATTTTTTGAAATGATTTAGAGTCATTATAAAAGGTCATTAATGTGACTTTAAGGTCATAATATCATTTATTAAATTTTAATGATGTTCTTATGTGCTAAAATGTCATTTTCATCACCTTTTGGCATATTTTTGAGGAGTTATAGGTATGAAATTCAAAGGAAAATGTTTCAAGACATTAAAAAACATATCTAATGTTAGATAAGGTTTAGATATGGTCAGAGACTAACAAGCTTATAGTTTCAATTCCTAAACTAAGTAAAATACCCCTTTATAAGCACTTTTGGGCACTTATACGGCCTTGAAAGATCATTTTTTAGATGGAAATAGTTTTAGAGTGTCCCTTGGCCTTAAAAAAATCATTTTAAGTCTTTCTATCAAGTTTTAGGTTGTATAAATGCTTCATACACACTCTCTCCTCCATCACTTCCTTCATAAGCTCAAAAGGGCAAAAATAAAATGTATGGTACAACCAAGAGAGAGAAAGTTGGGAGATGAAACTTTGGAAATTTATAGGGGTCATAATTAGATTTAATTTAGTGGCATTGGTTTTCATATTCATGGACCTTATTTTATGAAAAATTGCTAAGAGTGATAGTAGGTCACTATGCCGTGTCTATCCAAGCAAGGTCTAATTTTTATCTTATTTCTCCACTTCAAAATTTGATAGATAAGAATGGTTTTGATGGATATTTTTATATTTTAAATATGTAATTTCAATTTAAGTTTCATTAGATAATTAAACTCCATGAAGTATCTTCAATAAGAGGAGAGGTACCTCAAGTGTGTGACCCTATCCCCCTACTCCAAGTGCATTTTTTGTTATTTAGTGATGTTTTTTAGCTTTAGGAGTTCCAAGAACATAATATTTCATGTATTATTCCTTTAATTCATAATATTAATGTGCTTTACCTTGTAATTTTATTATTGTATGCATTATTCAAATGTTTTTCTCTTTAGAGACATAATCTATGTAGTAACAGTCTTTTACAAAATTTGAATGCCAAGTTTGGTCCAATTGGAAATAAATATCTATGATAACATATAATTTGGAAAATTTTTAACATGTTTTAAACTCAATACAAGTGTATTGGACTCAATTTACTCTCCAACAAGGGTTTTGGACAATTTTCATTCACCCACAAGTCGGCAAACATGTAGGTGAATATCCATGAAACCTAAGATTCATATTGAGGTGTTCAAGAAATGAATAAATGTTTAGTAGACTAATAATAACTAATATAACCTTGATAAAATTTATGGAATCATCAAAAGGCATGAATGAACTCATGAACTCCAAATCTTATACACATAACTTACATATAAATTGAATATATACACAGTCAGTGTAGGTGAATGGACAAGTTAAAGTGGTACAATGTTTGATGATAGGTCTACATGACTATTGAGAGGTGTTATAAAATGTTACAAAATTTTATTAAATAATAAAATCATCAAGACTCAATAAGTTTATTCTCTAATAACATATGCAATAAAAATGAAGACTTATGGGTGGTAGACTTGTAGGCCCTCATTTTGGATTAAAAGTTTATTATCCTCTTAAAAAGAACAAAGTAAAAGTAGGAAACATGAATTAAATGTAATAATATGAGAGGACACAAACCATTTAAATAACCTAAACCATTTACAAGTCAATATATTGTCAAGAAGATAGAGTCTACAACCTTAATCAAATACACAACTCTGTGTATGAAAATAAGAAGGCAAAGGTTTGAAAATGTCATAAAGTAACCAATGAACCTTATGAGAAAGTGATAAATAACTATTAATTAGGTTTTAATTCTTCAAAGTGTCAATAATGGTATAATTTAGAGAGCCAATTTCAAGGCTCATGTTCAAACTCTCTTCCAATCATCACCTGCAATCACTTTTTAAGAAGGTAGTCTTGAACAATGTGTGTTGGTGAAGTATAAGGCTTTGAGAAATTGAGAAGGTCCTAAAATATTAATAACATGAAAATATTTATTTAATAGGTTTATTTTTTGTAAGTAAAGACCTAAAACCCAAAAATACACTTAGACTTCTCTAATGAACACCTACAATTTATAGTCAAGAGTAAGCCTATTCCAACCTAAAGATAAGGAAGAATACATGAAGATAATTGAGGTATATCTCAGGTGAATAGACAAGTAAATTAGGTCATCTAAATATAAAATGAAATATTATGGAATGACTAATGATACTAGTCAAGATAAGTTCACCTAAACCTTGCATATATAGTCAATAATACCATACCTATGCTTGGCTACCTTGCTAAGAGGAAGTCATCTATAATCAATGATATGGGAGTTAGGGTGAATTTATAGATAGGTTTTAATAATAATTTAAATCCAAAGGGACCTAAATAAGGTTCACTCGAGATGAATATCTACAAGGCTCTCTAAAACCCTATCTACACAACTAATGCAAGCTACAGGCCTGCCTACCTAGTCCTGAGGGATGATTGTTTGTTATGAAGGGAAAAATGGTATAAAATATGGAAATAATTTTATAATGGTTCAAAAGTGATGAAATAACTCCAATTATCCCTCAAAATCACCTAAAGTGAAATTAACAATGGAAACCTGGTCTAGGCCATGTGTAGTCTAACTCATACATAGGTAGACCACAGGTGCAATCATGAAAAAAGAGGTTTGGTAAGGATGGTATGAATTTTTTGAGGATATTTTAAATTTAAATATGTTATTATATACCCTTGATACTAATTCAAAAGAAAAAAAAATCAAGATGAATGTTATTTAGGCTCTCAAGACCACCTCAATCTCTCTTAATGCATGATTGTCATCCAAGACCAATCTTATCTTTCTTGGTTAGGCCATGAACCTATGAAAGGAGATAAATGGATTTTATAATAGGTAAAATTATAACCATAATTAAATCTCATGGAATTATTTTTTGGTTTAGATCCATCATCTTCCTGAACAAAGGCTAAGAATATTAACCCCTCTCCAATGGCTTGTTTTCAACCCAAGAGACACCATCTTTCACTTAGAAACATCATAAGGTTTTTAATGGGACCCAATGGTTTTTGGATGTGGTATAAGGGTCCCATAAATATAATATTTTCATATTAAGAGAGAGAAATCAGATCTATTCTGTATGAACAATCCTTAAGAATAGAACATGCCTAAAACCCTCCCAAAACCCTAGTAAAGACTAGTTGAGAGAGATGAGATCCTAAAGAACATGATATGACATAATTTTATCCTAAAAAATCATATAAATTTTTTATTACTATAATTATATTCTCTAGGTGTACTTTGTCTATAATTGTAGTTGTACAGACTATAATAAATGCATTATTTTGCATGGTTTTTGGTGTTTTTAGGGGTTTTAAGCAATGAATAAATTAAAAAATACTTGAATATGTCACATAATATGTATTTAATATATTAAATCCAAAAAATATACACAATATATTACATAATTAATCAAACAAACTCCATTTTTCAAGGCAGTCTCAAACAGGTCTAAGATGAGACTAGGTTTCAAGGCCATTTCATGGTTCTCACACATCCATAGGGTTTTTTCACCTAAAATTTGGCATGGAGGTTTGTTATAGGATAGGTAAAGTTAATAAAATTATTTTGGATTTTTAAAAATGTATGGGAGAGATCTGGATAAAAAAATAGGCTTCTAGGCAAGGAGGCCTAATAGAGGCCTGATTGAGGAGAGAGAAAGGTAGAAAAAGACACTTCCACTCATAGATGAAACTTGGAATGAATATGTAAGGGTATAATGGGTAATAAAACATGTTATTAGTTTATAAATAATTTTTTTACATTCTTATACACAAGAAGGTTTACAATTTTTAGGGCTATAAGGAAAATAGGCCTAATGAGAGCTTGAGGAGCAAAATGGAGATTTGGGAGTTGTTCCAAGAATAAAAATGGATTTATTAAAGTTTGATAAGGTATTTTAATACCTTTAATGGATATATAGTGCCTTATATAATATGAACTCAATTTTTTAGGCACTTGGACAAAGTTAGGCTTGGGAAATGAAGAGTTTCAAGACACCTAAGCATTTGAATGATGAGTGCCACTAAAATGTCATACAAGAGGGGTTTATAAGTGTAGGTAAGGTGTAAAATGAGATGGTATAAAGGCATGCATGGAAAAATAATTATTTATAATCCCATTTGTCTCTTTTCGTATGCAAAGAAGGGTAGTTTTCAAGAAGATGATCAAGGTTGCAAGATGAGTTCTAACTCTTACACCACTTGGAGGATGGATCATCTTCAGAGGAGAGACACATGGATTTATAATATTTAATAACTCCCATTTTTTGTAACTTACATGTGGATACTTGGAAATATTCTCCTCATACACCCCTCTCTCTCTTCCTAATTCTTTATATAAGTAGCCAATTTTGGCCTTGTAGTGCATCCACATTTGGTATGGTGAATCCCTGCTAGTTTTGAGTACTAATTTCACCTTTAAATAAGATATTTCAATCTATTTTTAAGTTCTCAACTTATTTTTTAAGTGTGTGAAGTAGTTCATGGTTGAATGGCAAGTGATAGTTATTTCTCCTTGTGTTCATCTCTATCTCTCATGCTTTGTGAAATTAATCTTCCTTATAATAGGTCACATGATGTGTAGTTAGTTTTTTTGTGTGTATTTAAGTGTAATTAATATTATTAGTGTCTATAAATATACCTACCATTCATATACCTTGAGAAATACATTGCATCTTACCTTCATGTTGAAACACTTTTGTTAGGAGAACCTTGGGTGTTGAAATCAGTTTTACAAATTACCTTTCATAGTGCAATTTCAAGTAGTATTGTGGAGTTAATATTGGTACATCACCTATGTTAGTTTATTTTTAATCTCTTTATATCCCTTTTCATTCAAATCAAGTATATTAGTGGTTAGTTGTAGGTGTGGTGCAAGGGAGATAACCCTTCAATTTAGAGAGTCATAACTCCCATAAGTCACCCACAACTTGAGAGATGTTTTCATGTTACATAAAATTGGAGGCTGGAGTATACCTCCTTATGGTGAAAATGTGATTGCTAATAGGAGTGAGATATTCTCTTTGCTCATTATAACAATAAATTAAAGAATTTTAAGATTGTTCATTATTATTTTTATCCTTGTTAGATTTGATTCAATTTATTACATGATTTTTAAATATGTTATTTATTAAAGGAAGAAAACATTTAATGATAAATAAGAAATCTTGAAGCAAAAAGTGATAATCCAATATACCCATATACTCTTTGTAAACTAAGAATCAAACAACAAAAAATTGAAATTTAGATCATAGAAGAAAGTTTTTTATTAATGTATGGAGATTAGTAAATTCCATTGAAATATTTTAGTGTTAGATATTAAATTCAAGGTTAAAATAAATTTATTTCAGTGTTAGATATTGAATTTGAGGTTTAAATCAAATTCTTTTAGTGTTAGATACTAAATCCAAGGTCAAAAGTAAATTATTTTAGTGTTAGATGTTCATGAATTTATCAAAACCCTGACACATTTAGAAAAAAAACAATGCCTAAATAAAATTTGTAGGTTCACCAATATGTCTTATCAAAATTTTGAATTAATTGGTGCATTAACTCTAATTAAAATAAAATGAATATAAAGGTAGAAATTTTTTTTGAATAACTTGCAACTAGCAAAATGAAACTAAAGTACTAAAATAGACAAAGTATAAATGAATTAAATAAATTAACTATGAAAAACATAATAAAACTTAAATATTTTTTACCTGTAAGTTGATTGTATGTGAGTGAAAGACTATTGGAACTAAACAATTAGATCAGATTATGCATGTTTAATAAAAACTATAACTATCATTAATAAGGGTTAGGATCTATTAGAATAAGACAAGATTAACTACCACTACTATTCTATGTGGGTTGATCTTATCCTCTATAAAAATTAAGAAAATTAGGGCACAATCATCTACACTTGATTTTAATAATCCTATGTTCTAAAATTTGTCTTTTGATTATACATAGAGGAATTGAAAATGATTTATTCAAAGTTAAATTTTTAGAATTTGATGATTATATCAAAATCTTTAGACAACCTTTTTCTACACCTACCTTGCTTATATTTATTTGTGCATTGATGTATAAGTTAAGTATAATTTTTATTTCATATTTTTATTATTAGAATATTAAATGTCTTACTTTCTATATTTAGTACATGTTTAGATTCAATATTTATTTTCATAATATCTATATAATTTAAATTCATTAATTGACATATTTTAAAGAGTAGATTATTCCTTTTTTGATTAAACTAATATTTGTTGAGACCTCAAAATGTACCTATTGAACTAGGTACATTCAAAATCCTAGAGAGAGTTAAGGGGATTTCACCCTCTCATTTTAGGACTTATTTTGGTGTAGTCTAGAGTACAAGTTATAGGAATTGAGATCCATTATATAGCTTACTTGGAATGAGTCTCTAAAATATGAAATGCTAGTATTAGAAGATCAAAACTATCTAAACACACATAACGACCTAGTAATCCATTGGCTCACTAATCCAATGTCCATAATTTATCAATATAGGAAGTTTAATTCATAATGTTAACTAAATAAAAAAAAGGAAGGGAAAAGGTAAGGAAGTAAGAGCATGTTATTTGGGTGAGTATGGAGACACTAATGTCTAAAATTGAGTATGAGACCGACTACAATTTTACCACTGTATGTTAATTTTCACATCAACTCAAAATTTATCCATGCAAGGGAGTCAAAGGAAACATTATGTGCTTAGTTATAACATTTCTACATCATAGATAAATCCTATAATATTATTTTTAATACATATGTATACTTATAATTGACTTTTTAAAACAAAAGAAAACATAATAATCAATTATAAAAACATATAACTCATCCTAATTAGACACATGCATTGCATACAGACTCATATCATAGTATTTGACATTGATATTCTCCATTATCACCATGAAGATCAGATGACATCCATAAATTAGAAATAACAAAATGTAATGAAAACTAACAAAATGTAAAAAATTATAATTATATTAATTCTTGGTGTCTTTTGTTATAAAAATGTTGACCTAAAAACAATATTACAAAAATATATTTATATAAAAAAGAATGGATCAACCACCCATTTTTTGGAGTCCCAATACGAGCCATTATGACTAGGTTATTATAATACTACAATAACATGCCCCAAAATAGAGAAAAAAAGAGAGAGACCTATAAAACATGACAACTACCTTCCCACTTGGGATCATGAAAGAAATAATGGGATCATCAGTTAGTGCCCAAAGGGGGACCACTTCCCAATTGCATCTAGGTGACTTACTAAATTATCAGTTCTTGAATAATGAGATTTGATTCTCTGTTGAGCTTGGACAAGTTGATAAGTGGCTCCTTGAATAGAACATCAGCATGTGTAACAATTTAGCATGTTCCTCTTTAGGGGTTTCAATAAAATCCTTGACTATATTAACTTGGATAATGCTAGATATGGATTGTATGGTAAACTTTATAATAGCTTAGGATCCATCCTTATTGGGGTTTTCAACCTTCCTCCTCATGAATATTTAAAGTGTTGGATGTGGATTCTAAACTCATTTGTGCTAGTCAAAGTGCCATTAGAATATAAGAGAACAATTATTATCACCTCAAAGCAATCAAGGATTTGGTCTCTACTTTTAGGTAAGGGACCAATCCTCAATTGAGGTTCTCATACCTCCTAAAAAAAGTCTGATATAAGTTGAGGTCCATGAGGGGTATGATTATAAGTTCAAGGAACATCCCCTTGTTGATGATCACTACCATATTCTTGTACTTGTTGTTAATTATTATGATTTGGTCCAAGTATTATTGTGCCCTTTAGAATAGAATATTACTCTTTGAAAGAGATATAAACACCTCCCCTAAGGATGAAAAAAGTTTTGAAAGTGTGGTCTCCACCTTACCAATTAGGTCCACTATGGATGAGATCTTGACATGGGTCTCTAATATCCTCACTTTCTCTTTAAGTTTCTCTTTGAGATTCTTTATTAGTTCAATTATGGGCCACACCATAAATACCAATTCATCTATAATTTTATGATCTCTAGTTAGGTCCTTTTCTTCATGAGAGAGAAGTGGTCCTATTATATCCTCCATACAATAGGGTCTCCATCATGCATGAAGGTTTGGGTCATTAACCTATTCATCCTCCCAAAATCTATGTCAACTTTGAGATATATGTGTAGGTCCCCATGGTATACCATCTCAAGTATATGTGATCCTTGACCTCTTGAGGGGATGATCCATCCTTGTCCCACTATTATTCCCAAGGCTATTAAAGATGGGTCTATAGTTTAATTTTATGGTGGAAGCATGGGTGGAGGTGGTAAAAATATATGCATGATATGAAATGAGATGAAAAATGGAGGGTGAAGCATGGGTGAAAATTGAGGAGTGGCTAAGGGAGCTACTAATTAGAATAAGTGTGATATCATTTGGTCCTTAGTCATATAAACTTGGGGATTGATGAAACTTAGGAGTTTAGTATTCACCCTAAAAAAGGAAATGGGTCTATTAAAAACCATTCATAGGGAACCATGTGTGAGGGAGAGGGAGGCCCAATAAGATGTTTCTACTAGAGGATGATGTTGTATGAAGGATTAGGAGAAATTAACCTTGGGCACTAGGTAGGATTTTGATTAGGGTTTTTTTTTGCACTATCACACTTGGAGGAGTTACATATATTTTTTCCCCAAAAAAATAAAAATATATAGTACCCTAATAATATTTTTGGAGAAAGGCCTTAAATTGACCTAGGATACCCTTTTCCTAATCTAGTAGAAACTAGAGATTTGGATGCAGTTTGTAACTTGCAAGCTTGAAAATTGCATCCCAACCTTAGCTTCTTGATTTTCACATATTTGTAAAAAACCAAAGATTCAAATACAATTTTTAACTTTTAAAATTGAAAATTTATTTCCAACCTCCACTTCCTTTTCAACTCACAACCATCAAAAATTGGAACCCCAATCATAATTTACAACTTGTAAAGTTACAAATTTTAACTGGAGCTTTGCCTTCCACTAAACACCTTCCCCATGAAAACTAAATATTTGGATGCAATTTTAAAATTTTCAAGTTGAAAAATTTAATTGAACCTATACTTCCCACACATTACTCCCAATGAAAAATGAAACTCTAGTTGTAATTTGTAACTTGCAAAGTTGCAAATTGTAACTCGAGTCCTAGTTTCTACTGACTATCCTTCCTACAAAAATTAGAAATCTATTAGAAATCTGAAAATTTAAAATTGAGTTTTAATTTCCCATTTTAAAATCACCAAGTCACTTGGTGGAAAGTGGAGGTCAGAGTACAAAATACAATTTCACAAAATTGCAAAATTATACCATGAATCTGAAACTCCCACCAATAACCAACTTAGGGGAATTAATTATAAGGTTATGGATTATATTAATAAAATTAGGTTTTTTTTGAAATAATTATTTAATTTGAAAATAAAATAATATGGTCTTTGCATGAATAAATCCTTGTCAGTCATGACACCATACCTCAACCATGTAGCCTCAAACCACAACACCATTGTGACCCTCTATAGAGTATTCCTTTTCCTCCTACATTTTTTGATCCATCATTGTCTCTATAAAGTGCATAAATTATTTTCATGCCATGTCTTTTCTATCTTGTAGTGAATCTAGGGATTTGTTTAGTGTCTAAAGGTTTCATCTTTTGCTTACTAGTATTGTCTCAATGTTGTTTGTGGTTCTCAAATCCTTGTCAAGTCCTTAAAAACATTTTTATATCCTAAGAGAAATCCATGGTTTTTAAATTAATTAAAAATAGTCAAATATTCACTCAAATATTATCTATATAGTTCTCATGGACATTTCACCTATGATAGAAACTCCAAAACCCATGGAGTTTTCACCTGCATTTGCTACCCTACAACTTTGTAGAAAAATCCTATTGCATTTGTAACTCTAAATCTCCATTGGAATTTTTACCTAGAGTATCAACTTATTAACTTGTTGAATGTTTTATTGAACCTTGAAAGTGTGCTTTACAAGTCTAAATCCCATGAAAAATTTCACCTATAGTACAACTCTAAAGCCCATTGGAGCTTTTACTTGTAATTATAACCCCAAAGCTCACCAACTCTGTAGTTGGTTTTACCACATCAAATTCCCTAGAAACTATATCTAGAAAATAAATTAAGTTTAAATATATGGGACCTAGTGTTCCACTTAGCTTAGAATATAACAAAAGTGAAATCATAAACATAGACCTAGGTTACACAGACCTAAGTGATTTTTGGACAAGGGTAAATGTTTAATTGAAAAATTCCTAGATTCAAAGCATTTATGACTATGGACTACTCCAAGAAACAACCTTCCCTTTATCAATGCAGAGCCCTGAGCTTGTGATTACATTGGTGAAGCATTATGATGAAGAAAAGAGAGAAGTGTTAGATGACAAGGGAGAAAGGACTCTGAACCTAGACCCCAACTTTATAAACTTAGTGTTCTTCATTATAGAATATGAGAGTTATCTCAATATAAATCCTAACTCATCCAAGAAGTTTTATTAGGATAATGACACTCGATGACTAAGGGTACTCAATAAATAATGGATAAACATCCCTAGGCCTACATCTACAAAATTGCCTAAAACCTTGGAAATAATAAACTTTGAGGAAGTGGGTGACATAATCATACTCTTGTATAGAGTCACTAGGAACCTTTATTCTAATAAATTTCACAATTAGATGTACCAATACATATGGGTAATCCAATAAAATAAGTAGTACATCCACTAGGCTAATTTTATTAGTGACTCCATCCACAAATAATTGATAGAAGTCTAAACTATAGGGAGATTATTTATGACTTCATATCTAGTATACATACTAGTAAAGAGAGGGATTTCCTAAGGTTGAACACAGTGCTTGACCAAGTCAAAAAGGTATTCAATTATTAACTTGACCTCAACCTTGAGGTAAGTAGACAACATTTCATAAGGGTAAATGATGTATTCATATATTGCATCATAGTCATGTTTAACAAAGAGTTAGAAAATAAGATATTATCTGATATTGTTACTTTGGAAATAAAAAATTAGGCATCTTATTTCATTCAATTCCCCATATAATTGTACATCAGAGTAGGAGGATTTAGTGGTTGTCCATACACCCTCCTAAGGTATGTAAGTGATAAATGGGATTTAATGGAACTTATGAGGCAAATTGTAGAGACTCACAAATTATTATCAAGTAAAAATAAAGAATAATCCATTTCCCCATTAACATAGGAAGGTATACATTCCCTTCCCTATCCAAATCTAAGTGTACAAATGCAGAGATAACTTAGATGACCTTATGAGCTCTTGATGCAAGGCAATTTTATGATGTGAATGGCAATATTATTAGTATATTAGGGATTACAACATATTTTCATGTTCCCTATTATGAATATTATTGGGAATACCTACAAGATTAAGAGGAAGTGAGACTAACAGATTATTCCAAGATGAACTTGGAGAAAATAAAAGCTTATAACATGGCACCAATTCTTGAGGACTTTATATATGATGAATCTCTAATGGATAGAGTTTAATTTGATAATAATATATTTTATCAACCTCTTCCATTAGTCAGGTGGTATATACTTAGTCATTTTAATTAATAGATAGGACCACCAATGTAATAAATAGAACAATCAACTGGCTTAAGAGTAAAGGGGTCAAGGTGACTAAATAAACTTTGAGCATCAATAATAGTTGAAAGAGGTCAAAGAGAAAGGTGTGCTACCAATAGTATAAGGTTCCAGTAGTGGAACCCAAAAAAAATATGTAGATAGGCTAGTGGTATCACACAATATAAAATAGCAGTAAAAAGCTAAAAGAGGTTAATCTAGTGGCCAAGTAGTAACATCAAATCAACCAATAGTAATTTAAACTGAAGAAACAACTACCACTAAATCATAAATAATTTATCCCTTTGTCTATATCATTCCACCATCTTCAATAACTCCTCCTCCTATCTCCACTCTAGTATCACCTCAAATAATTACCCCCTCTATTTCTACCAGCTCACCTATGCTAGTAACTCCATCATCAATAGTTCAATCAACATAATTAGACACTCAGGATTAATTTCCACTCCCCTCTTCTATAATTCCTTTTATATCTTCCATAATTTCACTCCCCTCTTCCATAATTCCTTCCATCTCATCCCTAATAACCACCAACACTATATTAATGACTCACACAACAATACATGGATATGAATTCAATGATCTTGAATACAATACCACTAGCCATCCTAACCACTGGGATACCTAATGATTTATTTCCATCTCCCATCACTTTCCATATTACATCAACCTTGATTACCCCAAAAACTTTGATTGATCATTAATGGATATGGATTCCACACTCCCACAGGTTCCCCTTTTTCAACTTCCCATTCATACCCCTCCACTTATGTCACTTTCAATTCCCACACCCCCAGTAGGAACATCCATTTACATAACATGCATTTCTTCCATTTCTATAACAACTCAAACCCCCACTAAAGAGGTAGAGATAGAGGAAATAATTAATACAAATATGGATTATCAACCCATAGATGGGGAAAATATTTATAAAACATTAGGCAAGGATTCAATGGCTATATCAATGATAAATATAACACTCATCATCATAACTACTAGTGCAACAACTTCAACTGTAGATTCATAATTGATAGTGCTAGGATAATGTATGCCACTCCAAGATGGCTAGTACAATCAATGGGAAAGAAAAAAAATAGATGGTGTCCCCTTGCACACTAACTTTGGCCTCATAGAGGTATCAAATAAATCAAGGGAAGAACTCAAAACCATATCCATAATACTATATGATTTAGTAGGGGAGAAATATGTAGAAATTGTAGTCCCCCCACTAGATAAACAAAAATAAGATCTAGTGGTGGGAGATTACCAAATATCCAAAGTTCATTTAGGTCATCTTAAAAGAGAGGGATTAAAACATGATGTTCAATCAAGCATTAACTCTCTTTTTGAGAAGGTGGATAGTGACAAGGTCATAAAGGATGAATTGAAGAGTAAGGTTGAACAATTGATGAGTTCACTTAAGAAGTTCATTGAGCCCATAACCAAACCAACATAATCTATTACTTAGATATCTAATAAGGAAACACTTGAAGAATTAATAGAGATTGTTAATATGGGAAGGGATAAAAAGGAATAGGTAGAGGATCTCATCACAAAGGGAAACATTGTAATTTAGTTAGCAATGGACTAATACAAAAATATAAAGGTTTATCAATAAACTTTGAAGACATCAATGAGAAAATATGAGGAAGAGATAGAAAGGTTTAACCTATTCTACTCAAAACTACAAGCTATGGACATGATTGAAAATGGTACCCTCATTACATAAAAATATTAAAAAATGATACAGAGCATGAGGAATTGGAAAGGGAAGCTAATTTCAAAATAAGAATACTCATAAAGAGTATTAATAAATCTAAGGATATATATGATAAGGTCATAGATATGATCTATGATATTGAATATTTTCTTAATAAATTGTCATGTGAAGCAACATATCATCAAGACCAAATTATTTCATTATAGGAAGTTCAAGACAAGTTTAAAGGGGTGGTAAAGAGAGAGTCAACATGAAACAAAACATTCAACTTGAGTCCATCCACTGATTTATCAGGTATCATAATATAATAGATCAGATGGGGAAAGACACTCAAGTATACAAGGTTGTATAAAGGGAACTCTTTGACATAATTACAGAATGTGAAATAAGCAACCTATATTCACTTGGTCCTAATGAATATTATATCTTAGAGAAGACACACACAAAGAAGGATAAAGAATCTTTAGAGGTTATGGTTGTATGTTAATTATTTCAATCAAATACATTTTGTGTATTACATTTCCTTATTGTAAAAAACATTGAAAAGTTTCTTGTTGCAAATTGCAACTATCATTTTGGAAACTCTTTTTGAGAAAGAGCCTCTTGTAATTTTCAAGTTCCTTTTAAACATGTTGAAAATTTGTAAAAATCAAGCTTGTAAATTTCAATTTTGTTTTTGACAAATTCTAAGTTGCTTACTTGTAAAATCTCATGTTGTAAATTACATTTCTAGTTTTATCAAAGTTGGATGATTTAAAAAGTTGTAAAAGTCCAAATGAAAAAATACAAGTTAGGTTTTGCAAAATATAACCTAAGATATCTAAAAGCTTTCTATTATTCTAAGTATGAGTTCATTTTTTGGCACCTCATTCCATGAAGAAGATAATATCAGCTCAACTGAAGATAAGGATGATGTTGCATGAAGATTCTACAAGATTCCTCCACACCTCCAATACTTGTTCAAATGCCTAGAAGTTACATGTTCTTTTTTATAGCCATTACTTTACCAAAGATGCCATTCTAGCTAAATATCACACATATTTGCATGATTTTTTTTTTAAATTTTTGCTTATTATTTAACTAGACGTAGAGTTTTGATAACTACCTCTCTTCTAAGAGAGTATTTTGTATAAGTATGGGTACCATGGTGTAGCCCATTTATATTTTTATGGTTAGATAAATTATTCTACATTTTGAATAATTTATCTACATGTTGTAACCTGGAGAATGATAATAGATTAATGTTTGGCCTTCCTTGTCTATGTTATCTTTATGTATGAAAGGATATTTGTCTAATTTGTGAATTATTTCATTCTTTCTTCAGTCACAAAATTTCATTTGTGGTATAAATTTAACCTTTTGAAAAGATTATTTGATTAAAATAAATAATCTTGTTCCTTATATGATAAATTCCCAATATTATCTTTGGTTTCATATTTTCATGAGTTTGTGCTCTAATATACTTTAGTATATTTATTATTCTATTTTGTTCATACAAAGTAAGCATTAAAATCCACTATAAATATTTGGTGTAATCACCATTTCTATTTTTGAAAATTCATTTCTAGAACTCTTTTCCTCACTGTTAAACCCCAGTTTAGAAACAAGATCACTAAGAAGTGGAATTTCCACATGAACTGGTAATATATAAATTGCATTTAACTTAGTGAAAGGAAGTCAGCCTTCTCCAGAGGTTCACCTCAATTCACCAAGGTCATATATCTTAGAGGTGGTCCCATTGTATCTTTAGATTTTTGTATAGTATACTACAATACAAAGATGGGTTCAAAATCTATGTGATAATAGTTTTTGGCACACCAAGTGGGACTTGAAAATTATTATTAAGATATTGGTGTTATTATCAACAAGCATTGTATGAGCATCACACACATTTAAAAAGCACTTGGTGACCCAACTGGATTATGGATTCAGGAAATCTAGGCTTACATTTTCTAAAGATACAAACCAGATCATCTACTAAAGGTAAGAGAGCTGACTTGTAAGAATTGTCATTTCCATATAAAAATAAATCAAGATAAATTATAACTTACACTAGAGTATATATTTTAAATTTTTTTTCATCTCTTACAAATATCCATATTAGTTTCATACCTCCCATTATGGCTCTAAGAAATTAAAATTTTGTAACCTTCAATGGAGGCAACCCACTTCAGTTTGCTTAGTATGATGGTATACCCACCTTAGATTTGAAAATCCTTTCGTATTTCACTAGAGAAACTTCCACCACTCCCATAGAACATATACAATAAATTTTTAATATTTGTTCAATTCATAATAAAGTATAATAAATGTTGTAGTCAAACTTCTTATTTCCTCATTTTAGGGTAAAACCTTACAATGGTACAGAGGTCTTCTTCCCAATTCCATTTGTGTTTGGGATGAATTAGGGACTACACTATGCATGAAATTAAAAGATAAGAGTAACCACATCTCCCTAGTTGAACAACTAACTACTATTTAATGGGCCCCTCATGAGTTCATAAGTGATTTCAATTTTTACTTTCAATAGACATGGGATAGAATTCTAGTGTTGGTCAAGCCAACCCTAAATAATGGTTTCTTATATTACTTAAGAGCTTTAAATAATGATATAGTTTTCATGATTCAGTCAATGGGTGGAACCACACTCCCTAATTCTTATATAATTTTAATAAGAGAAAAAAATTGCCTAATTCAAGCTGGAAAAATTTCCCTAAGGCCACCAATGCCTCTATTTCTAAAATTTCCTCCTACATAATGTGTAGTTTCCCTAATTCCCATCACAAAAAAAGCATTGGATTTAACTCCTTCTCATATTGATGACTTATATGAGGTTAAATCATTTCTTAATATCTTTGTTGATGAGTTGGTAGCAATGAAAAGGAAATAATCCTAGAACTACTGACCTTATCAATAATCTAACCAAAAATACCAACCAAATAAGCAACCATACCAAGGTAATTCATAGCCACAAAGTCAAAATATGTAAGAAAAACCTCTAAATATCTATGATCTACTTGTACTAGGTACTTCTAAATCTGTTGTACCTATTCAAAAGAACTTGGCTCAAGAGTACGAGGAGTGTTATCCTTATGCTCAAATACATAATCAGAACACTTGTTCTAATGGTCTCATTAGTCAATACTTGATGGTACAAAGCATATAAAACACTCAAAGACAATAATAAGAAGCCACTTACCATTAGGAAGATACATGAGATCCTACTCAGAGTGAAGCTACCTTGTTGAACTAGCAAGAGGAGGATTTCTATGGTGTAATTCAAGAGGAAGAACTAATCAATGGTGGTAGTTTAGTGGAAAAAAATACACATTCTAAGAATAAGGTAATAAAAAGTGATCAACCCCTAAGGTGGAACAAGATACAACTTTAAAGTTGTACAAGAATATACAAAAGTCAGTAGAGTACAAAGGCCACCCAATGTGCCAATGGGCCAGTACAAATCCAAATTGTTGACCCCAAATATCGTGAAAGAAGACATAGATCCCAAAAAGGCACCAATGAAGGTTCGTAACATTCCTTTTAGTATTTTTGAAAAATTAAGGAAACTAATTTTAATGTCACCATGTGGGAATCATTATCTATTCTATCACAAAGGGACTTGCTACATGAAGCTTTGCAAAACTTCTAAATAATAGACAAAGTTTTAGCTAAGGTACCTAATGCTAAAAATAATATATGTTAACCAAAAACTAATAAAAAAGTAAGAAAAAATGGTAACACTCATAATTGGGAAACATCTCATCCATAATTACATGGTGGAATCAGGGGCTAGTAGTTTTGTTTTGCCTAAGAAAATAATTAATGTTCTTGGTATTAAGTATACACCTATCATAAAAGGTGTGGTTTAATTTGATGGGATTGTTGTTCAATTAATTAGGAATATAAAATATTTAAACCTTACCATCCATGCATGTCCAATATTGTCAATCTCCTAAGATATATTAGTTATTGATGTGCCACCCCCTATTTTGCTATCTACCTTTCCCAAGACTTCACTAAAAAAATGGGAGGGTATCTATTTACTGACTGGTCCCACATGTTTCTTAGGATGAGATATGGAATGAGAGTAAAAAAAAGAGATGAACCAATTGATAAAGACCATATTGATCAATACACTCCTATCCCTATAGATATGAATTGCACATTGCAAGATCAAGAAGAAGAACTTGATCATGAAGTCAAAACATTGTGGAAGATATCCTAGACACTCATTTGGATGAATGGGGATTAAATATCCAATTTGATCCTTATGAATATGTAAAAAAAATGGGTTGGTACATATTTCATCCATGAAAATGATGTGATTATTCTAAATCTTGTGAAAACAATCAAAGATCTCCAAGGAATGTGGCAAATATTCTTTGATGGCTCAAGAAGGAGGAATGGTGTAGGTGTAGGTATTGTTTTGATCTCACCACAAAAGTAGAGTTATTTATATTTTTTAAACTTCAATTTAGCTACACTAACAATGTGTTTGAATATGAAGAATTGATTCGAGGTCTCCAACTAGCCAAGGAAAGAGGGATACAATCACTACACATATTTGGTAATAATGAGTTGATTGTTCACCAAGTAAGATCCAAAAGCATAAATAATAATAAATTTTTTATATCTTACAAATGTAGGTCTTAGGACCTATTATAAGACTTTACCACTTTAAACATTCAAAAGGTACCAAGAGAACAAAATAAGGATGTTGATCGTATGGCCTCAATTGGCTCCCAGTATAACCTACCTGAAGAAAAATAAATATATATTGGATTTCATGACCAATTTTAGAGCATTTAATGCTCATATTATTTATGAGACTAATAAAAATGCATCTAAAGAGGATAAATTTGATGGTAAAGTCATTTAGCTAAATGATAATAAGATCCCTAAGGGGATGATTGATTTAGAAAGGTTGTTTGATCAAGACAAGTTGGTTGAAGTTTATAAGATTCCAAAGGTAAGTGGGAAGGATTATAATGCTATTGATCTTTGTCCCCAAGATCAACCCTAATTGGTAAATGTAGGGAAATACTGCACAAGCATTGAGAATAAGAAAGCCAAAGAGCTGCTTATGTAGTACAAAAATGTCATAGCATGGTATCATCATGACTTAAATATCTTTGATCTAAGAGTCATCACTCACACCATCCCTCTTAAATAAAAATTTAAACCCTTCAAGTAGAAGCAAAGGCCTGTAAATGTTATCTTAGAACCAATGATCTTTAAAGAGGTTAAGAGACTACTAGACTACTTGGGTGGATAATTTAGTGCCAATTAGGAAGAAGAATGGTGAGATTAGACTCTGTATTAACTTTAGGTACTTAAAAAAAGCATCCAAGAAGGATAACTATCCTCTTCCTTCTCTTGACCAAGTTATACAAGTTGTTTTAGGTTCAGCCATGATGTCCTTTCTTGATGGCTTTTCAGGTTATAACCAGGCATTGGTTGACAAAGAAGATAAATTTTAAATCTAAGTGGGGGACCTTTGAATACATGAGAATGCCATTTTGATTAATAAATATAGGATATATATTTCAAAGGGCCATGGACCATGCCTTCCAAGGTATGATAGGTGAATGCATCATTATATATATGGATGACCTAATAGTTTTCTCTAAAAATAAGGAAGATCACTTTATACATTTACAAGAGGTGTTTGAAAGATGCAGAAGGTATGAAATTTACTTAAAATACAAGAAAAGTATCTTTTGTGTTACTAAATGAAAATTTTTGGTGCATGTTATAACTAAATAAGGGATCTCCATAGATCCTAAAAGGGTAGAAGCTATATCTGAAATAGAGCCTCCAAACAATAGAAAAAAGCTAAAATCATTCTTTGGTAAGATAAACTTTGTAAAAAATTAATTTAAGGATTTTTAGAGATTGTAAAGACATTAAATGACATGCTGAAGAAGGATTCCAAGGTCTCATGGAATGAAGAATCTAGAAAGGCATTTAGTGACATAAAAGAAGAAATTAACCAAGCTCTAGTCCTGATAAATCCTAACTTTTCAAAGGGATTTTATCTCTATTATTTTTTCTCTAACCATACTATGGCTGTAGTTTTTACTAAATTTTTTTATGGATGTGATCACCCAATAGATTTTATCAGTACTAACTTCAAAAATGTTGAATTAAACTATTCATTAATTGATAAATAAGCATATGCATTAGTTAAGGGAGTAAAGAAATTTAGGCATTATATCCTATGAAATAAGGTACATACTATCCTACTTGACCTTACCACAAAGATTTTTCTAAGCCAAAATGAGCTAGGAGAATGCAAAGGTAAATGGATGTCATTTTTTCAAGAATATGACATAGAAATGAAAATGACAAAAATGGTAAGTTACCAAGGTCTGATCCAAATGATTTTTAATACCAACCCTAGGTTAATTATTATACAAGTTGATCAACATAACTTTCAATTTAGTGAGTGGTATGATTCCATCATTAATTTACTAATCAATGGTACCTATCCCATAGGACTAACAAGAGAGAAAAAGAGGGATCTAAAGCTCAAGGTAACCCATTAGCTGATCAAGAATGGGGTCTTATACGTGAAGAAAATTGAGGGAGTCTACCTAAGGTGTGTCTCAAAATAGGTTTCTACCTAAATCATGAGCACCTTTCATGAGAAGTTTGGCAATTGACACCCATGTAGGAAGACTAATGCACATAATATCCTGATAGCTAGCTACTATTAGCTAAATGTCTTTAAAGATACTCATAATCATGTGAGGGAATGCCACTCCTATTAGATATTTAGCACCAAGGAGCCTAAGGTGGCAATGGCTTTACAACTAGTTATGGTTGATAAGCCATTTGCATAATGGGGGTTAGAATTTGTAGGAGTGATTACCCTAATTAATTTGAAGGTCACAAATTCATCTTGACTACCATATATTATTTCACAAGGTGGGATAAATCTATAGCCACTAAATAATGCAAGATAGAGGAAGTGATCAGTTTCTTAGAAGAGAACATTTGTACTAGATTTGGAACTCCAATCTTTCTAGTGTATTATAAAGGGTTTGCATTTAACTCCATAGAGATGAATGAGTGGGTATATGATAATGGTACTTTCCCAAAGTTTTCATCCAACCATTATCCTCAAGGAAATGAAGTTTCTGAATCTACTAATAAGAACTTGATAAAAATGATCAAAAAGTCTACTATAGACAAGCCTAGGACTTGGCACAAACTTCTCAATTATGCCTTATGGGTAGATAAGATAATTATTAAGCAAGCCTTGAAGGAATCACATTTTCTATTGGTGTATGTCCAAGAACTAATCTTTCCTATCACTCTTAAGTTACCCATGTACAAATTCATGCAATAATATATGGAAGAAGGCTAGGAGATTGCAAACTCAAGATTGCTAGACATCATTTAGATGGAATATGTAAGGGAGAAAGCCTTTATTTATTTTATTAGACATCATACCATAATGAGGATATGGTTGGATAAAAGATAAAAAATCAAGGTGTTCAGACAAGGGGACCTAGTTCTCCTTTGGGACAAAGCATCTGATCCCAAGGGCAAGCATGGCAAGTTCATAGCTTTATGGATTGGCCCATATCAGATTGTATAAACACTAGGGAATAACACCTTCAAGATCAAATATCTACAAGGAAAAATGTTCACATTACCCACTAATGGGAAATACTTCAAGCATTACTTCTCTACTACTCCTCTTAAGGTCTTTATGGAGTAAACTATACAATGGTTAGATTTATTGTAGGTAGGCTAGTTAGTTTCTTTCAATTATTTTCTTCATGTCCCTTGTTTGTATATAAACATGTATATATTTATTTGCTTTCTTTTGTTTTTTTCTTTCCTATTTTGTTGTTGTGTGTTTGCTTTTGTTGCCTTGTTCCTTGATTCTAATAAGTCCTTTTGGACAATCCCAAGCTCAGAGATTATTCATTTTGCTTGAAATTCCAAACCTAGGAATGTGGGTATGAACTTAATATATATTCTAACCATGAATTCAAAATATGAGCCTAATGTTATGATTTGAAGAAACTAGTAAAGATTGATGAGTAGGTTAACTATTTTATGATAACTTAGACATTATCTTCACCTAAATTTGGTTTTAATAATATTTTCACTTGTAGGATGAAAGCTTAATCTATTGAAACACACTCATGATTGCACTTAACAAACACCCTTACCTAGGACAATGGTTTCAACCATAGGTGATTCTTTGAGGATCAAACACTTGACCAAATATTTAAACCTAGCTACCCTAGTTTCTAACCTTGCTGAAAGCATAAAAATTATAAAAATACAAAAATAAGAATGTAATGTAAAATCAAAAGCTTTCAAGCATAGGTGATTTTGGTAATCTCCATTGGGCTTATGGATTCCTAGTTGGCAATAGAGAAAGGCCATGAGTGGATCCAAAAGCATCTTTGTCAGGGCTATGGATGCCTAGCTAGTAATAGAGCAATTCCCAAGCCTTCCCTAAACTAAAATCATGGTTCTTAATGAATATATAAGCATGATCTAAGTCAGTGTTAACTATTAAAGATATGAAGCCTAGAATTTCTCCCCTAAATCCCATGTCAAATAATAAGTGGAATCAAATCACACACACAACATGGATATGTCTTAATGTTTGATCCCAATTCTATAAGTGCAAGGTTTATTTAAACTATATACTATTATAGATAAAATGGAGTGGATGACTTAGTTGTTTGTCTAAACTAGAGTCTCTAGGTTCTAACATATTTCTATGTTTCCCCTAGAAGTCGATATTTGTTGAGGTCAACATAACCCCATTTTTTAAAAATTAGGACCCTTGATTTTTTTTAAAGATTAAACCTAAAATCATGGCCTATTTTGAATGTTATTATAATTTAAATATCATCCACTTCAATAATATTAGATTACTAATTTATTTTTTGATTTAAAGCTTGCCTAACATTGCTAATGATTTGTCTTCATGTCATTAAGTTATAGGTTTGATGGAACCCTTGTTGGTAGATTCATGTTCTAAAATGTGGGCATAAACCCTTGGTTCAAGTTTGAATTTAAATTTGGTGGGATCAAATTGGTGGGAATACTTTAAAACTTGTTTTGGACTAAACCTTAACCTAGAAAATATATGACTTGGTCCCTTTTCTTCCCCTTATGCTTCCTATATATCTAACATGGTCCAATGTTATGTTTGAAGGGTCCTTTTTATTTTCTAACCTGGTCTAATTTTATGCTAAGGGTCACTTTTGATTTTCCTAGCAGAATCCCTTTTATAGCATGATCCTCTTTATTATAGCTTTAGCCTAAAGCCATTAACCCTAAGGCCTTGTTTATGTTTATTAACATGAACAAGACCTTAGTCTTAATGCTTTAGCCTAAGTGTTTATCTCCCTTGCCTAATATTCATGTTCATAGGATCCTTTTATGTTTAAATCATGATTCCATTTGTTATTTCCTACTTAGTCTAAGCCTATATATTAAGGCCCTATTCATATTTATTAATATGAATAAAACCTTAGCCTAAATGTTTTAGCTTAAGTATTATTTCATCTTAGGGACCACTTAAATATCATGTATCTTAAAGGATCCAATTATCTATGCTTCCTCACATCCTTTGTATCAGATGGAGTGAAGAAATCCCAACAAAATTTATCACTTAGTCCTTCAGACTAATCACGTTCAAGCACTCAGATAATGATCAATGATTCTTGCTTCATCACAGACTAAACATCAGACAGAGTGAAGATGACATTGAAAATTCAAAATCCCTAGGATCCCTATGGAGTTTCCATGTGGCACTCTTGCATTTAAATATTAAAATTAAAGGGTCTCACATATTAGAAGGGAATAATCACAAAAAAGATCTTGAATCATAATCGAATGACTCTTGCTTCATCATGATTTTTAATCAGATATAATGAATTGAGTTCGAGATCTTGGGAATCCCTGTAGAACCACCAAGTGGTAATCTTGAATTGGAACACAAGAGTTTGATGAGCTTAAATTTGATGTTTGCATGACCATTATTTGATGTATATGAGGATGTATTTGACATCCATGTGATTGAAAACTTTAAGCTCATCAAAATTAAGAGCTTCACTAGATTAAATTAAACATTCATGTGACCATAATTTCACATCTATGAGAATGTATTTGACATCTGAGAAACCATTAAATTTAATCTAACAAATTGTTTTACTCAAGACCATGATAGACTCCAAAATATTTATAAAAGGCTCATAAATTACCTAGAAAATGACTAGAATCCCTTGAAAGATGTTCAAATTCTTGAAATATTTGAACTACAAATGTTGAAATGGTCTCATAGTCTAAATATGTGCAAAAATAAACTTATTCTAAGTCTATATCTTAAGGTCCCCATTGAATTTTTTTGAATGCCATCAACCTTAGGCTAGAGACTTATACTAAATCTTATTTTAAAAGGGTCTTTGCAACATAAATCTTGGCCCAAATGCTTTTAACTAAGGATTTTATTGTGTTTACTAATACAATAAAGATCTATGTTAAAATTTAGCATTTTGTCCTTATATCATTTTGACCCCTTTGGGCATGTTCTATGAGCTTAACATAAGTATTTTATCCCAAAGTATGCATTATGTTTATTAAAAACAATACAAACTTTGGATTAAAATATTTAGCCATGGTCCCCTTGTGTATAATTCCTAGAAAAATTATGTACAAACACTTTAGCCTAAAGTTCATTATATGTTTAATAAACACAAAATGAACCTTAGCCTAAGGAATTTAAACCTAAGTCCCCACCTAAGCCCTTTGATTTAAAACTTAGCATAAAATGATTTAACCTAGGTCTATTTGTGTTTATTAATATGAAATAAACTTAGGTAAAAGCATTTTAGCCTAAGTTATTTTATGTCTATGCATTGAATTAAAGCTCATGCATCTCTTTAGATCTTACGGCTCGTGCTTCATCATAGAAGGATGATCCAATGGCATAAAGTCATTGATGAATTTTAAATAGAGCTTTGAGAGCCTATGAGCTTGATGAATGGTGAACACACATCCAAAGTGTGACTTAAAAGGGTGCCAAAAATTAGAGGGCCCATGGAGTTGCTAAGTGGCACAACCATGAGGCTTGGTGCTAAAAAGACAAATGAAAAATAAGGGCTTAGATCACAATCAACAACCCATGTTGATCCAAGGATCTGGATCTAATGGTGTGAAACAAAAGGGAATTTTAAAATTCCAATGGATAGTGCTTCAAGGCATTTATGAAAAATGCCATGAAAGGTTTTAAATTGATGCCACATAAGTACCACACAAGTAGAAAATGATAAAAGAGGAGATATTGTATGCCTAAGAATGAAAAGGTATAAAGGAAAAGGTCTAAATCAAATCTAAAGCATGTATGAGTCGAGATCCAAATGAGTTACCACCATTAAATCTTTGAATCCCTAAATCTTGCATAAAAGTGACCTTAAGTGAACCTAGTTAATTATAAAAAATATGAAAGAAGATTAATTATGTTTTGATCATGAAGGAGTTAGCACAGAGACCAATTAAAATACAATTATGAACAATTTTCAAACATAAGAAGCCTTGGAATCTCATAAAAAAAAATTGAGAGATGAGACAAAGTTTTACCTATCTACAGATAGTGAAGGAAGAGCTTTTGAAGATACAGAACTGGACACTACAACCCTAAACAATGGTAATAAAAATTGGTCTAAGCTCTTCTGGACCATAGAGGAGATGAAAGCCATTACTAAGGAGAAGTATAGGATTTTCACTATCAGTAGAAGTTACTATGAATTGGTTGTAGTTCAAATGTCTAGCCTCTATCATGCTACTATGAAACTAGAGGTACTCCATTATATTGATATTCTAACTCCCATTTTTGTAGATTATAGAATTAATAATATCTATATTATCCATGAGGGAGGCTCTAGGAGATTTGCTTACATTTCCCCATTGACATTTGAGAGATATTATAAAATTCTAAAACCCCATGTGGGCCTTCCCACAATCAAGGATTAGACCAATAAAAATGACCTAGATACCATCTTTAGGCCATGGTTGCTCTAGGGAAACCATGTATTTTTGGAATTTGAGGGAAGAATCCTAATTTTATAGTTTAGGGAAGGGATTAGAGTAATCTGACCTTGTTAAATAGAATATCTGGAGCCATTACAACCACATATGTCAATTAAATTTGGGTGTCTTACATCTAATTTATGGTAGAGAAAGAGCTTGTTCCTCTAACTGGGGATATGATTAGTATCCACTTGGGGAAACAATTTATTTCCATCAAGAGAAAGATAAACAAAAAATTCTTCATGATGTCTTATTTGCTAGATGCCCTACTAGCTTCCACCAAGGTCCCCAATATCAAAAACTAGTCTCCTAAGGGTAGAACCACCATATCCCACCACTACTCATAGCTACACATCTTCAAGTATAGACACCACATGAAGTTCATATATGATTGTGTCTATCTTGATTTGGTAGAAGCCATTATAGGGTCTCTTATGCCCAGGGTTAGCACTTTGATTAATAAATATGTGGAGCTAATGGGAGATATCTGGTTTTACCTAGTTTACATTGTAATCAAAATTGAAGTAATTATTACCCAGCCCTATATGTTTCCCATTTATGTTCCCAAACAAGATGAAAAAATAAGAAATTACATCCCAACTCCTCTATGATGTTGATAGAGTCTACAAGGGGAAAAAGAAGGGGCTCCTCCATCTCTTTTCTTTGATAATTAGAAGAACAATTTTAAAAGAGTGGAAGTAGGTGGATACCATGGCTAGTCATAAGGAGTCCTTTGTGTTTTAATTAGTTGACCTCATATATTAGGATCCCAAGAATGTAGTGGGCCAACATCTAAAGAATAAATAGTTTCCCAAATTGGCCTATGAGCATCAACTGGGTCCTTATGACACCCTCCACATCAAGGCTCATAATTTTGAAGAAGTATTGGCTAGATTCCAAAAAACCAACCTCAAGATTGTGTATAGATTGACTAGTGATGACAAACCACCAAGGGAGATATGGAAAATGCATTCTCTTTAATATCATTTGTTACCTAGACCTTCTAGGCCATGTAAAGAATAACCCCAGATGGAAGTACCACAAACCCCAACACAAGTTATACAAGGTACTATCAAGGAAAATTTAGAGGAGAGACTTAGTGAGAGACATTCATCCTTAGCTCTCCCTCAAAGACCACCATCCCATATTGAATAATTGAACATGATTGCCTTGGAGCCAGATAAAACATTAGAGGATGCCTTCAAGGTCCCCACTAAAGAATATGGATTTGAGGGTGAAAAATAGCAAGATGAAGAAGCTCAGGTTCAAGCAAAGGCAGCTAAATAAAAAGATAAGGAAAAGGAATTTGCCCTGGATCTAGTCCCAGTGGCCTAACTTAGGAAGAGGAAATTAGAATTAGCAATTATGCCTGTTGGATAGAAAAGGCCAAATTTGACTCGCACTCATCCCACAAGTGAGATCATCTTATTCCACGAGGATTTCAACATTCATAGACCAATCATCACTAATTGGTTCATTTATGGAAAGATGTAGAAGATCCCTTCTATTCTCTTTCATGGGCCTTGACCAAGGATATCAACATCGATGTACATGAAGAAATCAAGCCATGGTTAAGGGCTTTGATGAAAGAGCAAGAGTAAATAGTAATAATGACCACTATAGGGTCATATGGATAGAATATAAATGCTTCAAGAGCATCAAACAACACAAGGGTAAGGGTCCTAGAACCTCTAAAATACACAGAGTCATCTATCATCATCCAGTTCAATCTAGAGACAGATGGATTAAAAAGGTTAACAATAAGAAAGGCCATGGTGGGGACTAAAGAATTTATGTTCTAAGAGGTTGAACCTTTTATAAGATTAACTCCAGTTGAAGGGTATTAACCTGATGAACAACCCATCCATGAGGAAGATATTGATATCCTAACTAAGGCTTAATCAAGCCAAGTTAGGGCAGGCATAAGGGGAATGCAACAAAGAATTCACAATTTGGAGAAAGAAAAAGAAAAATTAAAGACCTACCCTATTTTATTATTTCCTGAGGCCATAATAAACATGTCTAAAGCATCATTTTTTGATATGTTTGATTCATTAAAATCAATAAAGCTGAGGCAATATGCATTGAGCCAACAAAGTGAAGTGTTTAAAGGATTGGTAGTAGAGTGGTAGGATGTAGAGGCCAAAATAAGGGACCTTAACAACATATTAATTAGGAATAGGATTCCTATGTTCAAAACCATAATGCTATACTAGGGATCATGGTAGATAAGATCTAGAGCTTGAGTACTTGGTTAGTAGACTTAGATAGGCTTCTAAAGGATGATGAAGAACTAATTGATATAATTAAGCACATCTTTGGCACTATGTTGGAAAACCCTAAAAAGACTACAATACTAGGAATTATTGATGATATAGAGTATAAACACAAAGTCACTTTGGTGATGAAAGAAGTAAAAGACAAAAGCTAGGGTAAATCAGGTAGTGATAATAGTAGGATTCTGGGCATGATCGTCACTTCTGAAGAAAATATTATAGAGGCTAGGAGTATTAAATAAGATATGAAAAGGGATGATAGATATTTTAAGGACTTAGCTAACCAAGAAGATGTCTACCTCATAAAACAAGCTATGGATTTGGAGCTTATCAAAGAATGACATTAGAGAGCTATGGAGATTTTACAAGAGTAATAAGAGGACCCTTCAATAATGGGCCCACCAATTAATTAATATTCCTTTTTTGTAAAAACATTGTAATAATTGAAATAGTAATATTCTTCTATAAAAGGCATATACTAGTCTATTAGCATATTTTCCTCTAGGTTAGTCTAGTTTAGAAAACCAAATGTATTCCAGAACTTTCTAAAGAAGGACAACTATCCTTATCTTTTATATATTTTGTATCTCACAACTGACTGGTATACTGCTTGATATTTATATAAAAGGCATTTATTAACATCTTGTAAATGGGGGGATATTTTTGAGCAATTAATACTATCAAAGAATTATGTGGAGATTGTCCAAAATTGATGTGTCAATTTTTAATGTAGCTTTCTCTCAATTGTTGGTTGTAAGATTGAATTTGAATAGTTTCATGAATTGTAGATTTGTATTTGTGATACATGGTTACTAATTTTTTCATACACTAGATTAGTTGAAGGATCTTGATTTTGTTTCACTTTATTTGTTTTGTATTCAGATTTACTAATGCTATTTGAGTTTGGTAACAAATCTAGTTCTCATTTGTATAATTTCATAATATCCTTAGAAATTTGTCTGGTGTATGGTGAGATTTGAGCTCATGCTATTTTGCATCATATACTAGTTAAATGTAGGTTCAATTATAATTGAAACTTTGTCATGATATTTGAGCTAATAATCAATAATCACTTATTTTATTTCTACCTTACCCTTCTCTTTTGCTTTTTTTTAACTAGATCACTTTAGCTTATATTTCATTGTAAATATTCATTTAGATTAGTTTTTACTTTTATATTTGATCATAATTCAATATTATTAGCATAGATACTTGTAATTTATAAAGACTTGGCTCATGATGGCTCCCAACCATCAATTAATATAAATTTTGTGGAATAGATTTTCATTGCTCTTCCTCTATTTCACCATAAGTAATGTAAGTTGCCAAAACCTGCTACTCATGCTCTAAATTCATAGAATTATAAAATGAGAAGTGTTATTTGAGAACTAAGGATACTTGTGATATAATCAGAGGAATAAACACCACCCATGGTGAAAATTCTTCAAACTGAATCAAGATCTAAAATATTTTGCCTTTTAGATGGTTATTCTGGATATAACCAAATCTTAGTACATAAATTAGACCAATTCAAGACTACTTTGAATACAAAATGGGGCACATATGCATATAAAAATATGCCTTTTGGTCTAAATAGTGTTGGTTCTACATTCCAAAAAGCCATGTATATGGCTTTCAGAGGTTTATAAATGAGATGATCTTGATATACGTTGATGACATTATTGTTTATTCAAAAAATATTGATGCACACCTAGAACCCCTTAGGAAAGTTTTTGAAAGTTACATAGACTTTGGAGTTTCCCTCAATCTAAAAAAGTGAATTTTTGTAGTTCATGAAGGAAAATTAATAAGACACATTTTTTTGAAAGAGGGTCTTGCAATAGACCCAGAGAGAATAAGTGTTATATCTTCACTCACACTTCTAAGCCATAAAAAGGGGTTACAAAGTTTCCTAAGAAAGATCAACTTCATAAGAATGTTTTTTCCAAATTTTGCCTCTATGGTCAAGCCCCTTACTATTATTTTTAACAAGGGTATCATCTTTAGTTGGACATAAGAAGGAAAATATAGTTTTGAAGCCATCAAGTAGGTTATTTCTCAAACTCTTACCCTTGTTAACCCCAACTATGAGAATGATTTCATTCTCTATGATTTTGGAGGGGAAGGTATCATATCATCGATTCTAACCCAACATAATAAAGAATAGTTGGAATAAATAATATATTTTTTCAATCAAACCTTGAAGGATTATGAAGAAGAGTACAATTTCATGGAGAAGAAAGTATATGATGTAATTATAGATCTAATTTTTTTTAAGCATATGCTCTCCAATAATAAAATTCATCTAATGGTTAGTCACCAAAGTGTTAAAGAGTTCCTACTGAGCTGAGAAATAAATAAAAAAGAGTAGGATGGATCACAAAAGCCATGGAATATGACGTGAACATAAAAATTACAAAGATTTTAAGAGGAAAGGGCGTATGTGAAAAACTAGCCTTTGATATAAAGACTGTTGAGGTAGTATATAATGTAGTATATTCTTAAAATACATCCCAGCTAGCCACTCTACCTATATTCAACAATTAGATCTATTACATGACTATCTTCCTGTAGACTGACAAGTACCTGTATGATTTCTAGAAGTCCAAGAAAAGGTATTTTAGAATCCAATCTATTCCTTATGTGATTGTTGATGGAGTATTGTTTAGGAAATATATGAATGGAGTAATACTAAAGTGTATCAATCATGGTCAAGTCCTAAAGGTGCTTGAGGAGATTCATGATGGTCCATCAAGTGGAAATTTCTTTGTAAGAACCATAACCATCAAAATAATGAGAGGGGGATATTATTGGCTTGACATATTCAAAGATGCCCATTAATAGGTAATGAACTATGAAAAGCATGCTTAATTTATAGACAATTAAAAATAAACAACTCTCCCTATCAAACTAATCCAATCTAACCAACCATTTTCCTAATGGGGATTAGATTTAATTAGCATGATCAATCCACCATTGAGTATAGGTCATAAATGGGTCCTTACAATAACTAATTATTTCACCAGATGGACTAAAGTAGTTGCACTAAAATATACTACATAGGCATCTATCTTGAAATTCATGGATGACATTGTCACAAGATTTGGTGTTCTTTACACCATTATCTTAGACAATGCTAAAATTTTTATGGGCACTTAAGTGAGTGAATGGGTTGTAAGGCATAATGTATACCTGAGTACTTTGCCTAATTATTACCCACATGGTAATGGCCTGGCCAAGTCTACCAATAAAAATCTCATAAGGATTATCAAAAGGACAATGGAAGCCAACCAAAAGACATGGCACATGAAGTTAAAATCAAAACTATAAGATGATAAGATCACTCCCAAGATATCCATTGGGAATTTTACATTCATGTTGGTATGTGGAAGGGAAGCTAGAGTTCTATTGTCAATTGAGTTACCATCTCTCTAACTCGATCATCAATTGGAATTGATTGATAATGATGAAATGATAGTATGATTAGAGAAACTCATGGAGTTAGAAGAAGTTAGGAATTGGTCAATGAAAGTTCTAGAAGCAAATTAGGGTCAAACAAAGATAACTTTTGACAAAAAATCATCCAATAAGAGCTTTAATGAAGGGGACATGGTTCTGAAATGGGATTTTGAAAGAGCTAAACTAGACAAACACATGAATTTTGATGCAATATGGAGCAGTCCATACATTATAACTCAGTGCAAAGGAGAAAATGCATTCCAACTATCCAAGCTTGATGGATCAGAACTACCTATCCCAATTAATGGGATATACCTCAAATCTTGATTTTAAGGTTATAATTCTTTCTAATAAAATTTTTATATATTAGGTTTAGTTTTTCTCATAAGTGATTTCACATAAGTCAACTCATTAAGAGTTTTTGTTTTTATTTTTCCATATTTCATTCTTTTTTAGGCAAAATCTCAGTTTTGTTTTTCCCTAATTAAAGGTGTGTTAAACTTTAAATGACTTTATACCCAATGAACTAGAAGGCTACTAGAAAGTGACTGATTAGTAGGCAATCACCCCATATAGGTCACCAAAAATGTTAATAATTTTTTCCCCAAAAATTTCAAAATATATATTACCCTAAAGGAGACCCATTATTTTTTTGGGAGAAATGCCTTAAAGTGACCTAGGATACCCTTTTCCCAAGCCAACAAAAACCAAAGATTTGGATGTAATTTTCAAATTGTAAACTTAAAAATTACATCCCAACCTCCACTTCCCACTTTGCATATATCTAAGGGAAACCATATATTTGAACGTAATTTTAAAATTGAAAAATTGTAAATTGATTTCTAACTTTATCTTCTTGCTCAACCCATGACCATCAAAAATCAAAACCTCGATTGTAATTTACTACTTGAAAAGTTACAATTGCAACCAAAAATCCACCTTCTACCAAACACCTTCCCCATAGAAACTAAAGATTTGGATGCAATTTGAAAAATTTTAAGTTACAAATTGGAATCAAACCTCTACTTCCTTCATATCACTCCCACAAAAAATTGAAAGTCTGGTTAAAATTGTAACTTGCAAAGTTATAAATTACAACTCGAGTCCTGATTCCTATCAAATATCTTTCCTACATAAAATGGAACTTTGGTTGTAATTTTCAACTTGAAAATTTGAAAGTTGTAAATGGATATCCACTTTCTCATTTTAAAATCATCAAATCATTCATTAGAAAGTAGAGGCCAGAGTGTAAAATGCAATTTTACAAAATTGAAAAATTATGCCATGACTCCAAAATTCCTACCAACCACTAACATAAGGGTATTAATTATAGGGTTATGGATTATATTAATAAAATTATGGTTTTTTTGAAATCATTATTTAATTTTTAAATCAAATAATTGTATCTCCATGTAAATAAATCCTTGTCAACCATGACACCATGTCTTAGCCACACAACCTTGAACCATGATGCTATTATGACCCTCTGAATGATATTCCTTTACCTCCTTCATTTTAAGATCCATAATTTTTACTATCAAGTACAAACCTTATTTTTTAACCATATGTTTTCTATCTTATATTAAATCTATGGATTTTCTTGGTGTCTATAGGTTTTGTCTTTTGCTTGCTAGTGTTTTATGTGTTTCTCAAATCCTTGTCAAGTCCTTACGAACATTTTTTATATATTGAGAGGAATTTAGGGTTTTAAAATTCATAAAAACCAATCAAATATTACCTCAAATATTCCATAAATAATCCCTACAAAAATTTCACTTGTGATATCAACTCCAAAACCCATAGAGTTTTCACCTGCATTTGATACCCTAAAACTCCACAAAAAAATCCTATTGCATTTACAACTCCAAATATCCACTATAATTTTTACCTATAGTAGCAAATTTAAAACCCACTAGAGGTTTTATCAAACCTTAAAAGTTTTTTTTGCAAGTATAAATCCTACTAGACATTTCACTTTTAGTTACAACTCCAAAGCCCACCAAATTTTTTACTTGTAATTATGACCCCAAAACCCACCAACTCTATAGTTGGTTTTCCCACATCATATTCCCTAGAACCTATATCTATAAAATAAATTAAGTTAAAATCTAAGGTACCTTGTGTCCCAATCATCTTAGAATCTAACACCAATGAAATCGTAGACATAGACCTAGGTGATTTATGGACAAGGGTGAATGCTGAATTTTAAAATGATTGGATTCAAAGTATTTATGACTATGGACTACCCTAAATAGTATCCTTCCCATTATCAGTGTAGATCCTTGAGTATTTTCTCACATTGGTGAAGCATTATGATTCAAAAAATAGAGAAGTGTTAAATAACAAGGGAGAAATGATTATGAACCTAGACCCCAACTTCATAGACTTAGTGTTATTGATTCCAAAGTATGAGAGTTATCTCAATATAACTCCTAACTCATCCAATAAGTTTTATTAGGATAATAAGCCTGAATGTCTAAGGGTAGTCAATAAATAATGGATAAAAGTCCCTAGGCCTAAATCTAAAATATTTCCTAAAACCTTGGCAAGAATATAATTTAAAGAGGAAGTGGTTGACATAATCATACTCTTGCATAGAGTCACTAGGAACCTCGATGCTAATAAATTTTAGGATTAGATGTACCAATACATATGGGTAATCCACCAAAATAATTATTACATCCACTAGGCTCAATTTATAAGTGAATCCATCCACAAAAAAATAATGGAAGTCAAAAATATAGGGAAGTTCTATATGAATTCATACCTAGTTTACATAATAACAAAGGGAAGGGATTTCCTAGGGTTGAACATAGTGCCTGACCAAGTTAACAAGATCTTCAATTATTATCCTAACCTCACACTTGAGGTAAGTAGATAAAATTTCATAAGGGTAAATGATGCATTCATATACTACATCATAGTCATGTTTGAAAAAGAGTTAAAAAGGAAGAGATTCTCTAATCTTGATACTTTAGAGATTACAAGTTGGGGATATTATTTCATTCATTTCCCCACATACTCATACATAAGAGTAGGAGGATTTAGTGGTTGTCCTTATACCCTCCCAAGGTATGTAAGTGACAAATGGGATTTAATGGAACTTGTGAGGATACTTATAGAGACTCACAAATTGTTATTAAGAAAAAATAAGGAAGGAATCCATTTCCCCGTTAGCATAGGAAGGTATACATGATCTTCCCTATCCAAAGCCAAGTGTGTAGATGTTGAGATAATTTAAATGACCTTAAGAACTCTCAATGCAAGGTCATTTTATGATGTGAGTGATAACATTACTAGTATATTGGGTATCACATCATATTCCCATGTTATCTATTATGAAGATTACTAGGAAGACCTACAAGATGAATAGGAAGTGAGAATAAAAGATTATTTTAGGATGACCTCAGAGTAGATAAAATTATATAACATGGCACCAATCCCCAAGGAATTGATATATGATGAATATTTAGTGGATAGGGTTTACTTTGATAATAATATATTTTCTCAACCTCTTATATCAATTAGGTGTTCCACACATGAGTCCTTCTCATTAATGGATAGGACCACCAATGTAATAAACAAATAAAATCAACTAGATTTGGAAGAAAGGGGTCAAGGTGACTAAAGAAAATATGAGCATCAGTGATAAGTTTAAAGAGGTTAAAGAGAAAGGTGTGACACCAACATTAGAAGGTTATAGTAGTGGAACCCAAATAGAAAAGGTGGATAGGATAGTGGTATCACACAAGAGAAAATAAAATAAAAAATCTAAAATAGTTCAATCTAGTGGCCAAAGAGTAGTAATGGATCAACCAATAGTAATTTAAAATGAAGACACAACTACCACTGAATCATAAATAGTTTCTCCACTTGTCTTTGTCATTTTACCATATTCAATACCTCCTCCTCCTATCTCCACTCCAACATCACCTCAAATAATTCCCCCCTCCATTTTCACCAGCTCGCCTATGCTAATAATTCCATCACCAATAGTTTAATCAACATAATTAGACACTTAGGCTTCACTTCCACTCCCCTCTTCCATAATTCCTTCAATCTCTTTCATAATTTCACTCCCCTTTTCCACAATTCCTTCCATATCATCCCTAATAACCACCACCACTCCTTTAATCACTAATACCACACAACAATACATGGCTATAGATTCAATCATCCTAACTAAAATCCTTCTATCTATCCTCACCATTAGGATAACTACTACTTCATTTCCATCTCCCATCACTTTACCCATTATCAGCCCTAAGTGTCCCCAAAAATTTGATTGATTCATTCATGGATATGGATTCCACACTTCCATAGTATCCCCTTTTTCAACTTCCCATGCCTACCCCTCCACTTGTGTCACTTCCAGTTCCCACACCCTTGATAGGCACATCCATTTCCACTACACCCATTTATTCTATTTCCATAACTCAAACCCCCACTAAGGAGGTAGAGACAAAGGAAATCATTAATACAAATGTGGATACTCAACCCACATATGGGGAAGATATTTCCAGAACATTATCCAAGGATTCAATAGCCATATCAATCATAGATACACCATTCATCACCATAACTGCTAGTGTAACAACTTTAGCTTTAGATTCATAATGGATAGTGATAGGACAATAGGATGCCACTCCAAGATGGCTAGTATAATTAGTGGGTAAGAAACAAAGATAAATGGTGTCCCCTAGCACACTTTAATTTGGCCTTATAGAGGCATCAAATAAATTGAGGGTATCTTCCAAAACCATATCCCGAATACTATATGATTTAGCAGGAGATAAATATGTATAAATTTTAGTCCCTACACTAGACAAATAAAAAGAAGATATAGTGGTGGGGGATTACCAAATATCAAAAGTTAACATAGGTCATCCTATAAGAGAGGGATTAAAAAATGATGTTCAATCAAGTATTAACTCTCTTTTCAAGAGGATGGATAGTGACAAGGTCAAAAAGGATGAATTGAAGAATAAGGTTAAATAATTCATGACTACACTAAATAAGTTCATTGAGGTTGTAACCCAACCAAAAAAATATATTACTCAGATCTCTGACAAGGAAACACTTGAATTAGTAACATATATTGACAATATGGGAAGGGATACAAAGGACTAGGCAGAGGAACTCATCACAAAGGGAAACATAGTTATTGATTTAGTAATGGACTACTAAAAAAATTTGAAGGTTAATAGGGTAACTTTCAAGACATCAATGAAAAAATACAAGGAATAAATAGAAAGGTTAAACCTATTCTACCCAAAAATGCAAGATGTCAACATGATTAAAATTGACACCCTAATTATAGAAAATATATTGAAAAATGATATAAGGCATGAGGAATTAGATAGGGAAACTAATTTTAGAATAAAAATACCCAGAGAGAGTATTAATAAAACTAAGGTTGCATATGATAAGGTCATTAATATGATCTATGATATTGAAGATTTGCTTAATAAATTGTCATGTGAAGCAACAAATCATCAAGACTAGATTATTTCTTTACAGGTAGTTCAAGATAATTTTAAAAGAGTGGTTGAGAGAGAGTCAGAACGAGACATAACATTCAACTTGAGTTCCATCCACTAATTTATCAGGTATTATAATACACTAGATCATATGAGGAAAGACACTCAAGTATACAAGGTTGTATAAAGGGAACTCTCTAACACAATTATAAAATGTGAAATAAAAAACCTATATTCACTTGGTCCTGATGAAGATTATATCCTAGAGATATTCAAAATATTTGATACTTATATTGAGAAGATATAGGCAAAGAAGGATAAAGAATATTTAGATGTTATGGTTGTATATTAATTCTTTCAATTAAATATATTATGTGTATTACATTTCCTTATTTCAAAAAACATTTTAAAGTTACATGTTGTAAATTACAACTATCATTTTGGTAACTCTTTTTGAGAAAGAGCCTCTTGTAATTTTCAAGTTCCTTTTTAATAGGTTGAAAGTTTGTAAAAGTCAAGCTTGTAAATTGTACTTTTCTTTTTGACAAAGTTTGAGTTGCTTACTTGCAAAAAATAATGTTGTAAATTGCATTTCTAATTTTGTCAAAGTTGGATGACTAATAAAGTTGTAAAAGTCTCAATGAAAAAATACAAGTTAGGTTCTTTAAAAATTAGCCTAAGATATCTAAAAGCTTTTTATTGTTCTATGTATGAGTTCATTTTTTGGCACCTCATTCCATGGAGAAGATAACATCAGCTCAATTGAAGAAAATGAAGATGTTGCATGAAGATTCTAAAAGATTATTCCATGCCTCCAACACTTGTTTAAATTCCCAACAATTTTATGTTCTTTTTTCTAGCCATTTACCTTGCCAAAGATGTCATTCTAGTTGAAGATCATGCCCCTTTACATGAGGTTTTCTAATTTTTGCTTGCTCTTTAACTAGGCATTGAGTTTTTATAACTACCTCTCTTCCAAGAGAGTATTTTGTATAATTATGGGTACCATGGTGTCACCCATATATCTTTTTACCATTAGAGAAATTATTCTACATGTTGATCTACATGTTGTAACCTAGAGAATGATAATAGATTGAAGTTTTGCCTTCCTTGTCTATGTTATCTTTGTATATATAAGGCTATTTATCTAATTTTTGAATGCTTTCATTCTTATTTCAGTCACAAAATTTCAACTGTGGTATAAATTTTCCTTTTTGAAAATATTATTTAATTAAAATAAAAAATCTTGTTCTTTATATGATACATGCCCAACATTACCTTTCATTTAATATTTGCATGAGTTTATGCTCTAATATACTTTAGTATATTTATTATTATATTATGTTCATACAAATCAAACATTAATATCCACTATAAATATTTAGTGCAATCACCATTTCTAGTTTTTAAAATTCATTTTTAAAACTCTTTTCCTTAGTATTAAATCCTAGTTTAGAAGCAAGATCACTAAGAAGTGGAATTTACACATGAAATAGTATTTTATAAGTTGCAATAAACTTAGTGAAAGGAAGCTAAAATTTTCCCAAGGTTCACCTCAATTTGACAAGGTCCTATAGCTTGGAGGTGATCCCATTGTATCATTAGATTTCCACACAATACACTACAATACAAAGACATGTGCAAAATCTATGCGATAATAGGAGTAACACTAGGATCTTAAGGTGTAAAGGTGCTTGGTATATACCTAATAACACATAAATTTTATTTTTTACCCATGGCTATCTCAATTAATCTTGTTTTAACATTGAAGCTTGTAGGAGCAGGAGAGACCTGTGTACTTAGGATCATAAGAATTATAAGGGAAACATGAGAAATGGGAGGGATAAAACTAGAAGAATTCATTATGATAATAGGGATAGGAAGTGGAGAACTAGAAAAGACCATAAAAATCATAGTGGATATCCTACTAATGGTTTCAAGAGTGGGTCATATTTGTGTAAAATAAGCTACAAGGGGATGAAGACTAGGGGTAGTAGGAACTATAAAATCCAAGGGAATATGGGAAACCTAAGAATAAATTACAGGGGAAATAATAAGAAAATCTTGAACCTAGGTTGGAAAATTAGGTGGGATCACTAGTTGTTACATTGATGTTCCCAATGTGGTAGATGAAGGCTATGAGGATGATATAAGTTGAACCCTAGGGGAACTATGTTGAGACTCTAAGCTGATAGAAAAATGAATGGCACAAATAATATGAGGTTGGATTACCTAATAGGCCCCTATAGTTGAAGTTTATGTGGAATATAATGCAATGGTTATTGTAAGGACCCATTTTAAGATCATTTTGGAGATCCTCTTACTAGTCACTAGGACTTTAGTAGAAGGTTATGGATGACTAGGTCTCTCCTCCAATGTGGGCCTAAATTATGCCTACTACTCTTTATTAAGTCATAATGATTTGAGATTATCAATCACTTCAATTTTTTTCATGGGGTTATGATGGTAGGTTTATATAGGTGGATATCATGATGGTAATTGGTATTTAGCCTAGCCTGATAATGCTCTACATGAGCCTTCACCTTGCTATAAGGTCTCATTACCTATCATCAACATGAGGGAGATTAAATGAGTCTCTTTGTATAGACATGGTCTAAATGGTATGAAAGATATTATATTTATGACTCCCTATAATTATATGGAGTGGGGGATAATAATTTTGTCACCTACCAAGGTAGAGACTAGCTATGTCAGTCATGAGTTGGTAAGCGATCTCTTGTTCTACAAGTTGTTCACATATAATGTATGGTTTATTGAAGGGGGGTTGTATGACACCTTATATGCTGATGAATAAGTGGTCTTGGTATTACTTGTACATGCATATAATGAGGATAGATTCCCTCATTTCATCTATTAGTCTTGGCATAGGATTCTCATTGATTACCAGGTAGATAGGGGTATAGAAATGGTCATATATGTCCTTGATGTGATGCATAAAGTGGTAGATATACAACTTTGAAAAGATCACATGAACATGGGAACTTGTATCCTATATTAAGGGAACACAATGCTTCTAAAATTAATGATCGTATATGTAAAATTGACTAAATAAGACAATATAAGTTACCCTTGATAGAAACCCTAAGGACTTGCTGAGATAAGTTGAAGGTAATGATGTCCCCAAGAAATAGAACCTTCTTAAATTCAAGGATGTTTAAATCAAACTGATTATATGAATGTATTGATGGTATAGGAGCTAATATTATCCTTTTTAACCTAGTGATCGATGTCCTCAACCAAATCCTTTAGAGTGCCATAATCATTATGCATACTCATCCACCTAGTATTAACCTACCTCTTTGTCATAGGATATGTCATACTCTAGGATATTATATCATCTCTTGAATGTGACACTGAATAATTTAGAAATTATTATTGGGTGAGTGAATGATATTGTTGGTGCATTTAGAAGTCCTCATTAGGTTGGTGAAAATATATCTATAAAGGAAAACCTTAGGCTTGGAAATAAATTTTGAGGCCTAATTTCTTGAGTGCAATGATGTCAGTGGTAAATTTAACATCTTCATCCTTGGTCTCATCATCATTGCTGGGTAACTTGGTGTCTTTTATTACCTTGAATACATCATTGTAGTACCTATACTATGTGATACCTTGGAGGAACATGGTATCCTTGAACTCTTTCTATAGTTTAGGGTTGGAGGTAGAATTTAGCATTGTTATTTTCTTAACCTTTCAAAACTTTCACATTTTTTTTGCAATTTGATCTATTGCACATGGGATATCTTTAGATACGTGCCTTACGAGCTCTCAAGGATACTATAATAGAGGGATATTAGCAATTTGAATCATAAAGGAAATAACTATGAGCTCAATTTTGATGGGACCTTATATGTATTTAAAATATATCTATAGTAATGGTGTCGAGGGATCATAATAAATGAGTTGATATATGAGTTGATGTCATGATTTTAAATTAGCCATTTTCTATTTTTTAATTAGATTTGATTTTTGTGGAAAAAGCCTTAATTATATCAACTGATAATGATGTAACCTATCTAGGTGTTAAATCATGACCTACCCAAATGGGCCAATAAATGTAGATAATATGGTGGGCACACACACGTAGTTTTGGCCCTTTTGGTGCCCAAAATACATTTAAAATTAACCAAGTGTCACTTATATTGTAGTGGCCCCAAGGAGAGATGATAATGATTTTGTGTAGTGATAATTTTCTAGGTGTAGGTCCTACGGGTGTATATAAGTACACATGGCACATATTTATTGGATTAATACTTCTAGACCATACTCTACTTTGACACTAGTGAGACCTAATTATGTAAACTATCTCCCAATTATATGAAAGTACACATGGCATGTTTTGATTGGATGAAGTCTCCTAGATCATACTATACTTTGACACCTTCAAAAATTGATAGCACAAACTATATCTTGGGTGTATGGAATTTAACTTGGCATGTCTTGATTGGATGAAGTCTCTTAGACCATACTTTTCTCTGACACCTTTGAGACTTGATTATGGAAATTGTATCTCAGGTGCACAAAATTACACACAACACTTCTTGATTGGATGAATTCTCTTGAATCAAACTCTTCTCTAACACCTTTGGACCTAAAAAACATGTAAAAATAATAAGTCATTAAAATGTGTTTTTAAAAGGAAGGATTACTTACCTATCATAAATTGCCTCCAGGAAGGTGCCAACTAGACTTGAGGATGTTAACTTCAGGACCCTAGGACATTGAATTTTTTTAAATAAAATATTAGTGCATGAAAAAATAAACTAAGTATATAAGCCTTTTATAAAATCAATGAGACTAAATTTTTGAGACAAAATCGTATGAAAGATACATAAATATAAACCTTGGGATTTATTATAATTATTACAAACATTAAAGACTAAAACACGACTAGAATTTCACTTGTGAGGATTAGGCCTAAGGTTCTGGAATAAGATGAAGTTTAGGATAGGATCAACAAGGGGATATTTTTTCAATATTTATAGCTTACAGGGGGTCCCTTTTTCTTCTACAAAAATTGATGTGTTGGTCACAACACTCTCCTTTACCATTATTTATAAAAAGGGTTAAACATTATCCTAAATATAATATTAGAAGCTAAAAATTCAAAATGTGTTAGTGAAAAACCATTTCTCTCTATTGATATAAATATCATGGCTTCTTGATATGCCTATCACAAATCCATTCCAATCTCCCTCCCCTCAAGCATAACGTTGCATATTACATCTAGTGGGGGCATGGAATATGTTTTCAAACCATTATTACCTTGAGATCAAAGCACTATTGCTATATCATCCATGGTAATAATAAATAATTCAACTCAATTACTAATTTAAATTCTTACATCAACATAATGGTGTTTACATTCCCTTTGGTGACTTCTCAAGTTTTAAATCAAAATCCCAATGGGTATAATATTCACACTCTTTTAGAAGTTATGAAAGATTTGGAAGCTAAGGTTACCAAAATTGAGAAAAATTATATGAAATAAAATCATGCTATTTATTCAAAATATGTATTGCATAATCATCTAGCACTTGAGATATATTTGCACCTCTTGCCAACTAATTTTGTTACACCAAATTTCAAATTTATGATGGCAATGTTGATATTGAATAGCATCTTTGATCTATCTATGCAACATGAATTGATTATGATTTAAATGATATAATTTTGACCAAATTATTTCAAATAAATATAAAGGACTATGTTTTAAGATGGTTCTATGATTTACCAATAGAATTTGTGTTGTTTCTTTCATAACACACCCAATTTTCACTAAAAAATGGGGACCTTATTTTTGCTTGATCCTTATCTTTGGAAGTTCAATGGTCTACCTATTTGAACCTTTATTAGATTAACTATATACTATATGATAGGTATTAAGTGATCGAAGTGGTTATTTTAAACGTTTTGTCATGGTTAAGTGCTTAGTCCAAACTATGCATCTAGATTCATTAAGATGAATTTTACTAAGTCCAAAGGTATTGACCCTTTTAAAATATGAAAAGTACTTTCATGAATTATTTGGATTATATTTATACTTTTTATCTTGGAAATCCAACTCATTTGCACTTTGTATTTGGTAGATATTAGTTAAGTGTTTATTCTAGTTTTAATTTTAACTTAGTTGCTTTCAAAAAATAGGTTTAATATTGCTAGGGTTTGTTGGAATGAGAAACTTTATTAATTTAAATCTACCCCTTATCAATCCATTTCTAATTTAAATCTAATATAAATTGACTAAAATTTGCTTTATTTATATTTTCACCTTAGTTAATTTCATTGAAATGGTCATATGTTGATTTTTTTTTGTTTTCATTCGAAGTAGTTTTATGTTGCTAAGTTTTTGTGTTCTTTTGTTTAATTTCAAGAATTTATCAATTTCAAAATTTGAAAAATTTAGACATTTTTTATTTGAATTTTTTTTATCATTGGATTTTTATTTTAAACATGTCAATGTGCCTTTTATTTCAATGCTCGTAGGTAATCTTGACTCCAATGCCGCATGGTGCTCTTGCTTGAATACCAATGGTCTAAAACTATTCAAAATCCTTTAATAACCTATTCTATTTTTGAGTTCCACTCAAATCCATGTGGCACTTTTCCATCAAACAGTTATCAAATTCTCAGGTAAGTAAATCTTTGAGATGCTACCAAATGACATCATCCTAATAACCTGCTATCCCAACTAGTTATGTAAAAAGTAAATCCCTTAGGTAAGTGGGTTAGTGGGATGTTACCACATGGAAACATCCTAGTAAAAAACTAGCTTGGAATATTATATATAATTAGTAGATCTCTAGGTAATTAGGTTAGCATGATGCTACCACATAGAATCATCTTGATGATCAACTATTCCAAAGAAATCTATATAAGAATAGAGCCCCCAGGAAGTGGGTGAGTGGGTTGACACCATGAGGTGAAATTTTGATACTTCATAATCCTGGGGTGATCTCTAAAGATTGGTAGAGAAATAAAGTGTTATGTGATTGAGAAGATGCCACATGGTGAAATCTTACCTCACCATGATGAATCCCAGTCATCTTATGCAAAATCCTCAATCAAGTAGTAAAGAAGCATGGGGAAACCAAATAGTAATAACCTAATAAACAAAAGCTAAGTTGGCTATGTGTATAGCAAATTATGAGCATAAGTTTTATGATCTATTTGGCCATAAAATTTATTAAAGATTGAGAATGGATCAGAAATCCAATCCAACATATAATGTCAATTTTTAGTGGTGTCTTAATGGAAAAATTCATCATAAAATAAAAACTCAAAGGAAAATTAGGTGTCAACATTGAATATAGGTATGGCATGCATATTTAGGAATGCATATAAAGGGATACTAAGGATAAATCACCCATGAAAACAAGTAATTTTATACTAAGAATATGGATATGCAAAATCTAAATTGTAATCCTAATGTACTTCTAACCACTTCTAGTTGCACCTGGTTGACAAAATTTACTTCCATGGTTCATAGAAACATGGTCTAGTTGAAAGTTTTGACTACATTTTGAATTCACATTGAATTCTTATCTACTTATAAAATTTGAATTGATTTGCCTCTTTTGAATTTTAAATTTTAACCCTCTCTTATTCATATTTATAGGACTTCAAAATCCTTGCTCAAAGATGAAACTTTTTAGGATTAGATTGTGTTATACCTAGATGGCTCTTTATGAATTGTGAAAGAGAAATATAATCAAACATTTTCATGCATTTTTATTATTTTCTAGGATAATTTATCCCTACTCTTGTTTTAGATTTATTGTTTTAGAGACATTTCTTGCACTTAGATGTTTGTATGAATACTAAAATTTGTTAATCAAAATGAATATATTGATAATTATTGATACTTAAAAGTCATTTATTATGCATGTTTAATGGTGGTTTTGAATTTATTTCTCATAATCAACCTCCAAAAACTCTTACTTTATATTTATTTAGAGTTATGCTAGGCTTAACTAAACTGAAGATTAGTTTAATGGGATTCACTCAGTTAGATAACTCTAGATTCATCTGTGATGGAAATAGTATTTTTATCTCTTAATCCCTTCCCTTTTGCACTTTCTTGATAACCAATCTAATCTAGGAAAAAAAGTCAATCTAAAGTTAAAGGTTTATATTGATTGTTATTTCACACTCTATTTATCACTAATATAACATTATTACATTTGTAAACATGGTAAAATAGTAAATTAGTGTTTTGACTGTATAGTGTTCGGCCCCTAGTTTGCCACCTTAATTAATCAAAAACATGGTAAAATAGTAAATTCATTAACTATTTTCATTCTATGTATATCTTATGAAGTTTTATTTCTATTAGAGACTAAATCATATAAGTACACATCAATGAAAGTACATAGTCCCTCAATGAATCCCTTGACTAGAGATAACCATATCTTAATTTGTTAAAACATGCCCATTACATGGAATAGTCTACATCAACCAACTTAGTGTAGAACAATATACTAATACCTAGTCCATTTAAAATTTGGGGAGGTATTTTATAAATGGGATCTCCCTCCTTTTAGGAGAGGCAAGGCCTAACAACCCCTTCACCTAATTATCATCTTGTGTCAAGTGAAACATCAACATGTTCTAGCTATAGAAGGAGGGCCATAGAATCATGAGTTAAGTTCACAACCAAAGATTGAACTAAGGTATTCCAAAAAAATTTTATCCAATGAGTTAGATAGTATCTCAAGATGTAGAATAAAATAATAAATACAAGGTCTAAGTCTATTTGGATTTATTTAGATATTTTATAGCTCAAAAATAAGAAGAATCCAAGAATTGATAAGGATAAAAGGAGGGAAAAACCTACCCAAATAGTAGGAAAATCACATATAACTACAAGACATCCTTTAGTTAATCCATTAGTTATCTCTCATTATATACCAATGGATAACCCCATGGCATGGATTGGGAAAGGAGGTTATTATCCTATGAATGTTCTAGACATAGCCCATGACCTGCTTAAGAGCCTAGACAAATTCTATCCTATGTTCATAGTAGGAGGAATCTAGATGCCAAAGGAACATATTCAAGCATTAAAGGATGCACATTTTATGATGTATGTCCAATGTGATGATGTGACCTATAGATTATTCACCTATTACTTAGGGGAAATCACTTATTCCTAGTATCTTAGGTTACCCCATGGGTCAATCACTTCCTGTATTGATTTAGAGATAATGTTTGTGCACCATTTTAGGTTCCCTATCGACTATGTAATATTATACCATCATTTCATTTTTTTTAAAAAAATGAGCCTGTGAGCATGTTCAATGCTTAATTTTACAAATTATACAAGAGGTTGAAAGATCCTTATATACTAGTAGAAAGCCTAGCCATTCATAAATACTTGAGATCCATTTATCCTTTGACATCAATGTTCCTCAAAAGGACCCCAACTACATTAACATCCATATCTCTAGCTTATAATTAAGAAATAAACATAGATAACCAAATTTTCCCATGAAGATTTATTACAGGAGCCTTACCATCCTTAGGATAACTAGGGGCATATAATTAGGTCCCTATGCAAGAAAAATACCCCAATCATGAACACCATCCTTGGTGTTATGTATGGTACATCTATTCTAGTGTATGTTACAACTCCCATAAACTACATGACCATTAGAGCACCTTATATAACTTGAAATCATGTAGTGCCCTAGTTAAACCATCAAAAAATGATCCCAATGACATAAAACAACATTGTTACTACACTAAACACTAGTGGGTATGTTGTATCTGATAACACTCAATATGAACTTCCATCCTAACTGATCTCTCAAAAACATACTATAAATTCTCATGGAAATTATTCCATGACTACCCATATGTTATTGAATTAAAATGTACCTATGACTAACCTTAAACCTTAAGTAACAGGCCAACCCAACACTAGCCTAGACCCTAAAGTAGGCAACCTAAAATAAATGGTCCAAAGATTATTAAATGATATGATTAACATGAAAAAATAAGGCCCTTTGAATTTAAATCATAATAATAATAGCACACCTCAAGGTAGGAAGTATAATTTCTATAGGTCCCATAGGTAATGGAATTCTAGGCCTAATAATAGAAGCTTGACCAACCCTCTTGATAGTGGCAACTAAAATAGAAATCATGCTTCTCATTCTATGAAATTCATAAATTTGGCCTTAAAATCTTGGTGAAGAGCACACAACATGACTGACCATGTATAAAATAGTTATGTTGAGTTCTTATCTACCTCAAATATCCTCTAAAAAGAGATGGATAACATGGAAATTATGCCCAATATTGATGAAAATCAAAACCAATATGGATGGAACCTAGGTACAAATTTAATATTGGAAACTTATGAATTTATTTTTGAATATGAAAATTAAATTATAGATTATTTATAATAGGTCTACACCTTTAGGTAATTCTAAAAAAGAATTAATTACCAACTGAGGATTAATTCAACCAACTCATTAACTACATCTCCCCCAAGTAACACTCAGGTTCCACTTGATGTAAATTCGAGTAATAATCCTCCTCCACCTAAAGGACCTCTCACTTTTTATCATCCCAAGAATTATGATACATTTATCCCTTATAAAAAGAAACCAAATAAGGCCAAACCTAGTTATTATATTATTGAGGATCTTAAGAAAACCATAGCCAATATAACTATGTTTGAGTTTCTTCAAATTTTTAATCAAAGAAAATTAATTTTGAAAGAATTTTTTAATAATAAAGGGAAATAATCTACTAATATTTATAATTCACATGTTTCTCTTTATAAAGAGAGGATTGGGAATATTTCATTTCTTTTGATAGTCAGAATATTTGTAAAAACCTTACATAATTACTTGGTTGATTTAGGTGCTTTTGGGAACATCATGTCATATGTTGTCTACCAAAAATTAGGCCTTATGCCTATGAATTAAAATATAAAATTTATCTAATTATATAAAATAGAGGTAAAGGTAGTGGGTGATATAAACCATATACACATGTAGTTGGCCTCATATCCAAGGATCTAACAATTCATTGATATCTAAGTGGTGGATATCTAGGATGCTTATGGTATGTTGCTAATTTGAGACTGGTTGATAATGCTAGATGGTTATATGGTGATTGATTTTAGCCATTTGTGGATACCATCACATGGCCTACCCAACCAAATTAGAATAGAGGGAGAGACTAAAATGGCTCATATGATCATTGAATAAAATATAACTAATGACATCCTCCATGAGAAATCTAAAATGTGAGTGTATCTACTTGATAGGGAAGAAGAAACTCACAAAAGCCTCTCTATTAACATGCTTAGTGTGAAAAAAAGTAAAAAAGTGGAATAATTGGACCTTTTGGATGAAGAGGATTTCCTTGATGCCCTTGAGTTAATTTATTTACAATATGTTTCTCTAGCCTATGAAATTCCAGAGCATAAGTATTTAAATAGATATGAAGAGTCTTTTTACTCTTCATAAAGTGAAACAACCACAACAGATAGTTGTATCCTTGATCCTCCCATGAGAGAATTATGCACAACCTTTTTTCCAACTAAAGGATTCTCTCAAGCCAAGAAATAAATAAAGTGTACAATCAAATATGAGGAAGTACACCAAGAGTTGAACATCACAGCAACATTTACCTTACATAAAGCACTAGTGCACATAGTAAAATATGATTTGTTGATGCTAAAATTTTATGGTTCTAAGTATAAAAGTGGATGTGTTGTTAGCATTGAATTGATAAAGCCAAGGGGGAAGTATTATTTGGATTCATACCACTTATAGTTTGATTTCATAAAGAACATGTCTAAGTATGAAGCATTGGTTTATGGACTCCTATTTTCCCTTAAAAAGAAATTAAAAATATCAAAGTGTTGGGTGATTCTGAATTAGTGGTTATATAAGTGAGGAGATAATATTAATGTAATGATAAATGATTATCTAGATATCATAGTAGAGACTAGAACCTAATCAAATATTTTTATGCCTTTAGAATTCAGACATTGCCCAGACAAAAAAATTATGTAGAAGATGGACTGGCCACTGCTGCAAGCACTTTGGAGCCCATTACCCATTTGAGAATGAGAAGATTATTAGTAGAGATAGTCTCTAGCCCTGTAGTCTCAAATAATACCAATAATTTATAATATTTTAATGACAACCAATACACATTATACTTCATCACCAATACTAAATTATTTGTATATCAAATAATTATGAAATGGTCGAGAAGACTTAAAATTAGTTGAAGATGGGAGTATAAATTTGAAAATAAACATCATACCCAAGGGAATGGTCTCACTTGAGAGGCTATTAGACATGGACTATCAAAAGGATAAAATAGGCCTACCCCTATCAAAGGTATGCAATATGAACAATAAAATATTGGTAAGGAAAATAAAGTGAAATACAATTTTCTAGGCAACACTTGTACCCCAAAATAGAAGCATGATTTTGCACAAGCTCTAAAATAATTCAAGGACATGATTGTATGGAGTTATGAAGATGTCAAGGTCTTCAATACTTCTATCTTGACACAAACTATCTCCCTTAATCCTATAGTCAATCCATTTAGGTAGAGATAAAGGCTTCTTAATCTTCTACTAGAGCCACTAATTTTGAAAGTACATAAACTACTTGAAACAAGGATTATCTTCCTAAGAAGACACTCTACATGGGTTTCAAACTTGGTGTCAGTGAGGAAAAATAATGGGGAGATCAAGCTTTGTGTTGATTTCCATAATCTAAATAAATCCTCTGAAAAGGATAAATACCCCTTGCCTTCATTAGATGAAGTTTTGCAAATCATGAATGGTGCCCAAATGATGTCATTTATTTATGGGTATTTAGGATATAATCAAGTGGTAATTAATATGAATATATAATCAAGATAACTTTCACTACCAAATGGGGAACTTTTACATACAAGAGAATGTTTTTTGTCTTAATTAATGTAAGTGATTATTTTAAAAGAGATATGGATGTTGCATTCAAAGACCTTATGGGTAAGTACATATTTTTGTACATGGATGTTTTGATAGCCTTCTCTAGGAGAAGGGATGATCATATAAAGGACCTTAGAAGAGTGTTGTAAAGATGTAGAGACCATGGGTTTTCATTAAATCCTAAAAAAAAAAATTTGGGGTAACTAAAGATAAACTAATAGGTCATATAATTTATTAAAAGGGTATATACATAGACCCAAATAAAGTAGAGTCCATATTTAAAATCTCATAGCCTAACACTAAGAAGGAGCTTAAGTCATTCTTCAACAAAATTAACTTCATGAGGAAGTTTATTTTAGGTTTTGCTAAAATAATTAGGCCATTGAATAACATGCTAAAGAAGGATTCTAAAATAAATTATAATACTAAGGTACAAACAAATTTTGAAAAAATCAAGACTTCCACTATGAACACACTAGTTATCATCATTTTAGATTACACATAACCCTCTACCTATATGCGTTTGCCTCAAAACATTCTACAACTATTGTGCTAACATAGAAGAAGGAAGTGGGAGATGAAAGGTTATTTTACTTCATGATTATCCCACTCACAAAATATAAACTTAGATATTCCATGATTGATAATCAAGCCTTTACTTTGATAAATTTTGTTAGAAAGTTTAGGTATTATATCCTTTATAAAAAAGTGTTTGTTGTAGTACCTGATCCAGCCATGATGGCTTTGCCAATGTAGAATTAATTAGGGGAGAGGAATGGTAAATGGATGACCATAATATAGGAGTTTGAATTAGAGCTTTAATCAATGAAAATATTTAGAGGTTAAGGACTATGTAAAGCCATGGCTGAAGTGGATCCTCAAATCATTTACTAATAATACTTAGTGATGGACATCATAAGTGATGATTGGTATGCAAATATACTTGGATATCTACTAAATAATGAGTGTCCTAAGACCTAAATTCTACACACTGAAGAGTGATACACCTAAAAATTATCTATTTTATGATCAAAGTTGGCACTCTATATAGAAGGAACCATGAAGGCTTATATTTGAGATGCCTAAGTAAAGAAGAAGTAGCTAGAGTACTTAAATATTTCCATGGAAAATATGGAACTGGGCATAGTTTAGGGAGTACTACATCTCATAAAATACTATGGGTAGGTTATTATTGGCCATGTATTTTCAAACATGTACACCTATATGTTTGAAGTTGCCATACTTGGAAAGTTACTATGCAATATGAATGCGCCCCCGTTATGCCACTATTGCCAGTCATTGAAGCCTGACCATTTTATAAATGGGGACTAGACTTTGTTGAAAACATTAATTCCAATTATTACATAGGCCATAAGTTCATCCTTATAATGATTGATTACTGCACTCTTTGGGTTGAATCCCAACCATTAAGGAATTGCATCACCAATGTAGTCATTCAATTCTTAGAAGAACACATTATTACAAAGTTTGGTATGCCCACCATGATGGTATGTGATAATGGCCATGAATTATCCTCCCTAAAATTCCTTGAATGGTATTATGATCATTAGGCAACCCTTAAATTTTATTAAAATTATTATCCCTAAGGTAACGGGTTAGTTGAATTAACAAATAAGAATTTGTTGAATATAATTAAAAATATCTTAGAAAGAAACCCAAGGGATTGACACAATGTGCTTAAATTTTATTTATGGTCTAATATAATTAGGATCAAATATGCATTAGGGACCTCTCCATATTATCTAGTATATGGACAAGATCATATCTTCCCAACCAATCTGAAAATCCCTAGCTTGTTATTTACAAGAGATTACCTAGAAATAAATGATCAAATAGAATCCCACATCTTGAACCTCATACAATTAGAATAGAAATGAGATGCAATTTTTTTTCATTTTAGTAAACATTAAGAGGTTGTAAAACATTGGTTTGAAAATTTACCAAAGTGAAGGCCTTTAGGATCTTTGATCTAGTCCTTATGTGGGACAAGGCTCATAAAAATAAAGGACAACAAAAAATTTAATTCTTTATGGCTTGGTACCTACCAAATCTACAAAATCCTAGGTGAAAATGCTTTCCACATAAGGTGTATTACTAGTGAGGATGTTTCATTTCTTGTTAATGGACAATTCCTCAAACATTACTTCTATTCTTGATTAGCTTGGAAGCCCGTATAAATAATTTCTCTTTTTCCTTCTATTTTTACTTCTTATTCCTTGTTTTAGGTTAGGTTTTCTTTCATTATTTTATGTTTTGTTATTTTTCCTTGCTTGGTTTAGCCTCACCACATCTCTTTTTAAGTTGAATCTACTATTTTAGCCTGAGGGTTCCCCTTCTTGATTAAGGAATGAGAATGGGTGGCTTGTTTGTGAATAAAATCAATGCAATTTATATGTGTAAAATGTTTAAAATATTATTTGATTGCTTATAGGAACTACTAAATTTTATTGATATGATTAAAATTTTGAAGGCCTATGATTTATAACAAAACATATAGATTTTAGAAAGGCTACATTTCTTGTTCTAAAGATCATCAAATGCACAAAATAGAAAATATGGAGAGAAAGGTAGTACCAGACTTTTTTAGCTTTGTTTTAATTGACTATATACTTGTTGATTATCAGTCAACCCATGGTTTGGTCACCAAACCTCAATGGGTAAAAATAAATAAAAATATATTTTAATAAATAATTGATATAAAATGAAAAATCTACACTTTATCTTCAAAAAGGTGATCTTAACAACCTCCACCATAGGCTTTCTAGCCTATTTGGTAGTAGAACAAGGCCTTAAAAAGGGACTAGAGTATCTCTATCAAGGATATAAATGCTTGGATATAAATAGAGTAATGCCCATACCGTTTAACCCCTAGGAAAATTATAAAAATAATTTCTCCTTCAATAGTGCCCATCAATTAGATAAATTTTATTTATTATGTGTACTTGATAAATAACTAAATCAATCCCTCTAACTCACACACTAGTGATATTTAGGTAGGGGTGAAGTTTAGTATGTCATATGTCAAAGCATCATTTTGTGCCTTCATATTTTTGACTTTAATTTGGAAGATTACTCGTAGTTAATGTTTGTGTTTGTATCAAAACTAAAGATTTTGTATTCTTGAGATACTCAGGAGTATCTCCCAATAGGAGTTACCATCTGTTATTTCTCACATAACACACCCCATTTTTACCAAAAATGGGAACCCTCTTTTTTATTGATCCTTCCTTTTGTAAGTTTAATGGTCTACCTATTTGCACCTTTCTTGGATTAACCATTTTCTAGATGATAAGTTTTAAGTGACTAAAGGTGTTTATTTTCATTACTTTCTCATGATTAAGTGCTTAGACTAAACTATGCATCTAGATTCATTAAGATTAATTTGATTAAGTCCAAAGGTATTGATCCTTTTAAAATATAAAAAATACTTACAAGAATTATCTAGCTTCTATTGATCCTTTTTATAGTTTTTATCTTAGCAACCCAACCCATTTGTACTTTGTATTTGGTATAAATTGGGTAAGTGTTTATGATAATTTAAAATTTAACTTAGTCACTTTCAGAAAATGGGTTTAATATTCCTATGGTTTATTGGAATGGACCACTTTATTCTTTTGAATCTACTCCTTTTTGATCCATTTCTGATTTGAATATGATATAAATTGACTAAATTTTGCTTGGTTCATCTTTTTGCCTTAGTCGATTTCATTGAAATGGTCGAATGTTGCTTTAAAATGCTTTTTTTTTCATTCAAAGTGGTTTTATGTTTCTAAGTTTCTATGTTCTTTTGTTCAATTTCAATAACTTAGCCATTTTAAAATTTGAATAACTTAGCCATTTATCATTTGAAAAGTTCTAATCATTGGTTTTTATTTTAAACATGCTGATTATGCCTTTTATTTTGGTGCATGTAGGTACCTATATTGACCTTGATGCCATGTGTTGATATTTTGTGAATCTTGATGGTCCTAACCCATTCAAAATTATTTTGACACTTAGTTGATTTTTAAGTTTCACCTAGAGCCATGTGGCACTTTTCCATCAACTAGTTATCAAAGCCCTATGCAAGTGGATCATCAAGATGCTACCAAATGGTGTCCTCCTAATGACCCACTATCCTATTAGGGTACATACAAATCATAGCCTATAATTAGTAGGATGCTCCCATATGACATTGTCTTAATGACCTACTAGCCTAAAAGAGTCCATAAAATTAATAGAGCTTCATACAAGCAAGTTATTAGGATGCTTCCATGTGGAATAATCCTAAAAATTCACTCCCCCAAAGTGATCTATACAAATGTAGAGCTCCCAAGTAAGTGGGTGAATGTGATTATGCCACATGGTGAAATCCCATTGCTCCATAATATTAGGGTGATCCATATGGATTAGTAGAGTAATAGAGTGTTAAGTGAGTGAGATGTTTAAATGTGGTGAAATCTCACCTCACCATGCCAAATCTTAGTTAGCCTATGCAAAATCCTCAAAAAAGTAGTGAAGGATCATGGGGAAGTCATGTAGTAATAACCCAAAAAATAAAAGACAAACTAGATGTGCATCTACTAAAGCATGAGCTTAAGTTTGATGGTTCATTTGGTTGTCAAAGTTGTTAGATCTCGATAATATATTGGGTTTACAATATGACCTATAATGCTAATTTACAGTAGTGCCTTAATGGCAAAATTGATCATAAAATAAAAATTCAAAGGTAATTTAGGTGGCAACATTAAATATAGGTATGGCATACATATTTGGGAATGCACAAAAAGGGATGCTAAATACAAATCAACCATGAAAAAAAGTGATTTATACTATGGAGATGGATATGAAAAACATAAATTTTAATCCCAATGCACTTCTAACCATTTCTAACTATGCTTAGCTAACATAATTTACTTCCATGGTTTGAAACAACATAGTCGAGCTAAAAGTTTCAACTGCATTTTGATTTCAAATTGAATTCTCAACTACTTTTTCAAGTAGACCTAACTTTCCTCTCTTTTAAATTTTGACCCTCTCTTTTTGCTATTTATAGGACTTTAAAGTCCTTGCTCAACATTGAAATTTTTTAAGGTTTATAGTGTGTTATGCCTGGATGGTTATTTGTGAATTGTAATAGAGACATAGAAAATCAAACATTTTCATGAATTTTAATTTCTTTCTATGATAATTTCTCCCTACTATTTTAATCTTGTTTCTTTAGAGACATTTATTGCACTTAGATGATTGTATACATCCCAAAAAAATTTAATGAGAAGGAGAATATTGACAATTTAAAAGTTATTGAGACATAAAAGTCATTTATTGCACATGTTTTATGGTGGTTTTATCTTTATTTATCATAGTCAACCTCCCTAGACTATTATTTCATCTTTAGTTATATTTTTTCTAGGTCTGGCTAAATTGAAGATTGGTTTTACGAGATTCACTCAGTCAGATATTTCCATATTCATCTATGATGGTAGTAGGCTATTTATCTCTTTAACCATTTTATTTTGCACTTTATTTATAATTAGTCTAATCTAGGAACAAAAATAAATATAAAGTTAATATTTTATCTTGATTTTTATTTCACACTTTGTTTATCACTAATATAACATTGTTGCATCGATAAGCATGGTAAATTAGTAAATAGATAAACTATCTTCATTCTATGTATATTTTATGAAGGTTTATTTATATCAATGATTGAATCATATAAGTACATATCATGGAAAGTGTGTAGTCTCTTAATGAATGCCTTAACCCGAGCTAACTACATCTTAATTTGTTAAAACATGCCCCTTACATGGAATAGTCTGCATCAACAAACTTAGTGAAGACCAACATACCAAGAATTGCTAAATTTAGACTTGGGGGAGGTATTTTCCTTGTGGGATCTCCCTCCTTTTATGAGAGTTAGGGCATAAAACCCTTTTTCCTAATTTTTGTCTTGTGTCAAGTGACATATCAACAATATGTAAGAGTAGTCAAGCCTTTGGTAGACTAGTTTTTATCAAAAATTTTAATCAACATTACTAAAAATATGTCATATACACAAATTACCAAGATAAAACAAGGAACCAATGATATTATTAATAAATATGACTTGAGGTATAAGAAAATGTTTGCCAAAATGATAAATCCATTGGCAAATAAAGAAATTAATGATATCTTTAAATAAAGTTTGATTTCTCCCTTACATGAGTCTATTATTTTTTAGAAGTTCAAATATTTTGATGACTTATGTCATATTGTTTGAGATAGAGAAACAAAACTTATTTCATTAAACAAAATTGAGTATTTAGTAAACACGCCTACATAAAATACCAAGTTTCATATCAAAACAAGTTATAAGGTCAAACCTACTAAGGCAAAAAAATAAAAAATCACCATAGTTAATACATTATCAAAATAATCTAATCAACTTATCTTATCCAATGTACCTAAGAGATAATTTACATGATTACCCAAGTCTCTAGTTTCACTACTTTTGAAGCATGTGGAGTGTCATATCATATCTCTCCCTCCTCCTATGGTGGTTAATACAATTCACCTCTACTAAAAGGATATGATGCCAATGATTCTTGTGACTATCACTAATTTTTGAGGAGTTATATGAACAAAGGTTTTAAATTATATAACAAGATATAAGATCTTACTGATAGTGATCTACTCACCTTTGAGGATTCTCTAATGCATTCAAGATCACAACCCAATGATCATCAAAATCAAAAGATATTAAATATCCACTACAAGATCATTATAAGGAAATAATGAAAGTGAAAATGACATATCAACACATATTTCTCCACCACATTATGGGCACCCATTATATGGGATTATTGGTACACTTAAATGTGAGATACCTCATTTCATTTGATGATATTGAGATTATGGATTATGACTCAGATATTTAGTCCTTATTTATCAGAGCACATATTTATCATCAACCTATACCTACTATTATGGTTAATAATTATTATAGTGAGAATGTATGTACCATGAAATTACTCACCCATTTTGGATACACACATGATTTATTTCCTTTGATTAAAATGGTAAAATAGTTCAATGGAGAGACATAATAAGTTTTTGGTGAGACTAATTTACCTTAACAAGTTGGTCCAACATATGTGATCACAAAATTTTAAGTTATATCACATACATGAGTATTCAATATGTTATTTGGATGAACTTGGATTCATAATCTCTGTGCATACCTTCCATACTGTATGGATGTCTTAAATATATTCATGCCAATAGGGTAATTACTATTTTAGGGATTCAATATGAATATCCATTACAATAGGTAAAATTTGTTCCACATCAACTTATTATACATCCTAATAAGGTTAACCATGTGTGAAAGGGTAAGCAATAGTTAATATCCTTTTATATACAAATAATACTTGAGAGGCAATTACATAAAATATCTACAATGAACTTTTTGAGATACTCATTTATACTTCCATGACCTAGCCAATTATTGACAAAAAAGCACCATTTTTAAGAATGGGTAAAAAAGCCCAAAATTACACCAATGAAATCACATAACATCAAATAATGGGTTCCAAAAACAACTACACCTTTTACTACTACCTTAAGACCATAGAGTCCTATACATCATACACAAAATGTTACACATTTTTTAGTTCCATATTTGGCACATATACATGATCCTTGGCAACATGACCAATTTACTATACCATATACATATTATAAAGAACCTTATGATAATTCATTATATGGTATAATTGGATAGATATCTCTTTCCAAACATATCAAAAAATTTAAAAAATCAAATATTCAAGAAAAGATAAAAACATTAAATTAAATAAAAAATACAAAAACATTTACCATTTCACATATTTACTAGATTTTCATATGTTTTTACTTTATGTTAGTAGATATCATATCATTTACACATATGTTTCATGGGTACTTGAGTGTAATTTAGGCATTTATTATATCCATGATATATATGCATGTATATGTTGGACTTTTACTATTCACACATCACACTTTACATTGGGGGCATCTTGATTCTATACAATCATGATTGACAAATATTCTATTATTTTATGATCATTTCCATTTGAGATTATATAATGACATATACACATGTTTTTACTCATGTTACTATCTTACATAGTGTACTTTGATATGCTATTCTACATGACATTTTTTTATAACACATGTATGCATGGATTAGTATGACATGCTTATCTTAGTTGCTTCTATCTCATTTACTTCATCTCTTCACATGGCTTACTTGAGTGTACTTATTATTTAATTCTTTGTCTTTATTGAGGAACATTTGAACATGTTATTTACTTATTGGATACATTACCCCAAGTGTTTATTGTTTCTTTGGTGCATGGAATTTTGAATATGTCTTCATCTTGAGTGTGCATCATTTAAGAATGACCCTTGTTGACAGCCTCATTAGATCCCTCTTAGCTTGAATTTTGAGTACTCTTGTGTGTGTTTTTGATTGTATTTTTATCTTGTTATCTTATAAACATTTACATTATCCATATCATGTGTCTTATGGATTCTTACTATGATAATATTGTGAACTTCATTGATATATCTACTTTGACATTGCACTACTATATGATTATTTAATACATGATTCACATAGATATAACATAGTTATCTTATCCTTTTAAGATAAGGTGGATATCACTTTTTCATTCTCCTCACCTCAAAAGGTGGGGAATATCAATTGAGGCATGTCATAGAGACATGATTTCACATACACAAAGTTGATAGAATTTGCATAATTTGATTTAGTTTACATGATTTAGATATACACATGGGATAAAATTATATCCATTTGGCACAAATTTGGAACAATTTTTTCTAGATTTGTGATACATATTATATAGAGAAAAGGTTACATTTTGATAGATAATTTATCTTGAGACACATTTTAGGTACATATTCCATGTAAATGCACCAAATTATAGATACACTATTCACATTATACCAATATTCATGTACCAACTCTAACAAGATGCACTAGTTGAGCTTTATCTACTGCAATAATTGGATTATTTGATTATTGAAATTGATATTATGTTCTCTCAATAGACTTGACACTAATTCTATTATTTTGGGTTGATATGATTACACCATTTGACTCAAGTGAGATTGGATAGATTATGCTACATTTGAGTTGTGAAATTGAGATTATAAGATCTCAATGGACTTGGCACAACTCACATTTATATTGGATTAGGGGAATGATCACACTTTAATTTCCTTATTCACATATTCAAGGTTCAGTTATGAACCTCTCTCAATTGATTTAGCAAGGAAACATCATTATCAATGTAAACTATCAAGGGGAAACCTGGTTACATCAACACACATGTGTACTCCTTCCTTGCTCTCTTTTATTTTAAGTAAATTTCAATTATTCATTTTAAGATATATGAAAAAAATTACACCTATAACATGGTCATGGTTGCAACTCACATACATGAAACAAATTCAAATAGGGCCCACACAAAGCAAGGTACGTTGTACACACCACAACATATATTTTCTTTCCTTTAAACTAGTAATTTCATCCTTATGCATTATTATATTAAATTGGGGAAATGTAGATGCTTAAATTTGGATTTGTATTTTAAAATAGTCTTTTACACTTGAAAAATATCACTTAGGGCTCTACCCTTCAATTTTGGACCTTCCTTGCAACTGATAGGCTCACCTTCACCATCCCATTGGGTATAAATGCTTATCTTATAGTTTGAACCTGATATGATAATTATGCATATCACCTGTAGCCCAAAATATGCTTGAAATATGATATATATCCTTCACTATTAGTTAAAAATCTCCAAAAACCTTCCATCACCCTAGATAATTGTATTTAAACATGGATAATAATGTCAATGTTACTATCCCTGACCCAATGCAAGTGTCCTTTATTTATAAACACTCAAATTTTAAATTCTTTTGATATGTATAGGTTAAACAAATAAGTTTCATTAACCCTTTATTTGGGAATATCTTCAAAAGGTGTGGTTTAAACACAAGTTAAAGCCAACTCATTAATCATATAGCAAATATCAAGTAAGCACCTATTCAAGCTCATTTAATCAATTACATAAATGAGTTATACTCCCATAGTCTTCCCTATTTATATATCAATAAAAGGAGTATCCATATTACAGGTCTAGAGCACTCAAAGAATGACCAATGGGCCATATCTATCAAGGTAAAAGTTAAATCATTTACTTACACTAACATATAGTATTGTTGACCAAATTTGACCCTATAGGTCAAATTGGGACCCCTATAGGTAAAAAATTGTTTTTAAATGTGTTTTAGGGGTCTAATATTATGTCATAAGGTGTATTATAGGTCATTTCATGTCACATTAACCTTGGTATTCGTCATTTTCAATATTTATGTCTTTTAAAGTCATTTTGGGGGTCAAAATAGAAAATTAAATGACTTGTACCACCTCATTGGTAAATTTGAAGGTTTAAAAGGATGATGTCATTCCCCATGTGTCCTAAAAAGTCTTAAGTAACTATTTATAACTAAAAAGTGGTAGATTCTTCAAAAAAAGGGTAATTTTCTTAGAAAAAATGAGCATTTAATGAGGTGTACAGACTCCTATAATTGATGAAATTTCAAGAGTTCCCATTGGTATTCCATACACTTAATCCAATGATAATTTTGATTATAATGTTTAATAAATGAATAAAACCACTTCTCTATTCTTCCACTAGGCTTGGCAAGCAAGAATGACCCTTATGTTTGTACTTGGTATGACTAATAGAGGAGGTTTCAAAAAAATTACTCTTTAGGGAGTCTTCTACACTTAGTAATATTCCATTTTATGTTTAGTTTTATAATAATGGTAACCTATGATTTATGAACTATTCCTAATAAGTTGACCTATCCAACTTGCTTGCTAATCTATGTACCCTATAGGTTTTGATTTGGTTTAGAGAAGTATATATAATCCAGATACTAAGATTTATTCCATAGGTATTTTACTCCCATATCACATGTTATTCATCCTTTTTTTAAATTTTGGATTTGATTTGATAAGCCAATCATCTCAAGTTTGCATTTTGTTCTCATTGGGAATGATGGGCATGTTTCTACCATTTTTAGATATTCATACTTTGATATGGTTTATAAAGGTGATGATAGGATGATTTATAGGTTTTTTAATGCCCTATTAGTCCCCTTTTACTTCTCAATATCATTCCTTGATCAATGTTCCATGGTACTATAGTAATGAGCACCATACAGTCAAATTTCTCAAAGATTGTCATACATAGTCAGTTAGGTAAGCTATGCAAGGTTTTAATTCATGTTCATGGAGTTATGAATATTATATTGAAAGGTTGAATACATTTAGAGATTATTAAGTATACATGGAACCCATTAAAATCCAAATTCAATACACATGGTCCATACTTATACTTACTACCTAGATATATGAAAATGCTCATCTATAGGTAGTGTCTTCATGGAACCAAGCATGTTGAAAAGAAGAATTTGAGCTGAGTGGGGTTTTGATTGTGAGAAGATTATTTTTGGAGATATTTAAAATTTCCAAACTACATTGGAAACCATAGACCATGAAATTTTCTCTTATTCCATATACTGCCTATACAGTGGAATGTCAACCTATAAACGGTCCTAGCAGAGAGTTGATCTATCATATGGAGTGTGTAAGCAAGTGGTGAAACTCACATTAAAGTCATAACGTGTTTATATAACATGACCTACCTATTTGAGGTGTCAAATGGGAAAATGAAGGTGTAAACCATTTTCAAAGAAGCAAGGACTGAGCTAAGGGACTTTTTCCCTAAAAAGTGAAAACATAAGTTTGGGTCATTTTGCCAAAGCCATATAGTAGGGTTATAAAGAGTTTTGAGACATATAGATGATCAGAATTTGTGATTCCCACATAGGATAGGAGTTATAAAAAATATGAGGTCAATAGGGTTGATGGAGTTTGGTTGTTATAAGGCTTAAAGATGGCTTTTAAACACTAAAGCCCTACATTGATATCTATAAGAATTCACTTTTGAGTGACCTAGCACCCAAGGTTGAAAACTAGATCATGCCACCATGTTTGAATGGTTATAAATAGTAATAAATAACACTAATTGTCTAAATTATCACTTAAATAGGGTGATATACTAAGTTTCAACTCTATTTACATATATAGGTGTCCCTTCACAAGAAAATACCCACCTACAGCTGATTATAGGTAGATAATAAGCTAAACATGGTGTATAGGTGACGGTGTATAGGAATTTATTCATGGAATAGGGTATTAAATGTTTAAAATTAACCTAATTGTGTTCAATTTTTATCCATATAAATCAAGATGCAGGATATGACACCACAAACACCTACAAGCTTTTACTTATCTCAGTACAGTCCACTTTAGTTGACTATGTGCAACAGTGAATTGAAAGGAGATGTTTTTGGTTTTTGTATAGCATGAGAATGAGATAAATGAGACCTAAAATATTTTTAATGACCATATAATATTCCAAATAATAATATGAACATTGGATTTGAGCTATACCATGCAAGCAACCTACAGGTACCTTCCAAAATAAGGAATACAATTAAGGATTGTATATAGTCTTGACTAAGCAAGGTGTGGGGAGGGGTATGTAGGATTTTTAAGTGATTATAAGACCTTAAAAACATTAATTATTATAATTATACCCATTATATACTCTTTTAAATTGAAAACAAGTAGATAAAGGGCTATGTAACAGTCAAACAGTCCATTCTTTAAACCTACATATAGTCAACTACTCCACAGTCTATCTTATTTTTTTGAGAATTTTTTGGGTTAGATGACATAAAAAAGAGACAAAATATTATTAAAATTATCTATATGGATTATATAACCTCCTCCAATAATCATAATTATCTAATAAAATAGGGGAGTTCCCTCTATTTTGTCACAGATAGAGGGCACTCCCTTTATGCACAAGCCCTACTTTTTTGAGGAAGGAGGTTGATAAGAGGAAATATGAGAAAAAGAAACATTTAAATGAGGTTTGTAAATTTTAAACACACCAGATGAAATATGGAAAACACCTCATAAAATGAGAGAACCCAATAGGATGCACTGGACCATAAAGGTTACAGTTAGGTCTATGAGGCATGGTTAAGCCTAGTGCTCAATTAGGGGCCCAACTTCATTTCTAACATTAGGTATGTTTTCCAACATATTAGAGAATTTTTATGGGGTCCTTTAAAATGTTATAAAATATTAAAACTTTTAGAGGAACAACATAAAGAGCCACTTTTGGCGTACAACCAACTCAGGCTTGAAGGAAATGGAGAAGAGAGTTTGAGTGGACAAAGTTGGAAGCTCATATCTACCTTGAAACCTTAAATGGAGACTCAAGGAGATAAGATAAATTATATGGTATTTAAAATAATTTTTATGGTATTAAGTTTGGATTTTAATGTTAGACATTTATGAAGCATCACTAAAGCTCAAAACTACCTAAAACCCTTGTAAATCCTTGGAAGGGGCCTAATTGAGAAAATGAAGATGGTGGCCTATCCAAATGGGATAGATTTACCATGAAAGTAATTGAAACTTGTATAATACTCTATTAGGATCCTCTCCATCCTTTTGAACATTATAGAAATATACAGATGGATTATAAAATAGGGTATTTTTGAAAATTTTATGTATTGTGTAGGTTCTAAGAGGTTTCAAGAGATGAAATAAACATAGGGAGGAATATATGGAATTAAGATAACCCTAAATTTCCATTTAATTCCTTGGAAAAAATCCAAAGTGTTCTAACATAAACTCTCATCTCAGCTAGTAAGAACTGGCATAGTGAACATGATGGTGAGAAGGGTGAAAAATTTAAGTGAGAGCCTTTTTAAGATGTGCCTAATGCTTATAAGGACATGAAGGGTATGTAAAAGTGTCATCCACTCCATTTTATGTATTTTAATGAAAAAATGAATCCATTTTGGAAGACAAGTGTATAAGGTGTGTGAAAAAGGAGTTTTCTTTGACTATAGGTAGTGATGGCTCACTTCTATGAGATTATAGATGACTAGGAATGTAACCAATGCATGGAGAAGCATGTATGAAACCCTTACCTCTCAATCTAGTCAGTATAATTATCCCTAATTAGTTTTGGGATGTTCAAATAGGGGTGAATGATGAAGGTAGTTTCTTTATGTATAATTAGAACTCCTACACCACATTTCATGAGTTTAATGACTTGGGGTGACACTTGTGCTTCCTAACTTTGAATGATCAGTTTTACATTCCCTTTTCATGCACATGTAACTCATTTTATTATCTTTAAAAGTGTCATTGTGACCTTTGGACTTCTCTCTTCTCTTCTCTCTCTCAATTTCTATAGGAACCAGCCATTTTGGCCTTTGTAATATATGCTCCACCTGAGTATGGTAAAGTCCTACTCATTTTAAAACCATGGATCATTAAAGACTACTTATTTTTACCTCTTCCATGACTATTCATAGTGTGTTCCCTTGAATTATTGATCTTGCTTATGTGATTAATATTATTTCCTTAGCATTATTATCTCATTCCACCACCTATTTGTAACTTGAAAGCTTCTTCTTGTAGGTCATGTGAAGTGTTTTATGATGTGTCAAGGTTGAGTGAGTCAGTCTATTCAAATAGTGTCATTATAGGCCTCTTGTGTAGTCTATTTAGCCTAGACATTTATCACAACCTCATAATGAAATATTGATGTGAGAAGATTAAAATTGGAAAAGTGTGTGTTTAGTTAGTCTCTTGGTCTCATGTGTAACATGCAATTGGTTGGTAGTCATCAATAAATTATGTGTATCACCACCTTTAGGATAGTTTAAATTTAGTTTTATCTCCCTTTTCCCTTGTAAACATAGGTGTAGTAGTGATCCAAAAGTGTTACATTAAGGGAGCTAGCCTTATCTAGAGATTTACCTCATTCTTAGGCTCACCCACAACCTAGAGGTGTTTTAATTGTGCCACTTGGATGAGGAGAATTGAGACATCTCCTCAAAGGGTGAAAATATAAGTGATAATAGTTTTTGGCACACCCAATAGGACTCATTATCTAAGAAGTTGAAATATTTTTGGTGTTGTCTTTCAACACATCATCCTTTGAAGGCATCTATCTAAACATCAATGGTAACTCCAAAGTTACATAAACTAGTCAAGCAACCTAGGTTTTCCTTTTGAATATTAATTGTAATGTTTCTTTGTATTCTTGCTTCCTAAAGAGGTTTCATGGATAATTTTGGTGTTGAGTATTGTTTTACACAAGTTGGTGATGTATCTTAAGCTTATGACATTTAATATAAATTTTTTTATGATCCTTATAAACCTTGTCATGATCCATACTAGCTCTAATATGACTCTTATCAACCTTGTCATGAGTTTTATTAGTCTTATAACTAGCCTTCTCAATATCTTTCTCCTCTTAGTAAACTTAATCACTTCTCAAATCAGTCCATTTCAACCTTCAAGAAAACTCTCTTGGGTTATGAGAGGTACATGATAGAGCTTGACACACTAGGGGGATATGGTCAAGATATTTATTATCATTTCATTCATAATGTGAGATATGCATTAGAGATAGTTAAAAGAGAGTGGGAACCTATTGAGAGAGTAAATTGGTAAAGGCTCAAAAATGAGATGCTAGATGTGGGTAACTTGGTTGCATCTTTAGAAGATAGGCTAAGAATTAATGAAGAGTAGCCTCACTAAGTTTATCAGTCCTCATATCCACCTTCCCAAGATTGTTATTAGTCCTACTTGATGCCTACTTATGAACCCAATCAAGCTTGTCAAATTCATATTTTTCCCAATCATCTAGAAGAGAGAGTTAGAAAGACCAAACTTATTTTTGAAGCAATTATTGATAGGTAGATTGAGTTAGACAATAAGAAAATTCAGAAATCAATATCATTAGAAAAGGAAGTGGAATATAATCCCTCATTTCCCTCTCTTAGTACATCCCCACCTCAAGAAAAGACCTCTGGATATGAAATCCCAAGTTGGAGACAAGGTGGAGAATCCAAGCCTAAAGATATCCCAAGTTTCTTGAACACTTCATCCACTCCTCAAATTACATCAATACCTCAATAAGAGACTTAAAATACTAACATACTAAGATAGAATAAGGTAGTGGAATCATGGGGAAAGAAAGAGGATAGAAGCCTAGATAATGAGTGTGAGGTTGAGAAAGAACTTGATCCTATACAGACCCCTCCTACCCTTCCTCAAGAGACCTCTTATTTTCCTTATCAAACCTCTTTTAATTCTTATCCTCATGATGATGCCTATTAAATTAAAGACAGAATTATACATGAGAACCTAGACAAGCAAATTTAAGAGTTAGAGTTGAGAATGAAATTATTGAGTCAAGGTTTGATGGAAGGTTTAGAGCCAAAAGAAGATCCTATGATTAAACACACCCAATCTAACCTTCCTCAATATATTCTTCAAGATATATCATATTTAAATGAATATATTGTCAAATGGAAGGAATAAAACCAAGTTATTTTAACCCAAGGTCTACCTCCCCTTAAGAGCTTCAAAAAGGATCCCCTATAATTCATTCTCAATCTGATTTTGAGTCCTATGTTCCACCTCCACCAACTAGTTCATCTTGTCCTCACCCCATCATCCTTTGACTTGATGGACATATGATATGGGAACCTAAAGAGGATAATTTGGTTGAGAATAATTTATAACTCTTTCTTGAATAAAATATAACTCCTTAACAACCTCATTAGGATAAGTCAGATGATTACAAGATACCTAGTCTTGGCATCACCAAGAAGGAGAAGGAAATTAAATATATTTAAACCCTTGAGAAGAAAATTTAGGTTATGATAGTTTAGATAAAACTTGAGATCCCTAAATAGGTCCTAAATGTTGAAGAAGAGGTGAGTCCTTATGTTGAGTCTTCTTATTGTGTTGATAATGAGGACTGTCTTCCCTGTGTTAAAGAAGAATCTTGGATGAAGTCCTTTTAGATTCTAAAGAAGATGATGAAATAAATTCTCTTGTTTCTCCCCTTCATGATGTTGATCAAAGAGAATATGAGGACTTGTGGTAGAAGTTTATAGGCCTTTGCAATGAATTTGAATCTTTCAAGGGGACTACACATTCCTTAGAGCTGATTGCAAGTGATGGTAAACAAGATGAAATTTTTCAAAATGTCATAGATAAGCAAGAGAAAATTTAACCTTAGCCTTTGAAGGTCAAAACAAGATTATATTGGCCTCAATATTCCAATTAACAAGAAACTACTCCTCTTGAAATCATGCCTACAAAGAAGATGCAAGTTGATCATGAGATGAAGAGTGGGCAACAATATGAGGTATGTGTACAAGGCCAAGAGGAATACATTTAAATTAGATACCTATTTGAATATGGTCTACTTGAGAGCATAGCAAGTAAAATTCCAAGAAATAGGTATAATCTATCAAGTATCCAATCTAAAGAGCAAAATTCTTAGCACTATGATTTATCTCATGAAGAAGGAGATGCAAGGAACTTTCATTTTGATCCTAGAAAGGGAGGTATGCTTAGTTTTTAGTTATACATAGTGTTTTTTTTTTGAAATTTCCCTAAGTGATTTGAGCACATGTGTGTGTGTGTGTGTGTGTGTGTGTGTTGTTAGTTTGTTTGCTTTATTTTGTGTGTGCCCTTTATTTTGTGTGGTTGAGGTAGTCAATTGGTATTATCTTGATCCAAGATTGTTATCAATGGTCAAAGTCCTCTTGTTGTCTTTAAAACTTTAGATGGCTCCTTAAGCCTAATGGACTGATAAGGCTACTGATCCTTAGCATAGCAGGCATGCTACCCCTATGAGTCACCAATTTATTGACCAAATTTGACCCTATAGATCAAATTGGGACCCCTATAGGTAAAAAATTGTTTTATAGGTATTTTAGGGGTCTAATATTATGCCATAAGGTGTATTATAGGTCATTTGATGTCACATTAGCCTTGGTATTGGTCATTTTAAATATTTAAGTCTTTTTGAGTCATTTGTGGGGTTAAAATAGAGCATTAAATGACTTATACAACCTCCTTGGGAAATTTGAAGGTTTAAAAGGATGATTTCATGCCCCATGTGTCCTAATAAGTCTTAATTAACTATTTATAACTAAAAAGTGGTAGGTTCTTCAGAAAAAGGGTAGTTTTCTTTTTAAAAATGAGCATTTAATGAGGTGTAATTTATTTTAAAGACTACTATAGTTGAGGAAATCATAGGAGTGTGCCTTGGTCTTCCACACACTTAGTCCAGTGATTATTTTGATTATAAGCTTCAATAAATGAATAAAATTACTTCTCTCTTCTTTTACTAGGCTTGGCAAGCAAGAATGGACCTCAAGTTTGTACTTGGTATGACAAACATTAGAGGTTTTAAAAAAAATTATCTTGGGGGTGTCTTATACACTTAGTTATATTAAATTTGATGTTTGGTTGTATAAAAATGGTGACCTGTGCTTTATGAACCATTCTTAATAAGTTGACCTATCCAACTTGCTTGCTAATCTATGCACCCTATAGGTTTTGCTTTGCTTTAGATAATTAAATATAATAAAAATAATAAGATTGATTATAAATGTATTTTAATCCAATTTTAAATGTTATCCATCCTTTTTTTCAGTTTTTGAATTGATTCGATGAGCCAATCATATTAGGTTTGCATATTTCTCTCATTGGGGATGACAGGCATGTTTCCACCATTTTAAGATTTTCATGATTTTATAATGGTTTAGAAAGGTGACTATAGGTTTATTTATAGGTTTTTAAATTCCATATTAATCCCCTTTTACTTCTAAATCTTATTCTCTAAATAATGTTCTAGGTATTGTAGTAATAAGCATCATACAGTCAGTTTTCTCAAAGACTATCATACACAGTTAGCTAGGTGAGTTATGAAAGGTTATAAATCACATTCATGGATTTATTAATATGGTATTGAAAGGTTTAATAAATTTGGATATTTTGAGGTAGACATGGAACCCATTTAAATCCAAATTCAATACACACAGTCCATACTTATACTTACTACCTGCATATATGAAAATGCTCATCTACAGGTGGTATCTTCATAGAACCAAGCATATTAAAAAAGAGAATTTAAGTTGAGCAGGGTTTTTATTGTTAAAAAAATATTTTTGGATCTATTAAAAATGTCCAAACTACATTGGAAACCATAGACCATGCACTTTGCTCTCAGTCCATATACTGCCTACATAGTGGAATGTTCACCTATAGGTGGTCCTAGTAGAAAGTTGAGGTGTCATATAGATTGTGTAAGAACGTGGTGAAACTCACCTTTAAGTCCTAATGTGTTTATAGAACATGATATAATTTTTTTAGGTGTCAAATGGGCAAATGGAGGTGTAAACCATTTTAGAAGAAGCAAAGATTGATCTCAGGGACTTTTTACCTAAAAAGTGAAAATAGAGGTTTGGGTCATTTTTCCAAAGCCATATAATAGGGTTACAAAGAGTTTTGAGAAAAATATATGACCATAATTTTTGGTCCCCACATAAGATAAGAGTTATGAAAAATATGAGGTCAAGAGGGTTGATGGATTTTGGTTTTTAGATGGCTCAAAGATGCCTTTTAAACACTAAAGCCCTACATTGATATCTATAGGAATTCACTTTTGAGTGACCTAGCACCCAAGGTTGAAAAATAGATCATGCCACCATGTCTAAATGGTTATAAATATTAGGAAATAACACCCATTTTATAAATGATCACTTAAAGAGATATATTGAGTTTCAACCCTATTTACACCTACATGTGTCCCTTCACAAGAAAATACCCACCTATAACTGACTATAGGTAGATAGTAAGCTAAACATGGTATATAGGTGATGGTGTATAGGAATGTATTCATGGAAGATGGTATTAAATAGTTAAAATTAACATAAATGTGTTCAATGGTTATCCATAGAAATCAAGATGTAGGATATGACCCCATAAACACCTATAGGCTTCTACGTGTCTTCATACATTCCACTTTAGTTGATCGTATGCAATAGTGATTTGAAAGGAGATGTTTTTGGTGTTTTTATAGAATTATAAGAAGATAAATTGGACCTAAAATATGTTTAATGACCCTATAATATTCCAAATAAACATATGAATATAGCCTTTGAGCTAAACCATACAAGCAACCTACAGGTACCCTCCAAAACAAGGAATATAGTCAGGGATTGTATACAATCTTGAATAAGCAAGGTGTGAGGAGGGGTATGTAGGAATTTTAAGTGATGATAATACATAAATAAAATTAATTATGATCATTATATCCTCTATAAAATCTTGTAAATTGAAAACAAGTAGAGAAAGGGTTATGTAACTCAGTCAAACATTTCATTCTTTAAACCCTACAGATAGTCAACTATTCCACAGTCTATATTTTTTTTTGAGAATTTTTGGGGTAAGATGACATAAAAAAGATCCAAAATATTTTGAAAATATTCTTGGATAACCTCCTCCAATAATCATAATTATTTGAGAAAATAAGGGAGTCCCCTCTATTTTATCTCAAACAGAGGGCACTCCCTTTATGCACAAGCCCTACTTTTTTGAGGAAGGAGGTTGATAAGAGGAATCAAGAGATAAATAAATATTTTAAGGAGGTTTTCAAATTTAAAAAAAAACTAAGGAAACATGAGAAACACCTCATATAAGGAGGGAACCCAATAGGATGCTCTAGACCATAAAGATTGCAATTAGGTCTATGAGGCATGGTTAAGCCTAGTGCTCAATTGGGGGTCAAAATTAATTTATAGCCTTATTTATGAATTATAAACTATTGTATAATGTTTATGGGGTAATTTAAATTTTTTTAAAGATTTAAATTTGTAAAGGGACCACATACAAAGCCACTTTTGGCTTAGAACCAACTCAGGCCTACAAAAAATGGAGAAGAGAGTTTGAGTGGACAAATTTGGAAGATCATAACTACCTTGAAACTTTTCATGGAGACTCAAGGAGATATGAAAAGTTATATAGGGTCCTGAAAATAAATTTTATGGTATTAAGTTGAGATTCAAACATCATACCTTTATGAAACATCACTAAAGGCAAAACTACCTAAAACCCTTACAAACCCTTGAAAAGGGCTCAATTGAGGAAATGAATTTGGTGATATATACAAATGGAATAGGGTGAACATTAAAGTTCTTGAAATTTTTATAAGACTCTCTCAAGATCCTCCCCATCCTTTTGGATTATATGGAACTGTACTGATGGAGTACAAAATAGGGTATTATTGATAGTTTTGTGCATTGTGCAAGTTTTAAGAGGTTTCAAGAGATTAAATAAATTTTGGGAGGAAGATATGGAATTAAGATAACCCACATGTAAATTTAATGCCTTGTAAAATCTCCTAAGTGTTCCAAAAAAATCTCTCATCTCATCTAGTCAAAACTAACATAGTGAACATGATGGTGAGAAGGGTGAAAACTTCAAGTGGGAGACTTTTTAATATGTGTTAGATGATTATAAGGCCATGGAGGGTCTTTAAAAGTTTCATCCACTCCATTATATGTATTTTCATGTAAAATTAAATCCATTTTGTAAGCCAAGTGTATAAGGTGTGTGAAAGAGGAGTTTTTTTTTACTGCAGGTAGTGATGGCTCACTTCTCAGAGATTCTAGATGACTAGGAATGCAACCAATACATGGAGAAACATGTATGAAACCATTAAATATTATTCAAATAATTATACCTATCATTAATAAGTTTTGGGATGTTAAAATAGGGGTGAATATGAAGGTAGTTTCTTTGTGTAGAATGAGAACTCCTACACCACATTTCATGAGTTTCATGACTTGGGGTGACACTTGTGCTTCCTAAATTTGAATAATCAGTTTTAAATTCTTTTTTCATGCACATGTAACTAATTTTATTATCTTTAAAAATATCCTTGTGACCTTTGGAATTATATCTTCTCTTCTCTCTCTGAAATTTTATAATAACTAGCCATTTTGGCCTTTGTAATATATGCTCCACTTGAGTATGGTGAAGACATGCTCATTTGCATACCACAGATCAATAAAGACTACTAATTTTTACCCCTTCCATGATTGTTAATAGTGTGTTCACTTGAATGATTGATCTTGCTTATATGATGACTATTGTTTCCTTAGCATTATTGTCTCATTCTCCCACCTATTTGCATCTTGAAAGATTCTTCTTGTAGGTCATGTGAAGTGTTTTATGATGTGTCAAGGTTGAGTGAGTCAGTCTATTTAACTAGTGCTATTATAAGCCTCTTGTCTATTCCTCTTAGCCTAAACATTCATCAAAACCTCATAATGAAATATTGATGTGAGAAGATTCAGATTGGAAAAGTGTTTATTTAGTTAGTCTCTTGGTCTCATGTGTGACATGCAGTTTGTTTGTAATCATCAATAAATTTGGTGTATCACCACCTTTAGGATAGTTTACTTTCAATCTTCTCTCCCTTTTCCCTTACAAATATAGGTTTAATAGTGATCCAAAATTGGTACATCAAGGGAGCTAGCCATATCTAGAGATTTACCTAATTCTTAGGATCACCCATAGCCTAGAGGTGTTTCAATTATGCCACTTGGATGAGGAGAGCTAAGATATATCCTCGAAAGGTAAAAATACAAGTGATAAAAAGTATATTTCACCCTTTTACACACATAATCCAACACATAGGGGAGAACTACATATGTCTAAAGACCTTTTCAAAGTATTGGCTATGTAAGAAACATTAATTGATAAAGGGGTCCTTGAGGTTATCTCAGCTTGTGAGCCCATTAACCTATTTTTGGAAAGGTAACCTAAAATAATAGGAGGATATATGGTTTTGATTTATATTCTGATATCAATATCTTATGTGTATGATTTGAATACATGACTAAAAGTTGACATAAAACCTAGAAAGACTTAGGTGGAACTTATTGACCAAATTTCACCATAGGTCAAATTAAATAAACCCCCTTGCATATTCAATCTTTTTATAAGGTCCCCTAGGTTTGAGAATGGTATTAAATGAAGTCAAGTCACCATTGAAGGTCACATAATATGTTTTTACCTTGGTCACATTTCTCTAATTTGTCTTATGTCATTTTATGTCACCTTTTGGGTCATTTTAATGAATTTATATGGTTTTTCACTAAAAATACAAATTTAAAGGATTAGGATAATGTACCACATGTCAAGAATGATCATATAAATATTTTAAAACTAAAAAGTTATAGGTTTTAACATTTAAACAAGGAGATCAATTATAAAAAAGGGATTTTCAAGTAGTTGAACATACTATATGACTCATTTGGCACATGTGAGAGATTAAATAAGGTGTATTTAGATCCCCAAAAGTCATTTATAGGTTTAGGTAGCTTAAAAATATCCAAAGTTGAGAAAAAATAGTTTCTCTCTCCTATCATCACTGAGATCAAATTTGAGATACCAAAATGTGTTAAGTTTAGATATTATAAAAATATCATCACTGACAAGAATTCCTTATATTCCTTAATGAACACCTATAGTTTGACTTAGGAGACAAACTAGTCTAAGCAAATATAGAATACAGTTTCAAAGGTTGATAGAGGTATAAAATGGATGAAAATATAATAAATAATTATAAAAAATACAATAAAATACTTATAATACATTATTATAGACAAGGAAAATAGGTTAAAGGTGGATCCAAACTAGGTTTCCAAATCTCATTCTTAGTCAACTGAATCCTACACATAGTCACAGTCCCATAAGCTAGTTTGAAGATTTTATAATGTTGAGGGATCTAGAAGTATATCCAAAGATTGAATTTTTTTTCATAGGGTCCTTATGACCTAAAAAATATCTTAATTTTCTCACTTTGGATAGACAAATAGTGGAAGTTCCCTCTATTTTATCTCAGACCAGAGGAACTTCATAGTCAAGACAGTCTATAGACCTAGTGAAAACCATGATGAATGAATGGAAGGGTAGATAATTGATGAATTTTATGATTATTTATGGTTTTAATAAATATTAATGAAATTTTATAAGTCCCTATAGTCCTTTTAAACCTTCATAGGCGGTCATATACATAGAAATACAAATACAAATTAGGCCTAAGAACTGGGCATGAACTATTAGGCTTCCAAACTTTATTTATATGACCATATGATCCTTAAAAATAATTTTATATAATTAATGGGAGAGTGGGGGGTTTATAATATCCAATTTTTTGTAAAATACAACTCAAATTGGCCATTTTAGCCTAAATCTATCTCAGGGGTGTCTAGAATGCAAACAACTAATCAAGAAGCAAATTTATTTCATCATATCTGTACAAACAATGTGCATGGTGTCTCAAATACTTAGGGATATTTGAGAGGGGTATTTAAATTTAACTTAATGTAATTATTTAAAAGGTTAAGTGATTAACCTTTATGAATCATCATTAAGAACCTACATGACTTAAAACCCTCCTAAAACCCTCATAAGAACCCGATGAGGAAAATATGAATATAAATGCATCCAAAAGGGGTAAATTATCCTAGAAGATGATTTATAGATACTTGTAACTCAAAAATTATCCATAACACTTATTTTTTCCATAACATCACTTATACGAAGAGGTCTAATTTTATGTTTTTTACAAGATTTGAAGTGATTTGAAGGTACAAAAGGGAATTGATAGGTGAAATCCATTATGGAAAGTGTATGGAGATGTATTTAAAATCATCATACCTCATTATCACCTTAGTGATGCAAAAAAATAATTTGATAACCTTCATGGGAGAGTGGAGGGTTGATGAGACATAATGGTTTGTAAAAGATAACTCAAATTAGCTGTTTTAGCCTAAATCTATCTCAGGGGTGTCCAAAATGGAAGTAGCTAATCAAGAATAAAAATTATTTCAATAATATGTATATGAAAAAGTTACATGGTTTCTCAATCACTTAAGGATATTTTATGGGGGTCTTAAACTTTAAATTAGTGGAATTGGTTTGAATGTTAAGGGCTTAACCTTTATGAATCATCATTAAGAACCTGAATGACCTAAAACCCTCCTAAAATCCTCATAAAAAATGATGAATAAAATATGAATATATAAGTGGTCAATTATTTTAGAATATTATTTGGACATACTTGACACTCCCCTAGGCTCCTTACAACTTAGTTGTTTTGTGCCATCACTTGTATAGACAAGTTTATTTTTGTGTTTTTTTGTAGGATTTGAAGGTGCATAAGGGAATTTATAGGTGAAATCCATTATGGAAAGTGAAAAAATATGTATTTAAACTCATAATACCTCATTATTACCTCAATGATGTATGGGAACCCCTTTGATAAATTATTTATTATAGATAGTCTTGAATTGGATAGTGGGAAACAATATGACTACCTAAGTTGAAGATGAGAAGTATTGTTTGGAGTTATTTTGAGGTATAAATGATATAAAAAAGGAAAAATACTACTTTATTATTAGTCTCACATCCATATAATTAATCTCCTTGACAATCTATAGGTCACCCTAGTGACAAGTGTGTGAATTCAGACCTAGAGAGCTAGTTAACAATTGCATGAAAGTGAACAAGTATCAAAGAGAAGGTCATCAATTGAGGGGTGTATAATGAATTAAAAAATAATTTTTACACCTTATTAATTCAAATGATATGTTTCAATAAATTTTAAGATATTTCTAAATAATTAAGTGGGCTCCTCACTAAGAGGGTAGTTTCAAGGAGAATAAAGTGTCTCTATGCCAACTTGAGGAAGATGTCATGTTTTAGATGGACACTTGTCCAAGAATAATTCATGACATATTTTAAAACTCTTTATCTTTAATTTTAACTGGTTTTCAATGTTTTACACTTGGCATGGTGACTCTTCAATGTCACCCTTTCTCTCTCCTCTCCTATGTTTTATTTATTGAATCCATTTTGGCATTGTAAACAATCCACATTGGTATGGCAAATCCATGTTCATTTTACATCTTGTTTGTCATTTTAATATATTTCTAAATATTATTTATTATTTTCAATTCTTTCCTAGGTATTTCAAGTATTCCATTTGGATGACAAGTGATGAATGTTTTCTCCTTGCTTCCATTCTTCTCTTGTATGCATTATGTGAGTAGTGCTTATTCTAATAGGTCTCATGAAGTGCATATGTTTTTAATGTTTATTTTGAAGTGTGAGAGATATTATTAGTGCCTAATATTATAATTCATAGTTATACTCCTTTGGATATGCATGGTAATCTACCTTTATGTAGAAATACTTATGCTAGAAGAACCTTTGAGTTAAGATCAATTTTCATAGTCTGCTTTCTTAGTGAAAATGTAAGTATGTTTATGGAGATATATTTGGTGTATCACCTACATTATTTTAGGATAATTTTTTTTCCTTATTCCCTCTTCACCCCTAAATAGGTTATTAACTTATTATAGTGTGTGATCTAAGAGATAGATCAAAGGAGCTAGACCATAATCTAGAGATCTATCTCTTGTAGTAGTTTGTCTATATACAGAGATAGTTCCATGTTATCTAAACTTTGATAAGGTAATTTTGAATTATATATGGTGAAAATTTTGTCTATAATAGTTTTTTCATGCTTGGTAGGACACAATTTCCAAGAAGGTTGTTTAAGGTGGATGTTGGTCTTAATCACAAGAGGTTGCAATAGTCTACTTCTTATAGTATTTGGTAACTATAAAAATTAACTCTTAGTTGTAGACTAGTGCACTCTTTCATTCATAAGGTAAAAAAAAATACCTCTTAATAAATGTATTCCTTTTTATTTATAATACTTTCCATACTATGTCCCTCAACAACCTTATCAAGGTTGTTATCAGCCCTATGAGCCATATTAGCCCTATGGTCATCCTTTTACTTCTCCATATGATCATGATGTTGTTGAACAACCTTATGAAGAAGAATATGAGGAAGGATATCAAGAATATCTGATTAATAATCTTGAATAATAATTCCAAGCTCTTAAGAGGTATCTTCTTGGAGGCAATCTTCTTCAGGATAACATATCCCTCGTTAAGAGTCTTCTTGTGCTCCATATCAGTTATTTTGTGTCTCTTATCCTCATGAAATAATTTATTATCCTCAATAGGATCCTCTTAAAGAGATAATAAAATCTTAAAAATAACCTAATATCTTGAAAACTCCAACTTGAAACCAAGTAGTGAAGTCTTGGGGAAATAAAGATGAAAAGAGTGAAGACCAAAAAGTTGGTGTCAAAAAATAAAACCTTGTGTTTGTTTAAGCCTCACTTCCCTCTCCCTAATAACCTATAACTTGTATAACTTGGAAGTATATCCAATAATATTTTCAATGTAAAAAATATGCCTTAGTTTAGAAGGTGGGAAATGAATTTACTGTTATTGAAGAGCCTCAAGAGGGATATGAGAAAGGTGAGGTGGTTATTGAAGAAAATGAAATGATTATAGCCCAATTGAACCATATCTCTCTCCAATAACTCTTTCAAGAGTCTCCCAATTTCAAGGATAATCCTTCTATCCCCATTACCATTCATGGGCCATCCACCACACCTCATACTCCATCTCCAACCCATGAACTTATTCACCACCCTCCCACCTCATCCCTTCTTGAAAGAGAACTCATCCTATGGGGAGATTAAGAAGAACAAAAAACTCAAGTTGCAACTAATCAAGAAGATGAATCAAGTATCTATGATGAAGAGTTCATCATAAGGACTCCCCTTGGTGAAAATAAGCATAAGTTAACCTTATTTAGTAAAGAAAGAGAAGATCTAGACCATATTATAGTTGTTCATAAAAATCTTGATCAAGACATGAGAGAAGAGGTTATTGATAAAGACATCACATCAGCTGAGTTGGTTGATATTCATGAGAATTATCAATAATTTGTATCTAAAAATGTAATAGAATAGGGAGTTTTTTTTAATTACATAGAATAGGATGATTTGTGGAAAAGATTCAGTGAGGTATGTGGTGAATTTGAGGCCCTTTAAAGGCCTATACCTCCTATTATCTAGGTTGAATACATTATTAAATATGCATTTATTTTTTAAGTACAACATGACAATCTTCAAAGTACCAAGATAGAGGCTACCCCTATAAGTCAAGAAGTTATAATTATTGAGACAAGAACAAACTTCAAGAAAGTTCATGAGAAGGCTATTGAAGTGAAATAAAAGTTCACCTTCATAGGTGGCATGTTTAAATCTACCATCATTTCACTTGAGATCATGCCAAATAGGGTGGCAATGATGAAGGAATTGAAGATATAAAGGCTAAATCTCAAAAGCAAAATTGATTCATGTACTCCTTCATCTCATTAAGCAAACAATGATATAAGATTTCCCTTTGAGTTAGGAGGAGAAAGTTTGCTTTAGGTTGGTTTTCATATAGTCTAGTTTATTTATGTTCTTGTTGTGTTTTACCTAAGTGATAAAAGAGTACAAGTGTGTGTCTTGGTGTCTTATTTTATGTGTATGTTGTTTTTTATATTTGGTTTGAGTTTGGCTACTTTTTAGAGGCATATAAATGTCATTTATAGTATATAGGTGACTCTATTTCCAAAATATAGGAGAAGTCAATTGGCCCTTAGCATAGCGAGTATGCTACCCCTATAAATTACCAAAATATTAAAAAAAATTGATAATAGGTCAAATTAAGTCAACCCCCTGCATATTATAACTTTCATAAGGTCCCCTAGGTTTGAGGATGGTATTAAATGAAGTCAAGTCACCTTTTAAGGTCACATAATATGTTTCACCTTGGTCACATTTGTCTAATTTGTCTTATGTCATTTTATGTCACCTTTTGGGTCATTTTAATGAATTTGTATGATTTATAACAAAAAAGAAAAATGTAAAGGATCAAGATAATGTAATACATTTCAGGGAGTGTTAAATAATAGTTTTAAAACTTAAAATTTGTAGGTTCAATGTTAAAATAATAAGATCAACTACAAAAAGGGTAGTTTCAGGTAGTTATATAGACTGTATGACTCATCAAGCACATGTGAAAGATTTATGAAGGTGTCTTGATCCAAAATTAATTTATAGGTTTAGATAAATTAAAAAAATCCAAAATTCATCAAAACCAATTTCTCTCTCCTATCACTTTATTGGGTAGGTCAAGAAGGCTCAACAGTTTTCACTTGGTATATATAGGAGAGGAAGAGTTGAAGTGAGTGCACTTGGGGGATGTTATTAGTTATTATGACCTTCCATTTAATGGTCATGGTTTCAATATTTATGGCCTATACTTTATGAAAAATCACTAATATTTTTAACATCTCCAAACTACCTATACAACCCTAACACCTCCATTTTCTCATATGATTTGATTGGTCTATGTGAATAAAGTAGTGTATATAGTCTTATAGATCATATCCACCCATTTCATGTGGATTTAAATCTATTTGGCATGTGTGAAGATGATGGATAGGTAGAACCATTTCATTTAGCTAGAGGTGAATATTAATGGTCTGTAGAACAATGTTTTGGTAGTTACAGTGTTTATTCTCCTATAAGTAGATTTAGATCAAAGGTAAAGCACTTATTTCAATCTCTCAGAGCATGGTGATGGTCTAAGAAGAATTTAATAGACTTAAAAAAATATCAAAGATTTGAAGCCAAGTGAGGTTGAAGTTTAAACTCACATACAAGCAAAAAATCACCTACATGACTATCTAGGAGTACTGAGATAGAGTGTTGATGAGGTTTGGAGTTTTGAAGTTTTGAAGGGATCTTAAATATGACAATAATAAGAGTAAACCAAGGTTGGAGGTTGGAGGTTTATTATGAGAATAATATTCAAGATCAACTTAGTCAAGATCACTTCAAGCAATACCTATAAGTGTAGAATTGAAAAAGTTACAAAGAGGGAAGTTTTACCTTAACTTCTCTAAAAAAGGATTCTGCTCTATACAATGGCATTCCATGGTGAAGGTTTATAATATCTAGGTGGGCCAAATAGTTTCATCCTTGTAGCCTAGGAATAGAGGTAGTATATTAATACAAGAATGAGATTGTTTGGTCATAGGAAAAGGAAGGTTGAATGGTTTCAACTTAGTCATGTTTCTACTAAAAACACTTAGAGAACTACAATGTTATTAGGCTAAAGTAAACCTGTAATAATACAACTTATAAATAATGCCTAGTGCATTGATGGTAGCATGGTATCAAGGTAGGAGTGAATTTATATAGGTGTGAGATGGTCTTAGTAACCTAAGGATAGACCAAAATGTGTGAAGAAAAAATATTTGACATATATCATCACCTAAAATAATTATTTATATTCCTTAATGAACACCTACAGTCTGACTTAGGAGATAGATTGGTCTAAAAAAATGGAGAATGTAGTTTGGAAGGTTGATAGAGGTATAATATGGATGACCATATAATAAATAATTTTAAAAATTATAATATCATACTTATAAGAGATTCTCAGAGGCAAGGAAAATAGGGTAAAGGTGGATCCAAGCTGGGTTTCCAAATCTCATTCCCAATCAATTGAATTCGACACATAGTAACAATCCCATAAGCTAGTCTAGAGATTTTAGAATTTTGAGAGATATAGAAGTATATTTAGATCTTGAAAATTCATATAGATTGTGCTTATGAACTAAAAAGTATATTCATTTCCTCACTTGGGCTGGACTAATAATGTAAGTTCCCTCTATTTTATCTTAGACTAGAGGCACTCCATAGTCAAGATAGTTTGCAGACCTAGTGAGAACCATGGTGAATGAAAGGACGAGTAGATCCTTGAAGAATTTTATTATGATGAAAGGTTGGAATAAAGATGAATACAAGTATATAATTCCCTATATTCATTATAAACCTTCATAGGTGGTCATATACAGAGAAACATAGTCTATATAGACTAGGCCTAAGAAGTAGGTATGAACCATCAGGCTTCCAAACTTCATTCATATGACCATATGATCCTTAAAAATAATGTGATAAAATTCATGGGAGAGTGGAGGGTTGATAAGATCCACTAGTTTGTATAAAATAACTCAAATTGGCCATTTTGGCCTAAATTTATTTCAAGGGTGTCCATAATACAAGCATCTAATCAAGACTCAAATTTATTTCACTCATATATGTATAAACAATGTGCATGGTGTCTAAATATCTTAGGGATAGTTTATGGGGGTATTGAAATTAATCTTAGTGGAATTTGTTCAAAGGTTAAGGGCTTAACCTTTATGAATCATCATTAAGAACCTGAATGACCTAAAACCCTCCTAAAAGCCTCATAAGAACCTAATGAGGAAAATATGAATAAAAATGCATCCAAAAGGGATAAATTTTCTTATAAGATTAATTTTACATAATTTGAAGTCCCTCAAGCTCCCTACCACTTAGTTTTTCTATATCATCACTTATAAAGACATGTCTAATTCAATGGTTTTTGCATGATTTGAAGGTGCATAAGGGAATTGATATGTGAAATATATTTTTAAAAGTGTATGGAGATTAATTTAAACTTATCATACCTCATTATAACCTTAGTGATATATGGGAACCCCTTTTCTAAACTATTTGTTGGAGATAGTTTGAATAGGATAGTGAGAAATAATGTGACTGCCTATGTTGAAGATGAGAAGTGTTGTTTGGAGTTATTTTGAGGTATACATGATAGAAAATATGAAAATTAAGCCTTTATGAGTTGTATACATCCATAAAATTAATATCCTTGAGCATCTATAGGTCACCCAAGTGACAAGTGTGTGAATTCAGACCTAGAAAGCTAGTGAGCAGCTGCAAGAAAGTGAATAAGTGTCAAAGAGAAGGTCATAAGTTGAGGGGTGTATAATGAATTAATAAATAATTTTTATAAAATATAAATATAAATTTTATGTATAAAAAAATTCCAAGGTATTTCTATGTAATTAAGTGGATTCCTCATTAAGAGGGAAGTTTCAAGAAGGATAATGAAGTGTCTCTACGTTAACTTGAGGAAGATGTCATGTTTCAAATGGAAACTTGTCCAAGAATAATTCATGAATTATTTTAAAACTATTTCCATTTAATTATAACTAATTATCAAGGTTTGACACTTGGCATGGTGACTCTTCAATATCACCCTTTCTCTCTCCTCTCCTATGTTCCATATATTGAAGCCATTTTGGCATTGTAAATAATCCACAATTGGTATGGTGAATCCCTGATGGTTTGAAATATTTTTTTGACTTTAAATAGAGTTATAAAGATTATTTAGTTTGTACAATTCATACCTAAGTATGTCAAGTAGTCCATTTAGATGACAAGTGATGAATGCTTTCTCCTTGCTTTCATTTTACTCTTGTATGCATTGTGTGAGTAGTGCTTCTTCTAAGAGGTCTCATGAAGTGTATATGTATTTTAGGTTTTTTTTTAAGTGTGAAAGATATTAGTAGTGTCTAAGATTAGAATTATTAGTTATCCACATTTGGATATGCATATAAATCTACCTCCATATAAAAACACTTATGGTATAAGAACTTTTGAGTTAAGATCAATTTTGGTAGTTTGCTTTCTTAGTATAAATGAAAATATGTTTATGGAGATATATTTGGTGTATCACATCCATTATTTTAGGAAAATTTTATGTTTCCTTATTCCCTTTTCACCCTCAAACAAGTGATTAGCTTAGTGTAGTGTGTGAGACTAAAAGCTAGATCAAGGGAACTAGCCCATAATATAGAGATCTATCTCCTGTAGAAGTTTGTCTATATGTAGAGATAGTTTCATGTTATCCAAAATTTGATAAGATCCTTTTGAATTATCTAGGGTGAAAAATTGGGATATATCATAAGTTCTAGTCAACATTAATGTTTTATACAAGAAAGATGAGTTGAAACATGGATAATAGTGTTGACATAAGTGTCCCCAGGGTGACGCAAGTGTCTATGCTATAAAATATAATTTTTAAAATATGAGAACTAGATTAGAATATTTAGAAAGTATATTTCTACACCTACCTTGCTTAGATCTACCTACATATCAATGTATAAGCTAACTACAATTTCTCCTTCATATTGATATATTATATTATTGAATGTTGTACTTTATATATTTGAAAGATACTTAGATTTAATATTTCTTATCATAATATATTTATAATATAAATTCATTAATTAGCCTACTTTGAAGAGTAGCTTAATCCTATTTTATTAGGATACTCTTACTCACCCTTATTTTTAAAAAGGGTTAAAAAATATCTCATAATAGAAAAAATGTTCCTTTCAAAAAGTGTGTGTGATTTTCAAATTGTAGTAATTGTAATGGAAACGAACCTTATTTAAATAAAAAATTAAGGTAACATGTTTTTTGAATTAGAAATCGATATCTTTAAGATAGTAATTTGTTATATATGTATTCTTTATTTTAAGTGGAAGAAGAGATAACTATAATTTAAGGAAAAATGAGGAAAATAATACAATGTTTTAATTGGTTTTACATTAAAAATTTTCAATTTTCATGTGATTTATTTATTTATAAGGGTTAAAAAAATAAAAATTCAAATATTTGAAGCATTCTATTAAATTTTCCAATAATTGAAATATTTAGTTTTATTGTCTCATTAGAATCATGTAGCTTTATTTTCATAAATTAAATTACCAAAATGATTTGAAATTAATTAAAAAACTTCAAGGACCAATATGAACATTAACAACCTTTGAAACATTTAATAACTATAACAAAAATCATGGAAATTCCACCATATAAGGGTATAACCTTATAATTAAACTCCTTCCATAATTTATTTCATAAATTTTACAATTCCAATTCAATAATTTAATTCAACTAGAATAATTTCTTATTCTATTTTAAGTTATGAATAAATAGAGTGAAAATCACACAAGCTACCTTATATGTTATATCACATCTTTTCATACCAAAATTTAGTATTGAAAATCATGGGGTTTTTATCAACAACATAAAAAAACATATAATATGAATCAATAAGATACACATGATCTTTCACTTTGATTCCTTTAGATGTCATAGTTACTCATTTTAAAATAGAAACACATTACCACATGAAATGTACTTAAATATAATTGTAAGTGAATCATGTATCATGTATCGTGGGTCTTTATAACAAAAATGGAATCCTCAATTAGATGGCATAATATTTTGAATATTTACTACTTAGTCTTTTTTTTCTTCATGTTTGGTAATGAGAGTATAGATGAAATTATTATGTGGGGATTAGAACATAGGATGCCTTAATACAGTGTGAATTTTAACCTAAAGCACTTACAAATGTACTTGGATCATTTCTTGTACTTTAGCCATTTTCATTTTTTAATGGCCAACCATTAGATTTTTAAATTTGAAAATGTTGATTAGGCCTTTATTTATCTTGATTTCAAGTACCTATATCACTTATCATGCCATGAAACACTCTTTTATAGCTCCTGTTGGCCCCAACCCATTCAAAAAGGCTTTTTGACACTTAGTTAAGTCTCCAATTCTACTCGAAGCCATGTGGCATCTTTTTTCCACTCTAAAAGACTTAAGTAGTTCAAAATATTTTTTTGAGAGCCTATAACTTAGTAAAATACTTCAAGAGAGTGGATTAGTGAGATGATACCATGTGGTGCGATATTGATGACCCACTACCCCAACTGATTTTGTACTCTTCAAGATTCCCTAGGCAAATAGATTAGTGGGATGCTACCACATGGAACCGTATCGATGACCTACTACCCTAGGGATTTTTATGAAAATACAAAATCTCGTAAGCCTTCAAGTTAGTGGGATGCTACCACATGGAAAAATCCTACTACTCCATAGACTTAGGGTAGTCCATGTAGGCTGATAGAACCATCTAAGCTCTAGGTGAGTGAGATTACATCGTGTGGCACAATCTTACTTAAATATAGCCAAAGGAAAAATGAACACATATCAATCCTAGCTAAGTAGTGGAAGAGGGTGTAATAGCCACATGGTATGGCCCTACCAATAGAGGACATGTTGGTAATGATGTCAGCAAGACACTCACTTAAATTTGATGGCTGTTTGACCTGGCCAAATTGTCAAAACTAAAGATAGGAATGTGCATTCAAATTTATTTTTAGAATCAAGTTGTATATTTTTCCTCACCATTAAATGATAAAATTCAATGCAAGTCTAGCTAGTTGCATTAATCAAGGTATGGAATGCACATTGAGATTGAGCTCAAATCATAAAAGATAAATATCTACTTTAAAGAGGCATGGCTTCTAATTTTCAGAGGTGTGGTTTCAACTATGTAGGCCATGGATGGTTGGAAATCCATATGCAATATTAACTTCATTCTCTTGTAGGTATTCATTCCTAATTTAATAAAGCATGGTCCTTGATATTTTTCATGATGGAATTAAGTGGGATTCATCCCAATTGATCTCAAGTGGACCCACCACATTGATGACTTCTATAATTACCCCAATAGTGGGTGAATTTCAATTTACAACTCCATTAACATGAATGTATATATAATATCAACTCCTACATTGTAATAAGGGTTGGTATTCTTAGGATTAATGAGATTTTGCTTAGTTGAATCCTTTAGTCTTAGCATTAGACTAGTGGACCAGTCACTTTTTATCATGTATTCTTCCTACTTTCTAGATTAGTTTTTTGAGTTGAGACTATTTGGAAGCCATGTATGTAACTCATATGAATAACTAATGAACTCCTAATTGATCCATTTAAAGGAAATATATTTATCTGAAAGCTTTGTCATTTGATAGACTTGGTATATGCATGTATATAGTGACCTTATTTTACTCATTGGCTTTGCTACTTCATTCCATAGACACTTATACCATCCTTACTTAGAGTTATGTTAGGTCTGGCCCAACTAAGGACTAGTTTATCTAAGGACTTATCTACTCAGAAGGAATTGACTAAGTCCATCATAAAGTGGTATATTATTCTCTTTGTCCCTACCCTTCCCTCTTTTTTTATTTTTTGTCAGTCTATTAGATTAGATTATTTTAATTTATGAGTTACAATCTAAATCTAATGCTTCACCTTGATTTCAATATCCATTTTTTATCTATTACTCATTTATGCATTCTTGAAACTGTAAGAAATAGACATTCCATTTTGAATCAAATGTTCATATTCATAGTTATATCATTCTTATAGTTCCATAAAGGCATAATATCTATATTTATAATGCATGTGATTAGTCTAAAATACTCATCGAGGCCCCTTGAAATGGAATGGTCACATTGAGCCAACTGAGTTACCCTACGTACCAAGACTTGGTAACCAAGACCTTGGAAAACATTTTCCTCATGAGATATTATTCCTTTTAGGAGAGATGAGGATTAAATCCCCCCACCTATTTTTGTCTATGTCAAGATACCCATAAACACACATCTCCTATTTTTTTAATATTATCTACTCTTTATTCATTCTCTTATCATTATATCATGGAAGTAATCTATGGTTTCCCTATAATTTTTTTGAAAGGAAATCATGGCTTTTATGAATAAATTATATATGAGAATATAATAATACCAATGTTTCCATTTTTAAGTTTCATTTAGTATTCATGAAAAAGTGGACCTAAAGTGAATCTATCCAAAGATATACCCTTACAACTTCTCAAGTGGATCAATGTAAAAGTGTTTTATTAAATCAAAATTATTTAATTGGGTAATTCAATATAAAAGGAATATACTTTATTTTTATAAGGAAATCATAAATAATTCATAAACATATATTATCACATATACATATGGAAAAAGGAGGAAAACAAAAACCCTCCTTGAGATTCATCTTCCCAGGTAGAATTTTTAGAAGCCACTCCTTTAAGCTATCACCATGATATGTAAAATAAAAAAAAGATATGATGTAAGAATTTTCATTGGAACAGAGCCTCTATAAGATAAAATTGTGTTACTACAAACCCAAATAGAATCAAGTTCTCTTTTAGCTCAATCAAAGACCTTTCCATTTAAGATGCCTGCATTTCTTCTCAAATCCTAAAAATTCAAAAGGGAAAACCACCATAACAAAATTATTTCCATGGTTATGGGATTACCTTAAGTATTTTAAAAAAATTCAATATAATATTATAGTCACATCATATCTCTTTGACATAACTCAAGGTCCATAGATTTAATAGAAAAAAATATGCCCATAATCAAAGGATGCTTGTGAAGTAGTTGACATGCATGATGGATGATTTCATGAAGATAAAGTGTCATGATTATAATTTAACATATGGTCCTATTATCTCCCCTTATTGAAAAATAAATTTAGATCCTTATGATTTTCACTTTTTTCTATACTTTTTTTTATTCATTTAGTCTATTATCACTAGGTAAATAGGGTATGGATATGCATAAATTATTTCTTTGAATAAAAATGTGTGAGAAGTTATGTCTAAAAAATAGTTTTATGACTATAAACATATTTAAAATTTTCAAAATTTAAAAATATAACAATATTCATAATGAAAATAAACAATATAATTACAAATGTGACAAGAAAATTTGAAATATATATGTTAAAATAGAAGAAAATATTTATTGATAGTCCAAAAAGTTGACATACAAAAATAGAAAATTATGTACTGCTAAAAAAATTACATAATTCATCTAATTTGAATCTATTATTAGCTGAAAGTGCATCATATTGGTCCTCTATCAAGAAACTCTACATGACCAATGTACTCTCAAGATTTGTTTCATATGTAGCTAGTGAAACTAGAGCTAAATTATTGAGAAAATTTGGTTTAGTCTCATTACCATCCATGATAAGACATTTAAATTAGTTATGAATCGATTTAATTTATTTCAAGGACCATGTTTTTACCCATTATTTATAAAAGGTAAAAGTCAAATAGTGTTGTGACGTATACCAAGTTATTTGTCTTATTTAACCCAAGTCAGTTTAATTGTATGTACTCTAATTACTATAATAGGTTAGAAGAATTAAATACTAGCGAGATTATTTTTAATAAAAAGTCTAAAATTTATATGTTTGATACCTAATAAGACCCAAAAATTTTATTAGGTCATTTTCAAAATACCTATAGTACAAGGCTTCTACTTCACCAAACTTTCCATGTCCATGTGAAAACTATCCAAATTAGTGCTTGGTAATAATGCTTTCTATCTAGTGCCATGGTATTCACCATAAGAAAGAGTACCTTTAGTACCTCTCTTTTGTGGTAGAGGGGGATTATTATTTGTCACATAAACATTGTACTCTTTTTCATTCATGACATAAAAAATATGGGGATGTGTCTTCATCTTGTTCTACTTCCCATGTGTTATGGCCTATATCAAGGGAAATAAAAGAATCCCTAATGACTTTGATGTATTTGATTCTCTCACAAAGTGTTAATGTTTTCATGAATTTTCCCCAACATGGACTATTTATATCTAAAAAATATATATTTTCTCTAATATATTTAATGAATGCATGGTAAACCATACAAAAAAATGTTACTAGAATTGGTAAGATTTTGCTTGTGAATAGCGTAAATGTTCCTTTAATATATTTCTCCATTTTCAATAAAGGGAACCTCACCATATAATAGAGGAGGACCATTTTAACCCTTCATTATTTGTCTTAGTAAAAAATAAATTTTCAGTAGGTTTTGACACCCACCATGGGGCACATATTTTGTATTTGTATGCTACCCTCAAATCCATCATTTAATATGCATAACCATTCTTAGAAAGCAAGCACCCATTTTAAAAATAAATCTTGATTGGTTACAATCAAATCAAGAAGATATTTTAATTGATATATGAACACATCCATTGTATAAAATATAAAATGATACTTAGTATTAAAGAGACTTTGTGGTCTTAGATGATGAAGAAGAAAAAGTTGATCTTGCACAAAGATTTATGATCCTCATTGAAATAATAAATTTGGGATAAAATTTTATAAAGGTTTAAAGAGTATCTAAAATATAAGTTCCATTTTCTCCCATTCTTAGACAACAAATATTTTTCACCATGGCTAAAATAAGATTTACCAAAGTAAGTAAAGATGAATGAATATTATATTTTTTATTTGATCTTAAAAAAAAAAACAAATCGAGTCTAGAAAGAAAGAGGAAAATCAAGAAAGGCACAAGTAAACCTTCTAGTTTAAAGAAAAATAAATAAGATGGTAGAACTATGAATATTATAGCACAGGTAATTTCATGAACCATCTTTCCTTATATCATCAATTTTAAAAACATGGCTACAATACCTTGGGTTCCAATTATAGGAACACTAGATCCAGGAGGATAATTGCATGGAATACCTATATGTTAAAAAAATAAATTACCTAAATTAATTGAAATTAGAAACAAAATTATTATTAACACATCTCTATATTCATTATTGCATGCATGATTCTTTACATTCAACATGAAGATGTGGCTATCATCTCATTTGTTGAAATGTTGTAGGAAGGAGATTTTGAATGGTTCTATCATCTCAACATAGTTTCTATTAATGACTAGCTATCATGAAATCAATGTTTGAAAATAGATTCAAGACAACTAAAAACACACACACCATCCATGCTTAGTTATCATAGATGAATAAGGAAGACCATGAATCATGAGGGAATTCATATCCAAATTTAATAATCTTCTAAACAAAATTTCTACTATAGATATGCCTAAAAAGATAATAAAAAATGTTTCTTCATCAATAAATAATTGCTTGAAGTAAGTTTATTTTAGAACAACTCAAGTCACAGATTTGAATGTTTCTTAAACACTAGTCATAAAAGTAGAATATGACTTAATCATGGTAGGAAAATTAAATATAGAGATTGTACAAGTAAATAATCAAAATTCAAACCAAAATTCCATTGATTCACTATTTCAGAAGTTGGCTAATGACATATTATCTCTAAATAAAAAAATACATTAAAATGGACCAACTCCTTTATATCAAGATGTACTAATGAGAAAATATGCTCTATATAATGGAAATTAACTTTGATTCATAGCACCTTAATAAAAATTAGAAATTGAATCTCCTCTAGTTGTGTATGGTCATGTTAACATAAAATTTCAATGTTATTATCCAAACAAACATGATAGTGTTACAATACAACCAAAAGATGTAGGTTTTTTACACTTAAAATTAAATAAAATGATGATGACTCTACATTTGGAAATTTTAAAAATATATTAGACTATGATGAACATAATTATGTAGTATAAGAGATCAATAGTCATTCCTTTAACATTTTAATGAGATCATAAAAACAAAAATAAAAATGAAGAGAAGGATAAAAGTTAAAAATACTAATGAGAAGGAGAAAGTAAAGAGGACATAAGCATAAAAAAATAAATTTGGTATTAGACACCTTGGAAACATCAAATCTAGCACAATTTGACATACTTAGAATTTACATACAAATTTAAATCTTGACACTTTCACCTATCTATTTACCCACTTTTTGTCTTGGTAAAATAACTTATCAGACAAACATATTTAAGATCACCCTAGTTTGGCTGATGAGATGTGGTGAGTTGGTAAAGTGGTTTGGTTGTTTCTAGACCCACCCAAGTTCAAATATCTTTGGGCATGTGAGGTTAGTTATGGTAGTATGTGGTGTGTTAAAACCCTATTGGTTATAGATCTAGTAATCAAGAGGCTAGTTATGGCATATTGATTTAATAATCCTTTCAAGATTTGGGCCCTCATATGTGTCCTAGACCAGTTCTTAGATCCATTCAAAAGTGATGATCAATAAAAAAATATCACCCTAGTTTGTGCAATAATCTTCCAAAATCACAAACAAAATTTCTCCATATCTCACATTACTATTTTCATTATCAAGACAATATTGGAAAAAATCAAATAATTGTAGTTTTTCCATAGGTCTCTGACTCTATTAGTAGTTTCTAGAAACACTTAATGGACAATTTTCAAATTTTTAAGTCTCTAATAGGTCATCCTAGACATATTTCATGGCTTGATTGTAGTGATAAATATTAAAGAGTCAACTATAAATAAGAATCAATCCTAAGGTTATTATCACTTAGAAACTACTTGTCTATTACATTGAGAATCACTTGAATGATTGATAAATAAATTAGAAATCTTATGAGACATTATCACAAAGCCATACATATCTAATATACCTTAAAATATTATCCCTAAAGCTAAGTCTAAAAAACATGTGTAGGTTAAAGTTACATAGTGCCAAGTGTTGAAAGCTTAACATTGCATTACATTCTAGGTTGATCATGATAGTGAACAAAAAAACACACCTATATGGGAGAAATAATTATGGTTTGATCCCTATTCAAACTATTATAATGTATGCAATGCTTAATAACTCAAAATGAGTATTTGGGACATACAAAAAAATGTACTAACCCCTTTTTCAAGGGTTAGCTACATGAAAACATAGATAAAAAAAGATAAGGAAAACATAAATCAATGCACAAGATTTCAAGTAAGAAAAAACATAAGAGGTCTTTACAGGATCATATACAACAATTTGAGGCATCACATGCCTTCACAATCAATAGGTATAGTATCAACATGGCCTATACAATATTGGTTATTTTAGGGGTTTGAGTCTCACTACAACATCAACATAATGTTTGATCTTTCATTTCCTAATTTAAATAGTTACAAAGTAGATATCTATCCATTTAAAGGATAGTGAGGGACACAAAGAGAAACATAAATCAAAATTAAGATAAATGCATATTTTCCATCTTGATTGATCAATTTTTAATAAAATAAGTTCAATATCAATCTACCCTTTTACATTTAGATTTGTATGATTATTGAATTATTTTATATAAATTAAATATTCATACTTTTAATTCATTTATATCACATTAATAATAAAATAAATAAAATATTTTGGTGAACTTGACATGAAATAAGTACACATCTACCTTCTTACTTTTTAAATTCAAAATCTTCTAAATAAAATATCAATCTCTTTTATTACATTCAAATTTGTATGATCATCACCCTATTTTACATAATTATAATATTTATAGTTTTATTTCATTTAGATCAAATTAATAAAAAAAAATTAAAACATCTAGGTGAACCTGATGTGAAATAAATACAATTCTACCTTGTCATGTCCAAAATTTTGCATAACTGAAATGACATAAAAATAAGCCATTTTTTTTAAGAATGTACAATTCACACTATGCAAAATTAAATTTCTTGTTGACCATACATCTTAATATTATTATACATTAAATTCACCCAAACAAAATCTCATGCATAAACAACATGGATGGAAATGCACAAGTAAACCTAACTTGCTCTAATTGACCCAAAATCTGTAAAACAAACCTATGACTATCTAAAAAAACCTAGTAGGCCCCATAAACCCAATGTATAAATGGAAGATTTAATAAAATGATGTGAATTTAAGTAACCACATGCTTAAACTATCTATATAACTCTCAAATAGGTTAAAAAGAGATCCCAAATGATTCAGGCCAATCATAGGGTTCAATTCACAATTGAAATTACCATTAGATCTAATTAAAAGTTAACTTACATTTTCATAAAAGTGATTAGTAAGGAGGATACTATTAATATGACCTAAAATAGTTCTAAAGTTTCATTTATTATCTTCCTAAGTATGGATCACTCCATCTCAACCATTGCATCCTTTCAATCTCAACCATCAGATTTAGTCAAATATGAGGAAACCATCAAAATCCTTAAGGAAGCAAATAAAGATTTCAAATCACTCATTATGTTTCAATATATAATTTGGAAAAATAAGGAGGTTTTAGAGAATGACTTATCCATATACATCCCTCTTATCCTTCCTCAACCTTGGATCAGTATTATTAACAGAATTTACAAAATTTTAGACTTTTTCCATTTTATTTCATTTAAAAAATATTTTTCAATACATATATACTTGGGTTGGTTTTTAATATACCCATATTCTCATAAATATTTTAAGTGGATTTAGGCTCCTAAAGTTTTCAAAAATTTCTTTGGGAGCTCTAAGCTCCACCATAGCCATTAATGGATACCATCAAAGTTAAAGAAGAAAGTACATTTCATTTTTAGTTTTAGTATTTGTTTTATTGTTCATGTGGTAGGGGAGATAAAATTAAGGAGGCTTCATTTTTGGTTAGAACCATATGGGGGATTCAAGGAGCCCACAAACATAAAAAATGTAAAAAATGATATTTCTAGGATAAATAAGCCATATATTTAAAACTATATAGTCTTGAGCCTTAAATATTTTTTTTGAGTAGAAGAGGGTAAATAATTGGAGGGGGTTAACTTTCAGGTCAACCCACCTCTAGGTATTGAAATTTACAGAACTAACTACACAAAATAAGTCTAAGTAATAGCTATGTTTTAAAATAATTTACACACTCACCAAACTTTAGGAATGTAATATTAAAAAATAAATTAATTAATATCTAATAAAAAATGAATTTATATGATTTAAATTAGGTTGATGGTTTATAAAAAAGGGCCACCACCATTTTTAATGTTGTTTATTAAAAGTTTATGGTTGGGGGGTTTTAATTGTATGGCATAAAAGCCACATGGTCTCCCTAAACTGCATGATCACAAAGACCATGCACATATGCAATATCAGTACACTTGACTACAACAATCACTACCTAACCTACTCCACTGGCCATTAACAATTGCTATGTAATCACATGGGTGTCCACAAAATATCAACTAGGTGCCTTACAAAATAGGTCATGTTCCCTTCTAAAGGGCCTCTCAAAATTTAAATTACCCTACAGATACTTATAATTAAAAAAATCATAATAGATGCATCGAAGGCCTTAAATTCATGAAAAAAGAGTAATATGTCCTAAAAATTGAAAATTTTCATATAAAATTTGATTGGGCACTCTTATCCCTTATTTGGGATGGAAAATATTACATTAATATTAAATAAATTATAAAGGTGTAGTAGCCTAAATTTGGTCACAAATACTTGATCATGCCTATTTTATCCATTTTTACCACTAATTGAAATGTGTACTTAATTGACACTCATTTCACTGATTTAAACTATAATAAGTGGAAGAAAAGACCTACTTCCATTGAAAGGCCATCCAATATCACCTAAAAAAATATATTACTACTAAAAACACCTCTACACATCTATATGTTTTGACTCATACCCAAAGCTCTATGTTTTACCTAAAAGGATAGTACCACCTAATAGGATAAGAGCACCCAATGTTACTATCCTTTTTACTTATTCTGTATTTCTATCATAAATGATCAAGATTAAAAAAGGAAAGTATCATTAGGGTCAGCATAAATATTTATAAACTCCCCAACATGCCTTTTTCCATCTTAAATCATTATAAAATCACAACTAATTCATTCATTAAGAACATCTTGGCAAGCTTATCAATATTATCACAAGAGCTTATTTACACAAGGGAACGAAAGACAAAATCTCCCTATTCTTTAAAAATCATATTCTAAGCACTGAGAGTAACCATGATCCAAGTCTAAGTTTAGTTTTATTTATCTCTAACCCAAGCATGATCAAGTATTTAATCAAATTTTAGATGCATTCATACAATCAAAATATCATAATTTCACAAAGCACTTAAGTGGGAGAACTACATAGATGTTTGATCCCTCTTTTAAGTATCAATATGTAAGCAATACTCAAAATAGTGGGGTTTTGGACTCTATCAAAACCCCACTCACTAACCTATTTTTACTCCATATCCATTTATGTTCTTTTGTCATAAACTATGATTTTGAGCTTCAAGAAGACATATGCTAGTCTTACACACATCACATAAGACAAATTTATCACAAACATGAATAATATACATAGTCACATAGGATTTTACCCTATTTTATAACATTATTCAAAATGAAAAACACACTAGATAAGGACAACAATGCCCATCATTATTAACCCTATTGGGCATTCCTATTTGTATAGAGTTTGAGGATCATTTTTTGGGAGGATTCTAGGTTTTCATCTTCATTAGTGTTTCTAAATTTTACCAATTGACATAATCAGTTAAATATGTCAAAAATTTACATATATATATATATATATATATATAAATATATCTTTTTCATACTTTGGGATTGTTTGTATTTGTTCTATTTCATCAATTTTAATTATTTTCTTTTAATTTTCTATTTGTAAGTGTATTTACAACACCTTCATTTATTCAAATTCAAATTATCTAATTAGGGTTAATACATCATTAATTCATAAATTCAAATAAAATAAAAGGAAGATAAATAATTTCAATAGTTAAACTTTAAAAAATCATAACAATTAAACTTTAGATATTAAAAAATAAACCATCAAGTATAATAAAACCTTGATTAACCCTATTTTTCATTACAATTGAAATCAAGAAAATTTGGGACATTTAAAATTATATAAATTTATATAAGTGAACTCATCCCTTATTGATCTTAATATAATTCATTAAAATGAGCAAATGAAGTAAGAGTTTAAATTTATTTCTTGAATTACTACGTAAAATAACAAATGAAAAATTTCATACCAATTTACAACTTGATTCAAAGCATAAAAATGATATTTTATTACATATACTCCTTCTTCATTCAACTAGCACTTTAATAATGACTAACATGTGAAAGAACATAATAATTAAATCATATTTTTCCATCTGATTTAAAATTTATTCCAATAATATTACATAAAAATGGCTTGAAACTAACCAATAATCCTTTTCTTATTATTTACATTTGCAAATCCACAAAGTATAAAAGTAGAATCTAAGAAAGATCCCAAATGTAACCATGAGGAAAAGGCAAGGAAGGGATTGCCTCCCATCCTATTTCCATCATAAATAAATGCCGTAGACACCCCTAAGACAAATAATCCTGACTATGATTTATCTTGATGATGAATCATAGATGGTGATTTGAAATGTGTCGATCTAAAAAATGTGCACAATTTATTCCCAAAAATCACATTTTCAATGTATATTACCTTTTAAGTTTTATAGGTTACAAAATAAATATTTGATTCATTTTGAAATGAAGGGTATACTAGACATCACTTTTAGTTTTGTGCCTCATCCTACAAACTAGGAAACACCTCATATGTTTTTCCAAACACACACATCTCTATAAATTTAAATTACTCCCAATGTGATATACTTAAATAAAATGGAAAGAATAAATATAACCCTCTTGGATAAATTTTCACAAACAACTTCTAAGGAATAAAATGAGGATGTCTTGGGGAGAATCACTCACCCTTGCCCATCCTACCATAGTAGTTAAAGCCCATGCAGACAACATAACTCCAAATTTTTAAAACTAAAAAAAGACATTACAAAAATCAAAAATGGGAGAAAAACCTTCCCAAATAAAATTTCAAGGTCTAACAAATACCTATCCTTAGGCACAAAAGATATATAAATAAAAATAAGGATTGCAAGCCAAAAGGCCTTATCAATCCATAACAAGTTTTCAACATTTCAAAGAGGTAACAATATATTATCTAAAAATAAAAAAAATAAAATAATAAGGTATAAAAAGACCTCCTACCTCAAGTTATCCATTGTTTATCACATACTATTCTTCTAAGATAATTCCCAACTAGCCTCCATCTCCTAAGGTCTCCTCCTAGTTCCTTCATGCTTAAGCTTTAATTCCATTTAAAAAATAATAATTGAGCATAAGAGTGGCTTCCCACTTAAATATATATATATTAAACCCTCAATCCATAGCCAATTTGAAGTTGACACTTATCCCTTCCATGTATTTTTCTCTTGCATAATTCTTCTATGGATTTTTCTCTATTTTACAATACACATGGTTCTTCTTACATGACATCAGGAAAAATGACTCACCCATACTCAATAAATGTTTCCCTTATTCCAATTCCATTAATGATCATATGGGTTATATTAAAAGTATTTTTGGGATCCTATAATATATCTCATACATACCTCTTGGTCAAATGGATGTAATTTCAACACTAAATATCAAAAAATCACTTTATGTGACCCTTCAATGTTGGATTTTTAGTCCCATTCAATTTTTACAAGTGGTGACATCATGTTGGATCATTTTTAAACCTTATTTAAAAATAGAGAATTAAATACTTATTTAAGGCATGGGTGAATAAACCTAAGAGAGAGTTAAATACTTATCTAGGGCATAGGTGAAGAGGGTAATAATAGATTTATTTAGTATAGAATATCTAAAATTAAAACAAGTGACTAGAACATATTTACAATAATAAAAAGATAAGTGTCAACTAGAGACACAACATATATAGTGAATGGTAAAACCCATTAACAAATTATTCCAATATCCCTTACTTGGACACCTATAATCTTGCACATCATTACACACATAAAATTCCTCCTTACTAGGATATACAAAACAAAAAAACTTGAAACAGTCTCAAGTAACATGTAAAAACATACATTGTATACATAGAATATAAAAGAATAATATTATCTCAAAATACTAGCACTCATATATTCAAAATCTCAAGCCACATAATACATCAATATCAACTAGACCAATACACTAATGTATTATGCATCTTAATAATTGTTGACCAATTTTGCCCATAGGCAAAATTTCAGTCAACTTCTCCCCTGCTATTTAAGGCCAATTCATTTCAGGTTCAGCAAGATCAATGAATTCAGTTAATAGCCAGGTTCAATGGTTCAAAGGTGGAAAGTTCATCGGCTTTGATTCAAAGGCTCATCGGCACTCTTGGTTGAACCATTGAACCGTTGAACCATTTTGGTTCAACGGGTTCAGTTCAAGGAGGCCGTAGTTCAAAGGAAAAGACTCAATGACTTTTGACAAGGACGGTGACGCCCCAGAGGCCATCAATTTTAATGCAATAAACTAGCCATTTGTTTTTTGAACTTTTTGAGCATCAAGCATGGAAAATCCCAAGGAATGTAATGACTAGCCAAGAGATCACCCTCGAGGGCTGAAAGAGTGAGCAAGACAAAATTGAGAAAAGACAAATCGTAGATGACAAGCAAGGAGAAATGATATGGTGCAAAAGTGACAAGGCAGTCCAAGTGGCAAAGTGTAGGTGATTTAGTGCCTAATAGTCCCCAAATGGCACAAACAAGTAACATAGCCTGTACATTTAAAAGGGGACAAATTTTAGTCTGTTGGCAGAAAAGAGGCATGATCCACGCTTCCACATTAAAGCTCAAATGCCAAAGTCAAATTTGGTGATTATACAACATGGTTCTAGTAGGCTTCTTGTAGAATGATGAAAACAAAACAATATTTTCCTCTTTCCAATGGAATACGATAGGCCAACTTGTCAAAAAAAAGAAGCGCCAAGTTTCTTTCTCCTTTTCTTCTATATATTGTAACTTCTCATTTTGGACAAGGGCCAGATCTTCCACATTTGTAAGGCGTAGTCCTTGTAAAATTTTCACCTGAATCAAATAAAATGCAGTTTTACCTCCATTTGGATAGATATTACTAAGTGTGCCTCGAGTGTTTTGTCTGTGTCCAGTCATTGTTTCTTGATGCTCGCACAGGTTCAACACCAGCAGACCTGTTATCTACAAGGCACCATTTCTACAGCTGAAAAGAGAAGAGCTAGCATTTGAGAAGAATAGAATAGAAGGAGTTACTTACATTGTGAATTTCATATCACCTCAGTGATTTTCTATTTCTTATGTTTTCATGAAAGCCCCCCTGCCAGTCTTTTGTAGCCTGGTCCTTCTGCCAAGTGTGTAGTGTATGTATGTATTTATCTGATTCTGAGAGTGGATGTGTGAAGTTCAACCTTCATTTTGGTGCATCACCTCTTTTATATTAGGTTTGTTTTTCCTACATATCTCTCCCTTTTCATCCCCCCCTTTATTATGTGTGTGTGTGTGTGTGTGTGTGTGTGTGTGTGTGTGTGTGTGTGTTTTGCACTTGTTGGAAATAACATGATGCATCAAAGGGAGCTAGCCCTTATCTAGAGACTCTCCCCTCCAACTTTTCTGGTCCCATAGGTGAGAGGGGAGTTTCCATTATTGCATGAAGAAGGTAGGAGCTTAGCCTCCTACTAAGGGTGCAATATTCTGTGTCAAAAGTTCTAGCACGCCCAGTGGGACCAACTAGGACATGTTTTGTCTAAAGAGTTGAATTTTTTTTGGTGTGTTCTTTAACTGACCACCCTTTGGAGGCTTTGCATCAAACACCAATGGTGACTCTGAGTTGAATCTACTGGTTAAGCAGCCTGGTGCCATCAAAAATCTACTTTTTTATGTATAATCCCTTTGCCCAAAATCACGAAACTTATATTCCTTCATATTACCATGATCAGACTCAGCCTCTTTATGACATCCCCTCAAGCAGCTCTCCTAGTTACCCTGCAATGATAAGGGAAGTGGCATTGGACTTGGAAAGGCAGATAATGGAGATTAATAAACAGGAGGAGTAGTACAGATATCAGCAGGAGCTGATGTATAAAGAGAAGTGTTTGTTTAGGCAAGCATAGTCTTTGTAATCCATGAAGAAGGAGGAAACAAAATGGAGAAATCCATTTATCCAAGGTATTCAACCTTGTGCACCCCTTCCTAATCTGAAGAAAGCACCTTCTTTTGCACCAAATCCTTTCTATCAAATAATGCTTGCTCACTCCACTTCACCAAATGCATCTGCTCTCAATCCTGTGCGCCTATCTTTCCAACATCAAAGGGCATCAGAGTAACCCCCCATAGAGATCAATCTTCCCAATCCTTTATATTATGAATCTTCCATTGGGGGGAATACCACCAGCCAACATGTCCCTCTTCTAGAGACTCTTCTAGTGCATCAACAGTCTCTTCCTTGCATTCCTCAACCTCTAAAAATCTTTCAGCATGATGTGTAGATTCCAAGTTGGAGGAAGGAATGCCAAGAACTAGCTCAGAGCTTTAAAGAGGATAATGCTAGTGATCTCCAAGAAAGGCTCCAAGAAAATATAGCCAAGTGAATTATAGAATTAGAGTCCCAAATGAGATTCCTCAGCCAACGTGTGGTGGACCTATCTGAACCTAGCCTGTCCACACACCTCCAAGAGAGTTGTCAGGCCACACCTGATATAGATGAAGTGCTGACCAAGTGGAAGGAGGAGAATCATTCAATTCTAGCTCAAGGATTACCTCCTCTTTCACATGTTTTCTCCACTTCACCCCTTCTCGAGGAGGAACCTATTCTGTAGGAGGTGAGTGAGGAGTAGAAGATATAATCTACAATCCTTCAAGAGGCTGTCATGAGTGACAACGAAGAAGAAATCATCATTGACGCTCCTTGTGAAGACACCATCAATAGTGGAGAAGATGCAGGTCTTGCACATATGCAAATGTTCTAGAAATATGAGGAGGAAAAAATTCATGATGAGCTCTCTTCCCCTCTGTTTGATGAACTTCCTCATTATTTTGATGATGAGGATGACTACGCTGAGGAGCCTGAGTTGGAGGAGGATCAGGAGGATATCTTTGAACATATTGAGATCTTGATCTTTGAGGAGGAAAAGGAGAGGTCTGTCTTCCTTGAGGAAGGCCTTAAAAGAGTAGAGGATGAGTCTAATAGAGCCTGCAATGAATTAGAAGGAAATGGGTCAGACCATGACACACTTTAGAGGAGCTATACATATCAAAGGGCTAATGGTGATAAGCCAGCAGCCACATATTTCCTAGTGAAGAGCACCAATTTGAAGGACTAGCATTCAACAGGCTTCCATGGACAAGCAGAGTATATATATGTTAGAAGCATGTTTGAATCTGATCCACTCAGATTCCAACCAACTCAGGTGATAGGCAAGAGGATCAGGTCACCAAATCTCCTTTTCATTTAGCTACTTGCCTGGCACCATAAGTCTTCTTGCCAAGAAGGGGACTTAAGAAATTTTCCCTTTGACCTAGGAGGGAGGTGAATTTTCCTAGTTAGCTATACATAATAGTTTGTTTTCAGTTTCTTTCTTATTTTCCCTAAGTGCAATTTGCACAGGTAGTGTTTTTAGCCTTGTGTGTTTCCCTTTGCTTGGGGGTAAAAGCTTCATGTTTGATTCTCAAATCTTTAGGGATGTTGCTAAATCTTTTATAGCTACATCTAACTCTATGCCCAATGGATTTTAAGGCAAATGAGTTCTAAAGCATAGCAGACATGCTTCCCCTATGAGTCACCAATCTATTGACCAAGTTTGCCCACAGGCAAAATTTTGGTCAACTTTTCCCCTATTGTTTAAGGCTAATTCATTTTGGGTTCAGCAGGATCAATGAATTTAGTTCATAGTCAGGTTCAATGGTTCAAAGGTGGAAAGTTCATCAGCTTCAGTTCAAAGGCTCATCGGTGTGCTTGGTTGAACCATTGAACTATTGAACCATTTTGGTTCAATGGGTTCAGTTCAAGGAGGCTGTAGTTCAATGAAAAAGACCTGATGACTTTTAACAAGGATGGTAACGCCCTAAAGGCCATCAATTTTAATGCAATAAACTAGCCATTTATTTTTTAAACTTTTTGAGCGTCAAGCATGGAAAAGCCCAAGGAATGCAATGACCAGCCAAGAGATCACCCCCAAGGGCTAAAAGAGCGAGAAAGACAAAACTAAGAAAAGATAAATCACAGATGACAAGCAAGGAGAAATGATATGGCATAGAAGTGACAAGGCGGTCCAAGTGGCAAAGTGCAGGCGATTTATTGCCTGATAGTACCCAAATGGTGCAAATAGTAACACAGCCCATGCATTTAAAAGGGGACAAATTTTAGTCTATTGGCAGAAAAGAGGTGTGATCCACGCTTCCACATTAAAGGTCGAATGCCAAAGTCAAAATTGGCAATTATACAGCATGGTTCAAGTAGGCTTCTTCTAGAATGATGACAACACAATAGTGTTTTCCTCTTTCCAATAGAATGTGATAGGCCAACTTGTCAAAAAAAAGAAGTGCCAAGTTTCTTTCTCCTTTTCTTCTATATATTGTAACTTCTCATTTTGGAGAAGGGTCAGATCTTCCACATTTGTAAGGCATAATCCTTGCAAAATTTTCACCTAAATCAAATAAAATGTAGTTTTACCTCCATTTGGATAGATATTACTGAGTGTGCCTCGAGTGTTTTGTCTATGTCCAATCATTGTTTCTTGATGCTCGCATAGGTTCAAAACCAGCAGACCTATTATTTACAAGGTGCCATTTTTGTAGCTGAAAGGAGAAGAGCTGACATTTGAGAAGAACAAAATAGAAGGAGTTACTTACATTGTGCATTTCATAGCACCTTAGTGATTTTTTGTTTCTTGTGTTTTCATGAAAGCCTCCCTACCAGTCTTTTGCAGCCTGGTCCTTCTACCAAGTGTGTAGTGTATGTATGTATGTATTTGTCTGATTCTGAGAGTGGATGTGTGAAGGTCAACCTTCATTTTGGTGCATCACCTCTTTTAGATTAGGTTTGTTTTTCCTACATCTCTCTCCCTTTTCATCCCCCCCTTTATTATGTGTGTGTGTGTGTGTGTGTGTGTGTGTGTGTGTGTGTGTGTGTGTGTGTGTGTGTGTGTGTGTGTGTGTGTGTGTGTGTGTGTGTGTGTGTGTGTGTGTGTGTGTGTGTGTGTGTGTGTGTGTTTTGCACTTGCTGGAAACAACACGATGCATCAAAGGGAGCTAGCCCTTATCTAGAGACTCTCCCCTCCAACTTCATTGGTCCTACAGGTGAGAGGGGAGTTTCCATTGTTGCATGAAGAAGGTAGGAGCTCAGCCTCCTACCAAGGGTGTAATCTTCTGCATCAACAATAATCAAAGTGAAATCATACTCTTGTAAGCAAAATGTAAAAAATATCAAGTGCCCAATCTACTATCTTAGAATAAATGTAATAAGCATATTCCACCATAACATCTAGTGTTTCATGTCTTAAATAATATACAGATAATGTCACAATAGGAAATGAATATAATAACAAAACTATTTAATATAATTGATATTGTGATAAATGGGGCCCCACATCCCCCTCTTCTTATGTATACTTCCTCCTGAAAGTCAGTGAAACTCTAATCTCTAGTTTTAAGGATTTTATAAAAATCTAAAGGAATAAAAATAACTTAAATCAATAGTCTCTTCAAGTTAATTATCTAATATCTCTAATAATATATCATAGAGTATAATGTAGTACACTAAAATATCCATGGCCAAATATAAGTCAATTCCACCATAGGTTGAGTCATGATTTAACATATAATTTGAAGTGTTGTTGATTAATATTTGGTTTTAAAGTTATAAGAACACATAACTAAATATGAATTAGCACCAATAAATTATTATTTAATATTTATATCATGAATTATAATGTGTCAAATTTTATGTTCAAGTATAAGGTAAGGATTTCTTTTATTTTATCTTTAGGGACCAAGAGCATTTTCATTTCCTTCTTTTTCCATTAATTATATTCCAAATATGAAGAGCAAATGATTCAATCACATGAAACCCATAAGGTTAGTTACACGAGACCATATCAATATAAGGGGTCCTTAACCCATCAAAAAAACATGAATTAAGGTTTCAAATCAATTTAAACACATAATGAATTTATGAATTTACTTTATCATCATTGCCCAACCCTTCATTTAGTATAATATAAGAACTTGGGATTAATATATCACCTTTTACCAAAACTGATTTACTTAATCCACTTGAAGGAATTTAGACATAACCTTAATTCCCAACCCTAATCAAAGAGCCTATTAGGGGGACTTTAAATGTGTTTTTATCTAAAATTAGGATACAGAGATACTAAATCCTAATTATGACAAACTATTGTGTAAAATTAGAATATATAAGATATTTAACAAATTACATAAATTTATTTAGAACTATATAAATATAAAAATGTGCTAAAATGAGAAATTACCAAAGAAGAATGACTTAGCTATAAATTAGACATGCATGTGTGTGACTGTGTTTGTGAAATTGATTGTATGATTGTATGATTGCATGAGGTCATTATGAATCAGGAATAGGGCATCACATTCAAATATGGCAAGGCCATGCTATTTGGATGAGGATGGCCTACATTAGCATCTATAAGGGGCACTAATTTTTGGTTAGGGTTTTTACCTCTATGTGAAATATAATATGTGAACATTTGTTTATAGTTCCTGTGTGACTATGCAAAAGCTTTTGATCTATTATGGAAATTATTGTGTACCTTATTATTCACTTGGAACCTTGAATCAATAGGCCATAAAAAATAAATTAAATAAATGGAAAAAATAGGCTAGTATATGAAGTTGTGCTTGACCTCACCCCCTTTGTTGAGCACTACCTACTTGTATGCACCTAAATCTGCTCACCCTGACAATTACACTAATTCCACTAATTTAACTTATAACTACATTTCCTAGATGATTAAAAAATATTCCATTTATTATTTACTACATCAAAAAACCTTATTCCATCCCATAACCAATTGATCCCCTTCACTAATCCACTAACAAAAACCTATTTAACTACTAACCTACTCCTTAAGCCACTTGCCAATTTAAAAATACAATTTATTCTACCTCCCTACTAACTAGATATTCCTAAGCCCCTAAACCCTAATAAATATTATAGAATTGGATAATTATACAAATATACTCCATTTTAGCCCCTTTTCCTCTAGAATTCTCCATTCTAGATATTTTCAAGGAATTCTAAATTCCTTGGAAATATCCTAGCCATTGATCTCAATGTCTCAAAATTAAATTTGAGCCATTGATTTTTCCCTCCAGTCCCTATATAACTAATCCAATTTCCTCCATGGAGGCTAACTTGGAACATGAAAACTTGAAGCCTTATTAACATCTTTCATGCACAACCATCTCCCTTGCATCCATACAACCTTTGTCAAAGCCATTATCAAGCACAAAATTCCATTGGAAGCCATTATCAAGTAAAGACAAACAATCTAACATCAATCTATTTTGTATTAAGCATCTATTTTTAAATATTTAAGAGGAGATATAAAGAGGTAAAATGATGGTGATAATTCTCCTAGTAATCTAATTATCTCTTTTATCCCCTCTTTTTGATGTTGTTTATATTTTAGGTTTTTATTTCTAAAAATGGTAATATAGGGTGAATATAAAATTTAGGCTACATTTTGGAGACCAAAATGGGACATTACTCCCTAAAATAACCTATAATATTAATTGAAGTGATTTTGAATATTAAAAGAATAAATGGACATGAATTGAACACTAGATTTTGAAAAATTATCACGTATAGGTGATTTATGATTTTGTACTAATATTTGTTATATAACAGTTATGGTTTTGGATATTGAATAGAGATATTGCATGATAGTTTAGTATTAAACACTAATAGTCTTAGGTTTTTTCAAGGTTTTTATCTTTAGTTAAAAATTGACACTATGAAAGTAGTGATTTTGCTTTGTTAATAATGGTTTTACATATCAAGTCATAGTTTTGCAAGGTCTACTAGTTGGAGTGATATCCTTTATCTTTCATCTCTTATTAACCTTTTTGTAGGTTATTTTATTATGTTTGGAAGTGTATTTATCTCCTATGTGTATGAAAAATAAGGGTAATCAAATATTTTAGTTGTTTGTGATTAAGACATAATATCGTAACTTTTAGAGTAGTGACCTTGACCTGGTAATAATGGTTTTGTAGGTAGAGTCATAGTTTTGCCAAGTTTCTAGTTTTCTCTACATCCTTGTTCTTATCTATTAATAACCTCTCTACAATTTTTTTTGGTTATGTCTATGTTTTTTGGGAGTGTCTTTTACTTATTATGTATAGGAAAAGGAAGAATTGATCAAGCCTTTGACCATCTATACACAAATGGCAATATCACAATTTTCCAATTAGTGACCTTGACCTGGTTATTATAGTATTACCATCATGAATTATGGTATTGCATAAGACTGGTAAAATTTCCCTATTTTCCTCTTGACACTTGTAAAAATTATTATGGTTTGTCTCTTGATTAAAGGTAACCATTCAACATTCTTTGTCTATAGGGCATATTTGTAACCAGTTAATGTTTTTAGTAAAACCAGATCTAACTAATCCAACTATTGAAAAATAAGGGTATTCTAAATCTAGATAAATATACGCTTTTGGACTTACTATGTTCAAGAGGAAACAAGTGTAGAGGAGAGCACATAACTTAAACCATATACTACTAACCTGTTAAAATCCCAATTGCAATACTGGAAGTCTTGAATCTATGGTTTTGCCCTGTTATTAGTGACATTGCATATCTAGTAGAGATTTTGCAATATTAGATAGAGTTATGGTATAAATCACTATTTTAGTCTTATAAAACTAATTTAGTAGTAATTATATTAATAATATATCTACCTAATCAAAGTCTATTAATTAAAGGTTATGAACATTTATAAATTTTGATTAATTTTCCCTAGTTATTTACTAAAATTTTCTTGAAAGGTCTGTATTAAAGAAACATCTTGGGATTTCTATCTGACTATTTTTAAAAGTATAAACCATCTATGTTAGTAATAATAAGAGATCTTGTAGTTTTTTACTTCATCACAAAACCACTAATCAAGAAATTTTGGGAATTACAATCTTACATTAATAGTTGCATTTTTGCTTAATAGTCATGGTTTTATAGGATAAATATCACATCTATTTACCTATTATATTATCACAACTCATAATATATGATTCTACCTTAGATTTATGGTTTTTTAGTTTCTGGTTATGATCTTGTATATAACTGACTGTGTAATTATGGTTTTGTAGGAGAGTTGTAGTTTTATAATAAATAAAATTACTAACCACTTTGTGTAGGACCTCTCAATATTATGGCACCCCATTTTATTTTATAACCTTTGTCTTTGATAAAGGGGTTCCAAAAACATAACATTTCACTATAATTGCTTGTATATATTTATTTGATTATGTGACATGATTGTATATATATTTGTGCTTCCTTACATAGGTAATTAATTGGGAAAAATTAATTATGTTTCCCTATTTGTTACCCCATTTTGAGTCCAAGATAGCATTTGACATGGAATTAATCCCCACACATAGGATTAACAATTAGGGATTAGTGACATGGATTTAATCACCACTCACTAGACCAAACTCTGGGTTCTAGTGGACTATAAAAATTAGGAGAGATGTCATTAAGCACCAAAGTAAAATTCCCCATAAAGGGTTATATGGAGTGAGGGGCATTTAAGATCTAATATGTAAGGTGGTTAAATAGTATCATATATAGACTTGGGCCCCACTGTATCTTCTCATATATTGGGGATTACCCTAAAAACCTTTTTTTAAACCTATCATAAGACCTTTTAGTTGTAACAGGCATTTTACTACCAGAGTCAGGATCAACTCCTGAGAATTTTTTAAGTATAGATGGGGTCGAGAGGATTCAATTTATTCCATAATGGGTCACTAGCCTAAAGCCTCACCCATGAAGCCATTAGATGGTTCAAATGTTGGGTTACACACCCTTTTCAATTTACTAGCTTAGGGATTGTTTGTGTGTGTGTTGTTTGTGTATCATGTTATACCCCTATTGTTTATAAACTGAGTCAGCCATACCCTTTTTTATTTTTGACACCTTAGAAACCCTTAGACTAATATCCATTCTTAGATCACATCCACCCTATATCCAACCCATATCATCTACATTTTCCAATCATCTTACATCTTCCACTCCCTATCCTAAATAACATCTAATACTTACCATATATATTTCATCTTTCATCCATCTAATATGCATATCATAAGCTTCCATTCCCCTCATATCCATCTCACTATCTTATATCTTCCCATTCCCTATCCTAAACAACATCCTATAACTTCCATCATCTATACCCCATTGTTCATATCACCATCTATTTCAGATTATCCCATCTATCATCCTTGAATACTATATTTTAGAGCCAAATTCTAGTGTTTACTCATCCCTCTAATCCTCATTATCAAATTCTAAATCCTTATACTAGGTATTATCAACATACATAGCCTTATCAATATTTTAATCTAGCACCCATTACTTCTCCCTATCAGTGCCTTTTCATACTTGGAACCCTTCTAATCACCCCTTTGCTAGTGTGAAAGGTATTTGATCCCATAATCCCATTCCATTCTTTCTAGATTGGAATTTTACAAGGATTTATCTTTTGTTAATTATTAGTCATCCCATCATTCTCTAAAAAACACCACATCACCTTCTTTATCACTAGATTTGATTTCTAGACTGAGTTAGTATTCAAAACTCCCACATCACCTATCACACTTCATCACATATATATCTTTCTCATCCAATATGGTGATCAAAACCCATGCCATAAAACTTAGGATATGGTGAGCTTCCAACCAAGATAATGATTTATTGGGAATCTAGGTGATCAAACTTGGGATCATGATGATACACATAGTGATATTGCATACTCCTAGAAGAGAAAATGATCAATTCAAACCCATACATAATGATGATGTTAGTAACCTAATTAACCAATACCTCTATGAAAACCATGAATATGTTCTATCTTAAGCCATTGAAATGGGGGGAACACTACCCTCAAACTTTTATCATCATCTTCTACAACATAGTCTATCCCTCTACCTAGCCTAATACACCATGATAAAATACACACACCAATCATATAAATAAAGAAGAGGAAGGTGTGGACCAAGATTTTTAAAAATAATAATGACCTACACCCCTCCAAAATAACCATATTGAGTGTAACAGGAGGAAAACTATCCTAGAGGATCGATTAGATCAGATTACACAACAAATAAATCTTTTAATCCATGTAAAAAATCAATGGCTATCATCCCTCCATCAAAATTCCCATAAATCCAATAGACCCAATGATAATAATAACCAAAACTCTAATCTCCTTGGGGACCCAACATTTGTGCAAGAATGGAAAGTGATGAAGGAGACTCTCCAATAAATTGACCCTCACTCATAATATATGAAATATAAGTATGAAGATTTTTACTCTTCTCCCTTGGATATGAGAATCTTGAAAATAACTTTCCCACCTCACTTCGAGGTACTTAAGTTTGAAAAATACTATAGGAAAGGTGATCCCCACCACCATGTACATGAGTTTTATGTCTTTTGTCATGAATTTTCATATGAATATGCCTACTTACTAAGACTTTTCCCAAAACATCTCACTAGACTAGACCTATAATAGTTCATGCATCTACCAAAAGGGTCTATATCTAGTTTTAGAGAATTAACTAAACAATTTGTAAGACACTTTTAATTCAATATTGAACATGATGTCTCCATTATAGACCTGTATAACACTAAACATAGAAGTGGCGAAAGTTTGGCATTTTTCTTACAATGATGGAGAAGCTTATTAAGATACCTTTGATGCAAAATAATTGAAAAGGAGCTAGCTAAAATAATTATTGATAATCTTAATGTTGAGATAAAATATCAGTTAAAACTCACTTTCATTAAAATTTTTGATGAAATTATTGAGAAGGGGATGTAAATCAAAAAGGAACTCATTAAAAAGGGAATAATTAAATTATATTCCTAAAATAAACACAATCAAAACTAGGATAATTCCTTTTTGGGAAAGTAAAATATCTTCAAAAAGAATAATAATATTATGGGAGATGGAGTTATTGATTCTAAATAGCATGTTCAAATGGTACAAAAAGGAATCCCATAGATCATCATAATGCCTCCTCTATTTGAGTACCATGAGGTAAAATGAAGCCTCAAACTAGAAAAAGGCACCTTACTAGCCTTGGAGTGCCCATTGAAAAAGTCCTTAAATAGTTGATTGCTACTAACATGATCACTCTTCCTGAAATCTGACCTTTGGATGATTATCAAACTCGACCTGGTTGGTACCATGAGGATGAATTTTGTAAATATCATAGAGTGAAAGGTCATGACATAAAGAGGTGTATTAAATTAAAGCATTATATTAGGACCTCTTTGAAAAATGTAATATTTTAATAGAAAGGGAGAATACTCCAAATTAATTTACAAATCAGTAGCTAGGCATTTATTAAGACCCCTTACCCAAGCATGATTAGATAAATGGGAAGCCACAAAGAGACTAGGGTTAGTCCTCCTATTTCAATTAAATATATTATCATGACATTCCATATCACTACATAAAAATCATCAAAATATGTAACCACTAAGAGCCCATTCTACCATCACCCACCATATTAAATATTAACTATTCTATTGCTAATTATGTGGTTACTACTAGACATAGGAAGATCATAGTTCTTGGGGAACCCCCAAATGACCCATCTACCTCTACATCATAAAGGGGGAATATATGAAAGAAAGTTTTAATATATTTTGATAAATATTTTGATATAATTTAGAAATTTAAGAAGACACCCTCTCAAATCTCATTAATGAAACTTCTCAAAATATCCCATATGCATCAGGAGATAATTAGGTTTTGAATGACCTTAAGTTCCTTAAATATATTAACATAAATAAATTGTAGACATTATTTGGTCATTTATCCCATTCTCATAAAATCACCTTTAGTACCCAGGACATGCTTCCCATTGGCCCCCATCATAACTACCCCTTATTCATATAAGTCTCGATATCCAATCATCGCATTCCTTAGGTATTCATCGATAGAGGGTCTGCATTGAACTTATGTAATATATATTTTTAAAATAAATTAAGGTATTCTAAATATTATTTAGAGCCTAATTTGATTATAATCAAAGCTTATGATGATAATGAATGACCATCTACAAGCACCATTTACCTTCCTATTATTGTGGGACCCATAATACATAAAACCCAGTTTCACATTGTGGATGTAGATCTACCCTATAATATACTATTGGGATGTCCATGGACTCATGAGATGTAAGTAGTCCTTTCCCCCCTTCATTAATGTCTAAAATTCTTGCAATCAGGTATGGAAGTTACCATTCTTGGAGAAGAACATTTTCGCAGTTGCTAAATGGGTTAATCCTCATCCTCCTACTATTGTCCTAACACTAATAGCTCTACACTAAACCTAATAGCTACTAAATATATATGCCTTGATGATCTTTTACCTACTTTGGATTCATTACTTTATGTCACTCACTTAAAAATCACATCCATAGGTTGTGGGGAATATGAATAGAAAACCTTTTGTGTAGGTGACTACCTCTTTCCCCATATAGTTATGGGTCCTCAACTATGTGAAAGACCATTCCTATCAGCTATAAATTTGGACTAATGGACTTCTATAGTGAAGGACTATTATCAAAATAATATATTGATGAATCAAATGAATCATGGCTTATTACAGAAGATGAGGACCTCACATCTCCTAAAAGAGATACTCCCATGTCTATAAAATGTTACAAAACATGCATTATCAATAAAGGGACTAGGGAGACATGAGAAAAGCATGCTTGAACCCATATGACCATAAGAAAGGTTTTTATATTAATCTTTGTAAATAAAATTATTTTAGGGAATAATAGCTTCTCCTTAACCAAAGTGAAGAAAAAGAGTTTGAAGACGAAGAGCCACCTCAAAGTTTGAAAGAATTTCCACATGTCTCAGCCAAATCAAAAGAATACACTAAAATAGATACAAAAATCCTATATGGTTTTACTTTAGATATCCTTTATAAATCATTGCCTCCTTATCTCCAAGATAAGTTACCATCTCTCATTGAGGAGGTGATCAAATTTGATATTGGAACTGAATAAAATCCAAAAACCATCAAACTAGGGGTAAATCTCACACTTGAGGAGTGTCAGATTATTATTGAGATGCTCAAGGAATTTATAGATGTTTTTACATTGTGTTATTTTGACATGCTTGGGCTTGATCCTTCCTTAGTCATGTATCATTGGGTTTTTCATACTAATTCTAAACTAATCAATCAAAAATTATGAAAGATGCACCCCAAAGTGGGCTTGTTAGTTAAAGAGGAACTACAAAAATTCTTGGAAGTAGGCTTTATCCAACCCATTGACTATTCTAATTGGATATCCAATATTGTTCCTATGGCTAAGCCATAAGGTGGAATTTAGATATGCACTATTTTTTGACACATTAATAAGGTATGTCCCAAATATGACTTCCCTCTTCTAAATATTGATATGATCATGGATTCAATAACTGGATATGAAATGTTATCTCTCATGGATGGATTTTTGGGATATAATCATATCAAAATCACACCTAAGGATCAACATAAAACAACCTTCATTAATCCATGGGGGAACTTATGCTATCAATTCATGCCCTTCAATATTAAAAATGTCAATACTACATATCAATGGGTAATGATAGTTATTTTCCATGACATGATACATGATATAGTTGAAGACTGTGTGGATGATATCCTAAGGAAGTCTTGACTCAGATCTAAGCATCATGAAGTCTTAAGAAGAATATTTGAATGGCTACGTGAGTATAAGGTTAGATTAAATCCCAAAAATGTGTATTTAGAATAACCTCAGGCAAATTACTAGGGTTTATTATATCTAGGATAGGCATAAAAGTGGATTGAACTAAAGTCAAAGCAATTATGAAAATGTCTCCACCTCACAATTTGAAGTAGCTTAGGAGTCTTTAGGGAAAGTTTCAAGATATTTGGTGATTCATATCTCAACTCATATATAAATGTCACCCATTTAATCATCATTTGAAGAAGGGGACCAATTTTAAGTGGAACACTAAATGTCAATATGCCTTCAATAATCTCAAGCAATATTTAACAAACCCACATGTGTTATCACCCCTTATCATAGGAAGGCCCTTGCTCTTATCTATTTTAGCAACTCCATGCGTGATTGGTGCCCTTATTATAAAACATAATGATGAAGTAAAAGAGAAATCAATTTACTATCTCAGTGACAATTTAATATATTATGATATGAATTATACTCCAATTAAAAAATATTGCTTAGTCATGGTCTTTGATTTGGAAAAAACTCTGGCATTATATGGTTAATAATCAAGTACAACTCATTGCTAAAGTTGATCCTCTCAAATATTTACTATCAAAATCAGCCCTCATAGGATGAATGGCCAAGTGGATTATGTTGTTCTGTGAATTTGATATTGAATATGTTCATCAAAATTCCATTAAGGGATAAGTGATAGTGGATCAACTAGCAGAATCACCTCTTGCCATAACTGAGCCTCTTACCATAACCTACCCATATGAATCTATAATGAATAATTTATAATCTAATGGATATAAGCTATATTTTGATGGCTCCTTTTCCATGTATGGATTAGGATTGGGCATCTTTTTGGCTATCCCACAAGCTAACCTTATTCTAAAACCCTTTTGCTTCACTTTCCCATACACCAATAATATTTTTGAATATGAGGATTTAATAGCTAGCCTTAAACTATCCATCTAATGGAATATCTAACATCTTCAATTATTAAATGATTCATATCTCATAATTAAGTAGGTTAATGATGAGTTCCAAACTAAAGATGAAAAATTAATCCCTTATAATCAATTGGTAGATCAGTTAAAGCAGAATTTTTAGACTATTACATTTGAACAAGTGCCAAGAGGGAGTAATAAGGTATTTGATTCCATGGCCACTATTAGATCTTTAATTGATCTCCCTAAAGACATCCTTGAAAGGAATTTTCTAATAGAACATATGATCCTACTAGTACATCAATTCATGGATCCTTTATATATTTATGCTATTCTAGATCCCAGTCTTCCTTGGTACCATGACATTTATAATTACCTCCATGATAACATCCTACCACCTAACCTTAATCACCATTAGTGCAAATCCTTCATCCATCAAACCTATCATTACACCATCCTCAACAACATGCTCTATCCTAGAGGTTATGATGAGACTTTATTAATATGTTTGACATTAAAAGAGGATTCTCTCATAATCAAGGAGGTCCATGATGGTATTTGTGATAGTCATGTTTGTGGAATCACCCTAGTCAAGAAATTACTTTGAACTGGATAATTTGGCCTACCATGGAACATGATGCCTATCAATATGTGTGAAAATGTGTAGGTTATTAAAAACATGGTAATCTTATCCATGCACCCACACAAGAATTATAACCTATTATCAATCCATGGCCATTATGTATATTTGGACTTGATTTAATTGTCAAGATAAATCTACATCCTCTAATGGACATAAATTAATTATTATTACTATGGATTATTTCACCAAATGGGTTGAAGAAATGTTGATTACATATAATATATGCCTCCAAATTTATAAATTCATCCTCAATTAGATCATTTATCATTTTGGCATTCTTTCCAACATCATCTTTGATAAAATAAATTCCTTCAAAAATCAAGAAGTCTAGGTCTTTTACCAAAGTTACCACATCAAACACATTTTTATTCTCCTTACTACCCCCAAGGAAATGGACAAGTTGATGAAACAAATAAGACCCTTATCAAGATTGTCAAGAAAATAGTCAATGATGTAGGTAGGAATTGGCACCTATAATTATATCTTGCACTTTGGTCTTATTGAACAAGTATCCAAACACCTATTGGGGCCACTCTATATGATTTAGTAAATGGGACATAAGTTATCTTTCTTGTGGAAGTGGATCTCCCCTCCTTATAGATTTCATTACATGGCATTATCACTTATCACAATTTTAGACAAGAAAGGCTATAAGAATTTCATTTTCTAGATGAAAAATGTCAAAGGGCCCTCAATCACTTATGAGCATACCATAACAGATTAAAAGACTAATACCACACGAATATCTAATCCAGAGAGTTTGAGGTTGGTGATCTGGTCCTGAAAGAAATAAGAAAAATACCAATGCAAACAAAGATAAGAAAGGTAAATTTGAAGCCAATTGGCTCTGGCCCTATATAATAGTCACAAAATTTGGATATGGATCCTATAAATTAGCTACACTAGATGGTGAAGAGCTTCATGACCCAATGAATATAATGCATTTGAAATAATTCTATACATGATAGGCTCCAATTTATCTCCATCTATGAGTCCCCACTCTTGGGGGTATAGCCATCTCCCTCTAAAATATTTCTTTCCCTTTTCATTCCACTCCATTTTTCCATCCCTAACCTTGGTCTTCACAGTGGACTTCCATCACCGATTTTATGTAGCAAAAGGAGATAAATGTTTTCAAATGAAGAACAAGTCATCACTTGTTGTGTAAATAGAATGTTTTGTTAGGGAGTCCTATGGACTCTCTTTATCCATTTCCATCATATATATCCCAAATCCCATCACATCAATATATTTATCTTTTATATTACCCCATCACATCCTCTTTGATGAGTGCATCTCTTCTTAGCCTCAAGACAATTCAATCCTCATTTGTCTCTTGCTGTCCCCAAACCATGGTTCACACCTTCCCACTAACATTATCATTATGGAAGGGGGAAAAAATAAGTTTTTACTTTAGGGTTTCACATACATTATGACACTAAATCTTAATTGATATTTGTAAACCCCATATATAGTTGCTTTTGAATTTGGTTAGAATATTGTTCCAAAATATAATAATTTTGGGCAATATATACCCCGTGTACATATTTCCCTCTCGTCATTGACCATATTCACTACACACTCACCTCATTATCAATTTGTATATACCTTTTTATTATCCCTAATTCTAGTTTCTTTTATCTTATGTTTGTTTTGTGTGTATATAAATGTTTGTATGTTTTGCATAAGTGTGGGTGCTTGGTTAATGATTTAGTTTTTGTACATAATAATTATATTATCATAATTATTTTAGTCTTGTTATATATTTTATCTTGTTAACTATTATGAGAAAAAGGATGGTCTAGGTGACTCCTAAATTTTCTTTGGGCCAAGTCACTTCAAAAATATATTTCCCTCATGAACTTTATACTTAATGTGACTATGAATTATCTCATGTCATTAGGCACACAATCCTATATCAGTGCAATATTAAAAAGGATTGCATACATTGTCAAGGGCTTCCAAAAATTTCACCCATCCCTTTTAGCCCAAACCTATCAAAATCCTATCTAACCTATCATTGTCTTGATTAAACCTACTTCATCCCCCATCCCATCATCATCTTACCTCCATGGTGTAGGAATAATCTAACCAATGTTGTGAGACACAACTAATTAAAATAGATTAATCATCTTAGCACATTGATTTACATTTTATTACATATGTCATTGCCATCATATTCAATGTATAGCATTCATCCAAAAATAAAACCAATATCTCATAACATCTCATCAGATGTCATCTCATTAACCATCTACATATCATATTAAACTAACTCCATAACTAACATACACATCAACATACAACACATCATCTACCATGATCTCATAATAATCACATCATTTTGTAAACATCAATAATATAAATCATTAAACATAATCACATCCATTACATCATTCTATAAATGACTGAAGATATCTATGTAAACCCCTTACATCATCATCATCATATAACATTTATCTCAATCATCTAACACATAAATAAATCATCCACATGTATCCATCATTCGTGCCACACAAAATTATAAACATACAAATCCATCACATGACATATAACATCATACAAATAATCCAACATACATCTAATCAACATCCATCTAATCACATCATAAGTAAACTCATCATATAAACAAAAATAAAGTGTCTATCAAATCTATCTAAATCCGTCATAGACAACATTCATAATCAATGCATATAAAAAAGCTATATAACACATCTCATCATCTAAAATCTCATCATCATATATATATAGTCCACATGGCCTCCATGTCAAAAAATCTATACAATATATGGGTCCCATGGGAAATAATGTGTTATAATAAAAAAAATCATCTATACATATCATGTATCATGAAGTCATGATTGTGATCCTAGTGGTCATATCAAGAGATGATGAACTGAATGTGATGAGCTAGCCTTAAAAGAAACTACATGTTGTCTTGGTGGTACCGTTGCCTCATATAAAGTCTTATAATACTATGCTTCTCATGTAAATATCATAATATTCCACATGACACTAGCCATCCCACCCTCTTGCATCACTTTATCAACCTCCTCCTTGGCCTTCTTGGCCACCTCTACCTCTCCTATCAAAACTTGAATCCATGCCTACATCTAGGTGATCTATCCTTGATACCTTATGATATGTGAATCTCATTATGGATTTGGCTCTAAAGGGTGACTATTTGAGCCTAAAATGCTATAAATTGACCTTGTAATATAGTCACCTATGCTTGATCTTGGGCTAAATGTCTATCCGTTTATGCTATCTCAGCCTATATCTACACTTATAATTGATCTCTTTCTTGAGTGATCCCAACTATCTCTATTAGCTGAGCTTGTAGCTCTATTTATATACATGTTATTAAAGATATCTCATCCTTTATCAAAGGCTACAAAGATGTCCATGCACCATCCCCACTACCACTACACCTAGCCTATGTATCCACCCAAGCTCCATTGCCCCTAGCTTAGGCCCTACTCCTTCCAACCTTCCTTATAGTTACTACCTGATATCCATCACCTTCATCTACATCCATGGCATCACCATCCTACCCATCTTGGTCATCTTATAATAGCATATATATCTTACTCCTTTTCTACCTTGCTCATGCCTATAACACTCTCCTCACCAAGCCTCTTTAAACCACAACCTTAGGTTGGAAAAATATCAACAAAATCCTCTATACCCACCATGATATATAGGCTGATGTAACTCCTAGATCAGGGATCAGAGTCTTGAAATCCCATGGGACTGGGGAAAAATATCATAATTTTCACGTGCTAGGGATCTATCAGCTAGCCTACCCCATTGGGTCCTCTCCTATATCACTCCTAAAAAATAGATGCTCCTCCCTTGGCATGTCTCGAGTGAATCCAAACTACCTATATATATATACATATATATATACATATATATATATATACATATATATATATATATACATATATATATATATATATACATATATATATATATATATACATATATATATATACATATATATATATACATATATATATACATATATATATACATATATAGATATACATATATATATATATATACATACATACATACACACACACACACATATATATATATATATAGTCAAGTCTTTAATACTCTATAATAAAATCTCTATGGCCTATCAAGTAACACTCAATAAACATATACTATATCACTACAAATTCATCATCCTAACTAAACTATAATCCCTTATAGGGCATCCATGTAATGTTCTCTAGCTATAAGCTATCAAAATCTTATTGATAAAACTACATCTCACTAGCATGGCCCTACTACATACCTAATAGGATATACCATCTAAATACCATGGGCTAATGTGGATCCATCATTGTTATAATCCCAAGTGACCACTATATTGTAATGTGCTTCCAACTCTAGATCTATAATAATAGGGTCAGACCCAAACTCATTACTCCCTTGTATGCACCCAAGTGTAGCTCATGATGTAGATGGGCCAATACCACTAGGCCCCAAACAAAACCCTAAAATCTTAAACCATATCTATTACTACATCCCCTAGGCCCAAATTAAACCACTACCTAATCTTGCTTTACATGAGTATGATGATAATAAGAGACATGACTACTAAGGTTAGCTGATCAATAGCCCCCTCTCAGAGGCACCTATCAATATCCACATGTCTATCACATACAACCACTTACAAGCCTTTTGCTAGTTTATAAAAAGTCACATTTAGAGTGTGATATCTCTAATAAATCTTGTCTCTTAGCATCAATATATGGATAATCTATTAGATGTTATCCAAAGTCACTATCATCTCCCTAGTAATAAAATTAAAAGTACTCATCTTTGAGTGTCATCGCTCTACCAACATTGTTATCAAGGCCTGATTAATATACACTATTGACATCATTATGATGTAATGTAACCTTATCAGTTCTATTACTCTATAATCTACATCTATCAATAATTACATCTCATGTATCACCTTAGGTCATTATAGCCATGAATCCATCATACCTACGTCCTCTTGCTCTAATCCATATTAACCTATGACTACTTTTGTCACAAACCAACTCCACTATCTATAACCTGAGTTCACCTCCCAAAATTTTACCTATCCTAAATCAACCATCTCCAACCCTATAATCTATAATCAATATATCCCATCTCCTACCCATGGGTTTTAGCTAAATTACCCCTCATCCCTCATAAACCCCATCCATCCTCATCTCACTAGAAACCCCCATCTTAACCTACCAGTCCTAACCTCTCTCACTAACTAACCCTAAAACATTCCTAATTAACTAAATCCATCCCTAAAACCCCCTAATCATAACCATCCTAACTAAATACATCCTAAACATCTTAATTATCTCTAACCCCCTCCTTAACCTCTCAACCTCACCTAAAACCTCCTAGTCACCCCTGATCCCTTAACCATTCTTCTTAACTACCACAAAATCACAACTCATGACTTTGTCCTCATCCATGGTTTTAACATAATTGCCACTCATATTCTATAGTTTAGCATAACTACATAGTTATACAAAACTATGATTCACTAACTCAATGTTTGGAAAAATTGCAAGTCTACACTTAATGTATTATAATACCATGGCTCTAAATTTGTGGTATTATAATATCATAACTATAGCCTTGAGGTATTGAAATACCACATTTTCCTACATAATACCACAATTCATGACTACAATATCATAATTAAGGGCATTACCCTCATTCACAGTATTTACCCACAGCACTGACAGTCTAAATTCATGCCAAAAAACCACAAATTCAACAAAAAATTCATAAAAAATACAAGATTAAGGTCCATTACTCATCAATGGTCCAGCCTTTATAAGTCTTGAAAATTCTTTGACTCTTTCACCATGATGGGATTTTTGAGGAAGTCGATCCATATATTTTGGCTCAAAGTCAATTTTCACCATGGTAAAAAGCTCAAATGAATCATTTTTCACTATTTTGTCCTATTTGACCCCCCTTATTTACCCCCCATTAATCCCTAATAATCTTTTCTAACAACCTTACCACATCCAAATCACATTAAATTACTCCAATACCCCAATTAATCATTCATTATCATTATTAAAGTCATCTTGGACATGAATTTTTCATTTCCCCACAGTCTAAACTAAATCCCAAGTCAGAACTACATCATCTTAAGGTCTCTTAAGACTATGTAGGAAACACCTTGTCATAATTTTGAGCCTAGGGATAGCTCAACCCATCATTGGACTAATCACTTGACAATCACACATCATTTTAAGCTATGTATCTTACATAAAGTGGCTCCCTATCATCAAACTTTTATCTCAATTATCAATTTTCAAGCCATCCCTAACATATGTATTTACTATTAAACTTAACTCTAGTTTTTCTCAATCTCATATTTTTACTTCCTAAACAATATCTCCATTTTAGGAATTTAGTCTTATCAATCTAATTCCTTTATAGACATTGGTCATTTGTGTAGAACCTATCTCATAACTAAGCCACTTTACCCCCTTGTCTCTAATCTTGGGGCATCTCAATCATAGATACATCATTACTTGGGTCATCCTAACCCCATTTTGTCATCCTAGTCTCATCCCACCCCTAGGAATTTTATTTGAGTGACCATTCAGGTCGATTCTCCCTGCATGTTCCCTTGAAGGAGCATCATACCATCATACCTACTAACACCATCTAACATTGCTTCTACACAATTATGTATCTTATTTGAAATACCATTAATCCTTCCATCCTATTCTTTTTCAGTGCCCTTTCAAATAGGGGCAAAATGTATGCACCTAAATCTATTCACCCTAATAATTACACTAATTCTACTAATTTAACCTATAACTACATTTCCTAGATAATTAACTAATATCCCATTCCCTATTTTATACATCCCATAAACCTTATTCCATCTCATAAATAATTAATCCCATTCATTAATCCACTAAAAAAATCCCATTTACCTACTAACCTACTCCTTAAGCTACTTGCCAATTTAAAAATAAAACTTATTCTACCACCCTACTAACTAGCTATTCCTAAACCCATAAACCTTAATAGAGATTTATAGAACTAGAGAATTCTATAAATTTCCTCTATTTTAACCCCTTTTCCTCTATAATTATCCATTCTATATATTTCCAAGGAATTTAAAATTCCTTGGAAATATCCAAGACATTGATCTCAATGGCTCAAATTTAAATTTGAGCCATTTATTCTTCCCTCTACTCCCTATATAACTAAGCCAATTTCCTCCATGGAGGCTAACTTAGAACATGAAAACTTGAATCCTTCTTGACATATTGCATCCTCAACCATCTCCCTTGCATCCATACAAACTTTTTAAAAGCCATTATCTAGAACAAAAGTCCATTGAAATCCATTATCAAGTAAAGACAAAAATCTAATATCCATCTATTATGTATCAAGCATCTATTTGGCAATCTTGGAGAGGAGCTACATAAAGGTAAAATGATGGTAGGAATTCTCCTAGAAATCTAATTATCTTTTTTATCCCCTTCTTTTTATGTTGTTTAGTTTTTAGGTTTTTATTGCTAAAAATAGTAATATAGGGTGAATATAAAATTTAGGCTACACTACTTATAAATACTCTGAAGAAGGATTAAAATCCATGTAATTCTCCCATGCTACAGTGGTGTGTTTGAAATACTAGAGAAATGATATATGCTAGTGCAATCCTAGTAGGATTAAGTTTTTTAATAATGACTTGTGATCTTATAGGTGTATTCAAACTTATATCATGGATACTTGGGTTTCATGGAATTAAAATTGAGAAGAATATATGCTTTTCTCTCAATGTTAGTTATAATAAATTTGGTAATTTAAAAAGTGGAAACCTCATTTAAAAAGGATATATATTATGCTTATATAGTGGTATTTTTTATAATTCCTTAAATTAGGATTATAAAACATGTAAGATGACCCATTATGTGAATTTGAATTTGAAAAATTAGCCATTATTTAGTGGGAAGACATGGCCAATAGATTCAGACACTACCAATGAGTGAGATAGTCCTCAAATAGTAGCCTTGTTTGAAGAGCAGAGCTAACTAAATTGAAATCATGGATTAGTCTAATAGTGAGTTGAAGCTACTTGGAATAAGGAATAGGAACATCAAGCATCAAATTTTCTCAAGGATAGATATTATCCATATAAAAATAGATAAATAATGGTTTAGAACCATGTAAATAAGCATGAACTAAGTGCATATAATAAGATGGTCACAAGTGTATTTTTTTAATCATTAATTATTAATTTAATGATTACATGATGTTAGTATTGATTCCCAACCCTAATACCTCAATCCATTAAGAGGAATTGCATGCTCATCCTAATACCCAAACTCAAATCACATAAACCATTGGGAGGAATTTGGATGCTTATCTTAAATCCCAAAACCAAATCACAAAACCATTGGGAATAATTTTTGACAGTTATCCTAATACATAAACTTGAATCACACAAACCATTGGGAGGAATTTGAAAGCTTGTCTTGATGCCCAAACCCTATTCAAAAAACACATTATGGTGTATCCTATATCATAACATAACCCATATCCATCACTCTTAGATTTTGAAGGAAACATCTGTTAATATTGACATAAACACAAGGTTAAGGCTCATATCATCCTTACAACCTTTTAAGAAGTACCAAAAGAGAAAAAATCTCCCAACATGATTGATAAGTTACACATCATGTCATAATATTCTAATGCTAATAAGATAATTCACACCTACTACTCTCATGATCACATAAGGTGAAAGGTACACAACATGTTTCATTAAAATAAAACACTTTAATAAATTGAAATTTTTACAAATCTAATCAAAGAGTAATGTGAAATTAGATAAACAACACAACTCAATTCACAAATGATAACAAATTAAAAGGTTAAGCAACCCAATATAATCCAAATAATAACTATGTGAAAATGGTTAGATAACCCAATTCAATCCAAAATTGAAGATAAAAATAAAATTAGGAATTGCAACATTCATAAAAGGTTCAAAATAATAAATGGCTAAACAACCCTAAAACCCATAAGAAGGAAAACCATAAAAAGATGATTCCAATCAACTTAAAAATCCAAATCAAGAACTAAAATATTTTAAGGTACAACTAATCAAGTGGTAAAAGTTCACAATTTTAGATACAATAATATTGAATAGTGTGGCTTTGGAGGCCAAAAGTGGGGAGTAAGGAGTTAAAATATTAAAAAAACTAAAAAATAGATCTTTAATACCCTCACATGGTATGAAGTATGCATCAAAAATCCAAGCTATTAAGAGCACCACACACTTACCAACATGTAAGTGTAAAGCTCATAACATGCTTCCCCAAATAGGAGAAAAGGTTAAATTACATGGAGTCATCAAACAAATCCATCTATATAAATTCTTTGGCTAACATGAAACATAAGATACCATCCCTTAAAATATAATGAATAGGTAAATAATAACTAATGATTCATGACTCCGATTAGAAGGAACACTTAAAAACATCATATATGATATAAATCCAATTTATGGATTTGTGATGATGTAATTAATGGTGAGAGAGTATCAAATCATCTTGATGCAAGCTATGTGCCAACTATAATGAAACCTCTTTCCAAATTCCAAGGGTAACTTTTGGAATATCCATCCATAAAAAAAATCCTAACATAGATAAATCCACTAACATAACATACTACACTCCTTCACTATGAGAAAAAAACCCACCACTCAAGGGTGGTATCTATCTTTGAGGATTTTTTAAAGATCCCATCCCCTACAATTGGCATTATCAAGGCATAAAAAACATCAATAGGTGCATACTTTATTAAGTGAGAAGCATATCATGTTTTTAAAACACACACTATAGATAATGCAAATGGCCCCTAGATATTTTTTTATAAATAAAAGGTCTAACCATTAGTAAGGTTGCTCAATCTAAGGTGATCGAGTACTTTTTAGGACCTCTTGTTCAATAAAATCATGAACTATACTAGGTACCTACCTACCCAACATGGTACACAACAAGCACATAAATCTTGATCAAAGTAACTATTCCATAAATCTATGAATTTAAATGTGCTTGCTAAGGACACACACTCATTCTACCATAAGCTCCCTATAAAAGGTTCCTCAAAATGCATCAAAACTTCTAAGGATCTTATGCCATATATGTTATGATTCCTTGAAATGTGGCCTCTCTAGATCTAACATGAAATCACACTCTCATGGGGCTTCTAGGAAACTTGTATAATAATTGATTATAACCTTACAAAGAAGGGAAAAAATACATCATATAAGGAATCAAGGTACAAGTCACACTCCTAGATGATTATGAAAATAAATCCAATGAAGAATGCATCCTCTAGGGAAAGAAAATTACTAAGAATCATGGATGTGAAACACATGAACTCATCATATATCCATACACAAGTATCGCTTCAACCTCATAATCCATATAAGGATGTGGCATTATTCTAAAAATAAGGCATTGAAAGCCTTGAGAACCAATAAAAGCATCCAATACAACTACATGCCTATAAATTCTACATGTGTTTATACAAAACACACTATCAAAATGATGTAATGATAAAAAATAAATATATAAGGGTCATGTCAAAAATTTCAATACCTATAAAATCTTAGATGTTACAATCCATGCTAAATTACATGATATAAGCAACTAGCATAGAAGCTACAAAAGTAAAAGCATGCTCATATCATGAGCATGTTTAAAAAATATAGAGAAACACCCATTAGGGTATATAAGGGTCATATCAAAAAGTTTAATATCTCTAAAATCTCAGATGTTACAATCCATGCTAAATCACATGATCTAAGTAACTAACATAAAAGCTACAAAATTAAAAGCATATATCATGAGCATGTTTAAAAACTATAGAGAGACACCCATTAGGGTTAATGCTATCTCTAGTTCTAAAATAAAATTATATTCCATCAATGCTATCAACACTCATAAACAACCCATTCATGCTGGTGCCATTACCATGGGAAACAAAAATTCTCTATGAGGAAATTAGCTCACAATTAAAGAATAACTCAAACTATCATGGATACATATATCATTCAAGGTGTTCCACAAGTGGGATGGTACATTCAAACCTTATTAGTAATAATTAAAAACAATTAATGTTCAACTCAAGGATCCCTATCAACAAGATCACCTCTTAACCACTGTTGGTTTAACACAAGGTCATTATCTATACAAATAATCTAAGAAATGGGTCATATCATCAAAGGGATTATTGACCACTATATTCAGATATCTACATCTAAAATGGATCTATAATATTTGGGTATTAATAAAACATTCAACAAGAGGAAATAATGCCACTCTAACATAATCATCACTTTATTAAGTTAATGATCACATTGGCTTGGTGAAAAGATGCCACATAAGGTTTGCATGTTCCTCTCCAACCACCACCAACATCCAAATCCAATGGAAAGTCACTTCATCATGTGGAAACAACCAAGGCATAAATCATAAAAATAGGAGATGAGGATCATTCACCACAAGGATAGGGGAAAATAAAATGACCCACATGAGGATCCTTAACAAGGCCATCCACATGGTATCATTGGTCAATGACAAAAGATGAATATAATATCTAACAAAACTCATATGTAGGTAGATGGGTTTTAAGTAGAAACCCATACAAAAAATTATGAGGCTCTTGGTCCCTCACATGTAACAAGCATGTCCCTAAGGTATCTGTAACCCTTTATGGTCTATTATGATGAGCCTTTCATCCTAATGAAGGACTATGCCCAAACTCTTCCTATTCACAATGAAAGAGTTAATAAAAAATGATAAATAAGATGGCCTCATGCATCCTAATTCATTACCACTTTCATCACTTGTAGTGATAAAACATATAACAACTGTCAAGAAAAGTCCACTTGATTTGTGAGGATGAGTTTTATCATAAGGGTTGATCACCGAACATAGCAAAGCCCACCTTGGCCCTAGGTTCACATGACACTCTAAGATATAACAATGACTAATCCTTTTGGCCTTAAAAACCAAGGTCAATTTGTCTACACATAATATTTTTCACTTCATCATTTAATGATGCTTTATCTTGCACCAGCTTATTAACACATCAATCTCACTAAGTGCATGCTTGAAAGGGTGCATAAACAATGGGATGGGAAAAAATCATGGTGATTTGCAAGATATGTTTCTATTCTATCTTGATTACACCATTATTATTATTATGACCACCTTTAACTATCTAGCCATTTATCCATTCTATCTACATCTTATATAAATTTTATAGCCTCCACATATCTTATGGTATCAGCTTGGCTTATACCATATATTTTATTCCTTCATACTTCATGTATTGTATTGGCTAGTGAGATACATTTATTAATCTTATAACATTTATACTATATCAACCAAGATGATATTTTACTATGTCATCTGACATCTTACAATTGTATCAATCGATATGATATCATCAGCTTGGAGTTTAGGGTTGGTTTTTGGTATTATAACACTATACATAAGTGTGACATTTCACTCATCATATCATATCATATCACACTCATTTACTCTAATTTCACTCATATTTATGCCTTAAGTAATATTTGGGAGAGTTAGTGACTTAGAACCTTATATTTACGAGTCTTATCTTGTAGTGTAATTTAATATAAATAGGAAGTCATTGGGAGTTCCTAACTGAGGGTATCTATGTCTTCATCCAACCATTTGAGGTCTTCAACCTAAAACATTATCTATAAAATATCCACTTGAACCAAGGGGATATTAAAGTATTAGTAGGTACACCTCAAGGTAAGTATATATATCCCTACACTCTTTCCTTTATTTAAATATTAGATTAGATATTGATTTTTGATTTGTGAATGAATGTATATGCATATTTTTTAGGGTTTATCTTTACCAAATATATTGGTGTGTGATAGTATTTATTAGGATTTACATAAATCATTTTAGGTTGCATATAGCTCAATTTGGTTAACCATTTCACCTTACCCATTTAAAACCATTTACAGCCATCCTTTACTTTAGTTTATCCCCCCTTATTATAAACATTTGAATTACAAACATAGTTTAAAACCATCTACCTTTGTTAAGGTCTAGTGAGAGCTAGATACTTATATCATAGTCTTAGGATTTATAACTATTTCCTTTTGAAATTTTAGTTTTAGGTTACCCTATAATATATGAGTGGAATTAATTGATCCTTACTCAATCATCCAAGTATCACAAGCTCTATTTGATTGACCTTATTTAATTCCTAGTCTATTGAGTGAAAGATAATAATTTTAGGTCATCCTAGCCTTTGCATACACAATCTATCCTAATAATTTATCAATGAAGTCCTCCAAGGTAATATGTGTATGTCTAAGTTGATGAGAAAATCCCATAGGCATATAATACAAAAAGTCACTAGTGTACTAATGTTAACTTGGCCCTCTTGGCCATATAACTTCCTAACACATGGTTGGAACCTTTACTCCCAGACTTTGCCAAACCTCATCTAATTTATTAGATGGTTTATGTATAATAGTCTTAATATAGATATCTCAAGTGTGAATACCAATTCAAGAATATAAGAGTTTGATACTTGATTGAAGAGTATGTGGTCTAAATAATTCTTCAAATCTACTATGCCTACCTCCTCAATGAGGCATATCATCTAAAAATTACATGCACTATTTCACTATGGAATAAGTATTACTAAACAATGATCCCAATATCTCTTGGTGTTTTAAACCATGCTTTTATAGAAAAATGTCATGCCAAAAATTTCACATGACTCAAATCATACAAAAACATGCCAATTGTTTTTGGGAATGTATAATGCACATTCTATAAAACTAAATTTACATTGGCTAACCATATTTAAGGCACAAGATGTTCAATGAATCAAAAAATATTTCATGCCTAAATGACATGGATAGTTATGTGCAAGTGAACACATGGTTGTTAAAAAAACATGCCAAACCCATTAGTTCTAATTGACCTACAGGATCTCAAACAAACCTAAAACACTATAATAAAACCTATTGGGTCCCATTAACATAAGTTATAAAATGGGTATTCAAATAAAATAAGGTGGGTCTGATCAACCACATACTTGAACTCTCAACAAGGTTTAAATGATATCTTGAGTGATTATGACCAATCACATGGTTTAGTTCACACCTAAAGTTAGAACTAAATATAATTTGAACTTAAATTAAATTTTAAGAAAAGTGATTTTTAAGGAGGACACATACTCTTCATACAACCTCAAATGGGTCTAAAATGTCATTACTTAGCTCCTTAAAGATGTAAGAATCCATCTCAACCATTGATTCCTTTCAATATTGACTATTTACTTTGGTCAGAGATAATAAAATTTGAGAAATCCTTAAGGGAAATAAAGGTTTCAAATCACTCATGATTTTTCAATATTTTATTTAGGAAAAGAGGAAGGGGGTTTTGGAGGATGACTTGTCCATAGTCATCCCTCTTCTCCTTCTTCAACCTTGTATGACTACCATTTCTAGAGTCTCTAAGCTTTTAGCCTTTTTCCATTTTATTTCATTTTGAAAATATATTTTGATACATGTGTGCTTGGGTTGGTTTTATAGGTACCCAAATTCTTGGAAAAATTATAGGTGGATTTAGGCTCCTACAGTTTTTTAAAATGTCTTTAGGATCTTAAAGTTCCACCATAGCCACTAGTGGCTGCCAACAAGGTTAAAGAAGAAACTAAATTTAATTTTTATTTTTAGGTTTTTTTTATAGTTCACATGGTAGGGGAGATAAAATTATGGAGGATCCCTTTTTGGGTTGATTTATCTTGGGATTCCATGAGTCCACAAATGTAAAAAATGTCAAAAATTATCTCTATAAGAAAAAAGAGTCAATCTTAAAAACTGTAGTGTCAATCATTAAAAAATATTACATGTAGAAGAGGGCCAAAAGTTGAGAGTTGTGAGATGAAACCCATCTCCAAGTTTTTGGATCACCATAACCAACTACACAAAATAAGTCTAGGTCTAATTAAGAGTTCTAGTTTCAAAATAATTTGCACCTTCACATGTTTTATTAGGTTTTGTAAAACTAGTGGATTAGTGACCTAAAAATGAAAAACTAATGTGAAAAAAAATAAGACTACTATAAATATGAAATAAATTAAACAAGTTGAATTGGAACTTACTAAATATGGTAAGTATAAAAGGATAACATAAAACTAGTTGGAAAATAGAGATGCAAATTATTTACAAAATTAAAAATGATAGGGTGGATGTGTTTACTGAGTGTAGACCTAACACAATATTTCTTAGGGATTATGTATAGGAGAGAGATAATTATAAAATAGAGTAGTGCAATATTATCCCTAGAGATCACCAGTGTTTGGTAGATAATAGATATATCATATTTTTAGGTCAGCTTCACCTTTGACTATTTACTCTATGGACTATACATGATCTTTTGATTTGATATGAAAACCAATGTATATCTTCTCTTTCACTTGAAACCCTAACTCAATAGATTACAAATATAAATGAAATCATAGGGTAAAAATGGGTTAGCATTTGAAGTTGTGATTAACTTCAATACCCCTTTTGTTGAGTGCTTCATACATACCAATACTCTAAAGAGGTATCAAAATCCATGTTATTATTTAATGCCATGATGGTGGGTGGGAAATATTGGTACAAAATTATATATGGTGGTGAAATCTTGGTGTGATTAAACACTTCAACCATGACTTGTGACCTTGTGAGTCTCTTTAGACTTTATATCAAGGTTTCTAGGGTTGTGTGTAATCAAAATTGGAATAAATAGATAAATTTATCTCAATGTACAATTATAATTATGGTGTTTTTTAGTGTGGAAGCCTCTTGTGTGTAAAATGGTTTGAAATGTGGATTTATAGTGGTTTTTTTGAATTCCTTTAGATGGGGCTTGTTAAACTTGTGGGTCAAACCTTTCATGTTTTTTGACTTTTATAAATTAGTCATTATTTGTTTGAAGGATACTACTAGTATAACTAGATAATATCAAGAGTTATACTATCCAAAAAGGGTGTTACTATCCAAGGAGAAAGAAATACTAAATTATAACTATAGGTCAATCTAAAAGTGAGCTTAGGATACTTAAGATGCTATATAGATCTAGTTTGACATCATTGGTCTTGCTTAGAAGAATAAGTCATCCTTTTGGAAAGTGAAGGAATGTGGTCAAAAGGCCCTAAAGTAGGTCATGATCTAAGTGTGTAAAAAGGATGGTCACAAGTGCACGGTTTTAGCTTAAATGTTAATTTATGTGTCTAAATTTTCCTCCATTTTATTCTAGTAAAAAAAACAAAGTGAAATTACTAGATTAAAAGGAAAAATTCATACCTGAACTTACCTATGTAGTGTATTCATGAATGTAGGCCATAATGATGAACTCTACTAATTCAAACATGTAATGAAACATGCATAAAATTAGTCCTTAAGATAAATATCAATAAGTAAAGATAAAAAAATTATATATCTAATAATAAGAATCAACTACACCTAATTGGGTACGTGAACCATTACATTTTCTTGGTGAAAAAAATGGTGGTTTTAGATGGTAGGACCTTTTAAATTTCATTTACATCAAAAAACTTAGATTGAACTATGCAAGCCACAATCCTCAATGATATGAAAGTGTGATAAATAACTAAAGGTGTGATTGAATACATCATTGCATAACCAAAGTAGTGAATTATCTTAGAAACCATGTATGAACTTTAATAGATTATTTTGGTGCAAAAACAAGTGGAAAAATATGAACCAACTGCTATAGAAAGAATAAGGCTCATTTCTGGTGTAAAACTAGCACAATATTGGTATAAAAAGTTAGTATAATATGGGTATGGTGTATACACTATAAATAATGACAAGAATTTTCATTTCATCTATGAAACTAGTGAAAAAATGAGCAAGGAGGAAGTCTTGCACATGTATATGCCCCCAATCTAGTATTTGGATGTATATGCATTATTAGATTGAGTAATAATAACTAATATTCTAATCAAAATATGTGTGAAAACCTAGAACACATGCTGCACATGATGCCCCCAAAATAATAAAATTTGAGATAGACATAAGTATTTTATATAAATTGAGACTACAAAACCTATTATAAACTACTATGTATTACATAAGATTGAAAAATTCTGACAATGACTATTTTCTAGATACTAGTGTTGTTCGATCTGATATCTCAATTCATGAAATACCCATGAGATTGGGTATTAATTAAAAATTAATGTGGGGACAACTATGGAATTTCACCCTCCATTTTATGATTGATATGGGATCAACCTAGGGCATGACTACATGTATTTGACTTCACAAATAAAATTTGCATGAATAGTCTCTAGAGATGCACTATTACCACTAAAAGTTTAATATGAAGTTCTTTCACACAGGTCTAATTATTAAATGTTATTATGGGAGTTAGAGTATTATGATTTTATATTTATAAACACAAGGGGAAGGGTTATTACAATCCTAGAAAACACACACACACAAAGAGAGGTAAGAGTAAGGTAGAGAAGAGTGCCTGCAGATCTAAAATGAACTCAATACATCAAACATCAAACCAAGCTCCCCTAATATAGTTATACCATTATGGAATAAGTTTTAGTAAATTTATACCTACAAGAACACACAGTGGTAAGTGTCTAAGGAAATATGGTGGGGGTATGATTCAAATATGAACCCTCACTAAATATAAGTACTAGGAGTTTATAGAAAATTACACATAAAAACCCAATAGTAATCTATAGATTGATATGCAAATTATCAATACTATAAAAAATAAATGAGAAAACTCAAATAATGATTATAATAGTAAATCACATCATAACTATCACACATATATAGTAGCAGAGTAATAATCTAATTAATCTAGCATTGACAAGTATCTAGAAATGGAGATGAAAGATAATTGAGACATAAAACAAACCCTTTGTAGATAACATGAATTATATTCATTAAAAAAAGTAAGTGTTATTACAATAATTGATCTTGTATAATTTTAAAGTCTAAATAGATGAAGGAAGAAGTAGGTGAAATCCTAGCTATAATCTAACAACACTTTTGATTAAGTTTTAATCAACCCCTATTATAATATGGATTTGCCTTATATAGATGAGGATGGGGCTCGCCTCCAAATAAAGTGAAGATCCCATCCTAGGCCATGATGGCCACTCATGATAGTTAAATATTAATTCAAAATTCAAAATAAAAAGTCCCCTTAAATCCATAAAAGATATATAGGGAACCACTTAGTTGATACATGGAGGTAGTTGTGAAAGTCTATCTCCTAATTGCTTTGATATGGCATCTCTGGCCTCAACATGGTTTTCACAAGGTCAAACTCCTTATCCAACTTAGAAATAATCATTAGGGGATCCCTAAATATCACCTTGGCTTGAGTCATCAACCTTTGATAAACTTAGAAGGGTGCTTCCATTAACACTTGGACCCTAGAGACCTGGTTGATGCTCATTGTGGATTACATTAATAGTTACAACACAACCTAGGCCCCTTATTGGTTTAATTTGGTGACCTTATCCATTATTAACTATTCAAATTGACCCAAGTGGACTCTAAATTCTCCTTGGTCTAGTAGGATTCCATATAGGTGGAATAACACATAGATATTGACCTCTTTAAAATAAGTCAATATCTTCTTCCTGCCCTCTTTCAAGGTTATAGTTATAATATGATCTATGGCCAACCACTCTTACATAGTATCCTTTAAGTTATTTATGTAAATTTGATACAAACCTAAGTGTGAGGTTGGTATTAGTTTTAACTTTAGGAACATGCCCTTGTTAACCACCACTTGTAGTTTCCTACACTTTTTGTCTATCTTTGTAATCCTCTCCAAGTAACCCTGAGTCCACTGGATAAGCACATTGGTTTCAACTAGAGTCTCCACTAGCTTCCTAATATATTATATTATTAGTAAGATGGCATAAATGACCTACCTAATTAGTCTGATGGGGAAAGAGCTCTTCACCTAGGCTTCCAAGGTTTGAACCTAGATTTGCATTCTTTGAGGAGATTTTTTGACATATCATGAGTTACTCATAGAATGAAGAGTAGGTCCTCAGACATACTTTCTTATATAGTGAAATTACTCATATCAGAGAGGGAAAACAAATCTTTATGGGTTTTCCAAACCATCAATTTCCCCTCTTGAACTAACCCCTACTTCAATGTCCTCTTTATGCTCTCCGAAGTTCGATCAAAGTTTCACTATATGTCTGAGTCACCATAGGCAGTCATCTCTAGAATCTATGACCTTGTGACCATTTCATATGTTTTATGAGGTGTATGAGGGGTGGATGAGATGGTGGTGAGGTGTAGAGGATGAGGTGGAGGGGAAATCAAGGAAGTGGAAGGGGTAAATGAGGAAATTAGTGGAGGTAGAGGGGGAATTTGAGCTAAAGGAGGAAGGATAATATGGGAGGACCATGGGAAAATATACATCCACCATTGCTCTTGTTTCATGTTCACTTATGGGGAAATTTACCTAGGAAAGGGTCATTAAATATAAGGTAAGATATGGGTTAGTTGAAGACAAATCCCTAGGTGCCCTTGGTAATGAAAAGAGAGGACTAGGGAGTAATACCCTAAGGTACTATGGCTAGGTTGAAGTAACTATTGGGGTTGGTGGAGGAGGTTATATTAGAGAAAAATGAATCTTAATTGTAGTTAAAGTATGGGATGCCTTTTTATTCTTCTTGGGATTCTTACCTAGGTCAACTCTTGATGGTGCAATGAAAGGACTAGTATGGATTGTAAGAACTATAGAGGCTAATGATGAAGGAATTAAAACTAATAAAGGAGGAATAATTATGACTAGAATGGGAATTGAGATGGTTCATACCACTATCAGTATAATCCTAATGGTTTTATTGATGCTCACTAATGAATATGCACCTGATAGTACCTGGACTGAATTCAAACCCAAAGAAGGCACTGAGAGGGTTTTGAGTTGTAAAATGAATGGAGTTGAGGGGAAAAAAGAGGTAAGGATGTTCAATAGGACCAAGGAAAAAGGTAATTAGGTAAATTATAGAGGGGGTGCAATATGTAAAATAGGAGGCACCACTTATGGGGCTTGTGGGAGTGGAGTGAAACTAGTGGGTGTCAGGACTAAGATTTGGAAAGTGATGAGAGTTAGGGGTGGAAGGGAAATGGAAGAAAAAAGAGATGTAATGGGTGAAACCTATGCCTATGACTATTAGTATCCTCATTTTAAGACCACCCTCAAAATTTTAGTCACATTAAACCTCAAAGTCTACATATCCTAGGGTTGAGGTGCCAATGGTTGAGTTGGCTACACCTGGGTTACCTACTATCAAGTAATGTAGGTTTGACCTAATCATTATTAGACTATTATATCTATTATAGGAGTCATAGGTAGAGCCAAGGTATAAGGAGTGATTTGAATAGGTGAAGGTGGATCTAGGGAAATAAGAGGAAGAACCTTAGAGGAGGTAAAGGTGGGGGGAGTATATGGGCCTACCACTTTCTTTCCATTCTTCTTCTTCTTTACTATTATCTAGGACAATGATTTTTGGTCATTGGTAGCATATAAGTATAGATCATCATCATCTTCTATTTGATGACCATAGTTGGAATTGAAGTGATCCAAAAATTACACCAAGTGAGCTCTGATCATCCCCTTGGGGTCTTAATTCTGGATCTTGGCTCTCATTAGGGTGAAGGAGTATCTCCCAACCACTATCTTTTGGAGGGGAGGGAGAGCCTTATACGCGTGGTTCTTGATAGTGATCAAGATTGATAGTTATGCTTTCTACTAGTGGCATATACAAAATACAAATATGACCTCCACTAGTTAGTAAGTGATATCTTTCTCTACCTAAAAATCTAAGATGAAATATGGAAAGTGAATGGTTTTATTGAGGACACCCAAAATTTAGATCATGATGTCTTATTTTTAGTAGCAATAGTCCTTGATTTGGTGGTGATGAAGTCCTAGATTTCTTATGCTATTTGGGGAATTGGGGATTCATTAATCATGTTTTAGAACACTAAATAAAAGTACTCAACGATGTCCCAAAAATGGTTTTGGAGCTGGTGGATATATAGTTTGTAGAAGACCACATGGACTACCAAGCCACTAGGAACCCATGTAGGAAAAGCTAAAGGTCTAAAGGAGAGCATCTTTTAGACCATGTTCATAAGGTATCTCATCATATAAAAATTAACTATAGCTTAGGCATCCACAATGGCATTAACCAACTTGAAGTTTATTAGTCTTCCTATGTCTAGAAATTCAAAGCATATGAGGATCTAATGGAGGAGAGGAACCATAATTAATTAATGTGCAAGTAGTCCTAGGCCCTGAACAATCAAATAAAAAAAATCATGCCTACCTATAATTCATTTAAAATGTGCATATTATGTCCTCCTTATTAACCCATTTAGCATCTGAGTTCTCAACCTAGTATTTTAGGACATCATATATTTATTAGGTCTCCATCTAGGCCTTCATCATTAGTGCATCATTAGAGAAGGTTTAATATGGGAGGGAACAATACACCTTGTAAGCATTCTTAGATATATTGACAATATGGTGTCAAGAGTTGGGTGAGCATACCTAATAATGGACCTTATCCTACACTCAGATGGCAGTGATAATGAGGTTAGTAAATAAGCTAGCATAGGGAAATTCCTCTAGCTTGGCCGCATCTCTATGAAGTCCACATTTCTTGTAGGACTAAAGGGCATTATTGAATTCTACTTCTTGGTCATTAGTAGAGCCTAAGTCTTTAGGCACATGATCTACTAATTTAAACATGTTGTTATAATGCTTAAACTTAGTCAATCAATTTGTGAATATGGTATCTTCGTATTTAGACTCAACCTTTGAGTTTGAAGAGGATGCAACCATTGTAGCAGGATGGAGGGGAAAATAGGAAGGCTTCTAGTGTATGAAGCAAGAAACATAGGGGCACTCTATAAGAATTTAAAATTTAAGGGTTGGAGTGTTTTAATAGGTATGCAATGATAACCATTAGTGGGATTTACTTAGGTTTTTATAAACACATGTACATAATCACTTGTATTAATGGCATTTGGTAGCTCACTTATTGATAACTCAAATTTGAGTTTATGGCTAGATTTCCTCTCTTTACTTCTAAATCCAGAGTTAAATCTAGAGCCCCCAATCCCCCATTATTATCTAAATTTATCAATGGTAATGAAATGTTTTAAACTATACAATTGGGCATATATTTATATTTTGTTAATTCTTAACACATGGTAGGCACATGGTCACATCTCTTAGAGGCTGCTAAGTTAATTCTCACTTTACAACATGTGTCATCTACTCATTTATCCTCCTACTAACAATCAACACCTAAGCACATGTTTTTACTATATTTCATAACCTTAAGAAGGGTGAAGTTTCACTTAAGGACACATGGCACATCCTTGTTATTTCTATTGCCTCATTTATACCCCATTTTGATGCTTATGAGGACTTAGGTGGATGATAGTTTATCCACCTTAATGGATGACATGGCACCTTATAATTGAGCTAAGCTCTCTTAAGATCTGACATCTCTAACAAGTCTAGGGACTAACTACTTTGACAAATTAGTGACATGGTGTCTCTTGATTATGCTAATCTCTCTAAGGCTCTAACATCTCTGATAGGTCTGGGTACTGACATCTTTGACAACTAAGTGAAGTGGTGCCTTCTGATTAGGACGGGCTCTCCTAATCTCTAAAATATTTGATAGGTCTAGTAATCATCCAATATAATAACCTATAAATGTGGCACATTATTATTAATATATGATCTCTCAAGATTTGAAATCTTTAATAGGTCCAAGAACTAGTTACTTTAACAAGTCAATAACTTGGAACCTTCTTATTAGGCCAAGATCTTTCAATCTATGTAATTTTAGATAGGTTTCAAGACTAGCCACTTTGACAAATTGATGATACGATTCCTTTTGATTATGATAGGCTCTCTTAGGCTCTAACATCTTTGATAGGTCTAGGGACTAGTTGCTCTAACAACTCAGTGATGTGGAACCTTTTGATTAGGCTAAGCTCTCTTGAGGTCTACAAAATCCAAAAAAATATCAATTAAGAAGTGAAAAGACATGTAATACATTTAATATTTACTCATCTATAATTAAGATTGTGATATTATATGAAGGGTGATGGGTCTATTGCTTTGAGAAAGGAATGAGACTCTGGGAAATTTCATCTAAAGTGGATCTGTAAAGTTAACACTCCAATCCATAAAAAAACAAGTTTACTTTAGTCATAAAAATAAATAAGGCTTGTTGCTACTCAAGTAAATTAGGGTGACACAATATTCAGAGGATTTAAGTTCAAGAAAAACCATCAAGAATAAGTAAAAGACTCTAGACTTTGGTTGATGGGATTTTAGAATATGGGTCCCCCATTTTGAAGAAAAGGGATGTGTTGGCCATAATAAATGGAAAATTTTATGTGGAAAGTGATGAAAAGCACTTAGAGCCCAACTAATTTAATTTACTCTCCTCACATAGAAAATATATTTTAAGAAGGGTCTTTATTCATAATAGAAAAGATAAGGCACTAAAGTCTCACAATAATAAGTGGCATCTTGAGCTTTCACTTTATATATGGTCACCAGTGTGTGTAAGAAGTGATTTTAATTTTCCACTCAATCCCAGATTTTATTCAAGTAATGGAGGATGGACTGGTTATCCAAATTTATTTAGGGAATTGATGGATTAGAGGGGAGATGGTTGGGGTATTGCTCTATTTCTAGATGAGTATCTATATCCTTGAAAAAGATAACTCTAGTCCTATTTATGGCCTTGATCTATTGCCATCCAAGTTGGAAATCCTGTGGTGGAGATTACCCGTATAACCCTTTTGAGGTAGACTCAAAATTTATATTTTACATTATTTTCTTATACTTTTACAAGCTTACCTAGGAAAATATTATCATTTATTAGTCTAGTCCATTGAGGGTTTGGGACCAAGCCAAGGGTGAATGGATGATGAGGAATATTTATATGCCTAGCCAATCTTTGATTTATTCAAATAATCTAGTATTTTCTTGGGACATTATATTAAGTGTAGCTTGGTAGATCTTATTAGAATGTGGGATGTTATAAAATCCATCTATTTCTTTTAGAATCATTGGCCTCTTAGATCTAAAGTGTCAAAAGTTTCAATTACCATCCTTGACTTACTTGGATTGAAGGTTTCAACTTGGGTCTTCCTAATTTTCAACAATCCTTTCAGGATTTGGCCATCACTTAGAGAAGTTACTAATAGGGCTAAGCATTAGAGGAATACTAAAAAATAAAGAGGTATCTAGAGGGAAAAACCACAAAATAAAAGCAAACACACAATGAAATCAAACACACAATGAAAAAAAATACCTAATATATATGTTACCACCTCTGCTTGGATTACTCAAAAACTATGCCATAAGGAACAACCAAGAAATAATGTTTCAAGAAATACCCATTTACTAGATGTGGTAGCTCATTACCATAGAGATATTTGAGATAGAAGGAATCCTGACCTATGATTTCATCTATTTAGTATGGGCTAATCCATAAGGGGATCAAATTTCAAATGTTATCCATTCTTATCATGAGACTTGTCCCACATTAGGACCAAGTCAGAGATTTTGAAGGTCTTTATCTTTGTCCTCTTACCAAACCACCTTTTGACATTATCTCGGTGTTTGATAAAACTTAATAGAGCTTCATCCTAAGCTTACTGTAACTGAATTAGGTCAAGATGTATGGAATCTACCTTATCATCCAATTTCATGAATTATTGTATGAACTTATAAGTCAATAGCCTAAGCATGACCAACATGACTAGATCTAGCCTATAAACTAGAAGGAAATGAGATATTTTGAGGGATTGTTTATATTTGGTGTAGTCTACCCATAGGGAAAACTTTAGAAATGCATGTCATTCTTAGGACTTGACTCTATTTGATTTCTTGTTAGTGTCAATCAAATTCTTGTTAGTGGACTATGCCAATCCATTCCCTTATGGGTAGTGATTGGATGAGAAATTTAACATGATTCCATTATCATAGGCCCATTTTATGAATTATATGGATTGAAAGGTAGGATGATTATCATACACCAAAGAGATGGGGACCCCAAAATGGGTGGTTATGGTGTTTTTGAAGAACCTAATGACTTTAACAATGATACTTATTTTAGTTATAACTACCACGGACCACCTCATGCATAGTCCATGCCTATAAGAATGAACTTATGGATAGCTAATGAATTAGGGTTAAATACCCCCATGAAATCCAACCCCCATTGTGAAAATGGTGTAAAATCCACAATGGTCTATAGTGGCATTATTACATATGTTTCTCTCTTAGCAAAGGTCTGAAATTAATGGTAGAAGTGGACATGGATGTGAATATATTTGAATAGTGTGGTCCAATAGTATCCTACCCAAAGAACCTTATGAGCCATGGAATTTTCTATAGGGTGGCCAACTCTCAATTTTTAAGGGGAAATTGCCATTATTTATTTGGCCTATCCTTGTGATATGCATCAAAGGTAGATTCACTCATGGTTCCTTCTAAAGATAACTCTCTTATTCAATATATATTGCATAGTATTCAACAAGAGGGCCCTCTTCTATGTGTGGTTGAGTCTTGGAGGTGTGTTTCCATAGAGTAGAAAGTGCATGACTGGGGCATACCACTCTCATTTTAATACCCTCTTTTCATCTACTTGGTGTATTGTAATCCTCATGTTTTTCTATTTATTAACTGAGTAAGTCCTTTTCCTCTAACAAGTTTGGCTAGATTGATATCCAAATCATACTCTTCTAACTTTATCATCCATCAACCTCTTCTTTTGCCTAGTTCATTCTACCCTAGCATCTATTTTATATCCAGGTCCAGGCCAATAGCATGTATTTTGATCTAGAAGATGTAAAGTTTGAATTTATTTATCACCTTGACTAGGGTGTAGGTATGCTTGTTTAGGGTAGAATATCTGAGCTTGGCATCCTTAAGGTTAGTTCTCATAAAATCAATGAAGTGCTCTTCTCCCTCTAATATTTTGGTGAGGTAAGTAGTAATGGTGGGATCCAAAATAAAGGGATAGATATAGAAATCTTGTGTATAGTCTAGGATGATGAGGACCAAGGATTGCATAATAACATCTTTAATATCATGAAAATTCTTATTTGATTCCATATGCCATTTCACTTTTGCATCATGTTTCAACATTGCATTCAAGGGTTTTATTTTACTATTTTATAAAATCTAGAAAAAAGTTTATGCATAAAGTTGATTTTACCAAAGAAAGATTTTAGTTCCTCATTACTGTTAGGGAAAGGTAGTTTAGAAATTACATATATCCTTTTGGGGTCAATAGTAATACATTATTTTTTGATAACATGACCTATAAGTTTACCTTCAATGACATTAAACATGCTCTTCTTTGGGTTTAGAGAAATGCCATACCTTCTACATCAATAGAATATCCTTTCCAAGTGGTACACATGATCTCACCTATAGTTTGAAAACATATTTAGGTCATCCATATAGATTATTATACATTTACCTATCAGTCTTTCAAAAGTGAAGTCCATTACCCTTTGGAAAGTGGCACTAACATTGATCAACCTATTATCCAATTTTGACCCCTAGGTTAAAATAGGATCCCTATAGTAAAAAAAATTAAACCTTAGGTGATTTATGAGGTCTTATTTGATTCCAAAATACCTTATTAACATTTATTAAGATAGATTTGGGAAGATTATAGTAAAGTCATTTTTTGGTCACATAGTGGTTTAGGCTTGTCATGAAGAGATAAGTCATGGTAAAGGTGTGTAATAGGTTATTAGGGGTTTAATAATGTAATATTATGTGTCAAACACCTTTTAAAAATGTTTCATGTAGTTTTTAAAGTTTGAAGACCATTTGCTAACTCTAAGGTGTTAAAATGCATTAAAATGTGATTTTTGGCTAACATTGATATATGTCCAAGACCCATAATAGAAAAATTAATACCACACACCTTAAAATAATTTTGTATCAGTAAATAAACTTCCAAACCTTTCATCTTGTTAGATCAAAGTTAGAATATTTCACTTTAATGTTAATTTGAGGAGTTTGAAGGAGTTGTACAAACTTTTAGAAGTCATGTGCAAGTGAAAATAGTTTTAAATTTTCCTTTCATCTCATAAAGGTGAATAAAAATAATTGGAATAAGTTTTGATTTCAACATTTGTAGACATATCCTTCTCTCTCATCATCCCCTTCATAAGCTAGTGAAGGCTAACTTCAAGCAGATGGTACAGGCGATATAGGTAGAGTTGGGGGATAAAATTTTGGCCAAAGTTTGGGATCCATATAGGATTTAAATTTATAACATTTTTTCTATATTTGTGCTATTTTATTTATTAACAATTGCTAAGATCCTAGACTACTTTTTGAGAACTCAAAACCCCACATGCTAAGTTTAGAGACATTCTAATGTAATATATGAATTCATGGCTGATTGAAATAAATTATTTTGAGTTATAATATGTATTTATATTCATACCATACTTTAATTCATCATGTTGACATGTTTGGATAGTCCTTTGGCAAATAAAGTCTGTTTTGTGAATAATTTGAAGTGACTATCATGTTTTCTGATTTTTCAAGTGTTCTTAGTGGTTTGGCACTCCTGAGTGATTATTAATAGTCATATTATATCTTAAAAATTCATATATGTATTATTTATTACCCAAAAAATCTATATAAGTTTGAAAAGGAAGTCACATCTCCATCCACATGGTAGACTATGTTTTCTATGTACTTATGCATGCATGGTGATTTGAGTGATATTTGAATATGTGTTTCAAGAGAAAATTGAGGTTGAGTTTTCATGTTTTATATGATGATTACTTTTTATGAAATTATATTTAATCCCAACAATCATATTTTACTTTTCAAGTGTTTTAAACACAAGTTTGTCCATTCTTCACCTTCTTACCATCTGTAGGTCTACAAGTTTCTAAAGTTCCATGTTGTCAATGCTTCTGAAGGTTAACCAAGTATAATAATATTGGTTATTCAAGTTAATAAAGGATAATTTATCAATGAGAGGTATCTCAAACACCTACAGTTAGTGGTAGATATAATGACAAGCTAATGGCTCATTGTCACCTACAAGACTGTAGGTGAAAATAGTATACACATAATTTGAAGAGAGATTAAAAATGTTAATGGAATTTTAATGGAAATTAATAAATTGATATATATGTTTTTTATATTTTATTACTTCATTACCTATTTTAAAATTTCCACTCAAACTACATATTCAGATTTCCTTCTTCTGTTGATTAGTTACCTACAACCAACCAATAATTTACCTTAAAAAAGAGATGTCAATGAAGTTTGAATATTTAAGATATTTTAAAGGTATTAAGACACAAATTATAGTATTATATAGTGAATAATTAAATATTTATATATTTTTTTTAAGGTCAAGGATGTCAATACATAGTTAGTTATCCAAATGGCCACCTACAACCTACCTAGTTGAAACTCTACCCAAATAGAGAGGTTGACGAGGTTGTGTCTTCAAGTAATTAGTGGGAGAGTTTTCTAATGTAAATAATATAATGGGATATCCTTTTAAAATTATGAATGTTGGTTTTAGTTTCAAAGAGATCATCATATCCCCTAACTCAGTCAAAGGCCTTCAAATCAACACTTACAACCTTGAAACTGACATACATAATGGATGATGATGAAATAACAAGAGGGGTTTTAGGAGATTTTAATGAGGTTTTGAGTTTATAAATAACACCAAAGATTTTATAATTTTAAATTTTGAAATAAATACTTTTAATACACTTAAAATGGGAGTCATACTTGTAAATGCATATGCACGGGCAGATGGGCCTATAGGTCTATTTAGACACTCAGTGATTCTCTAAAGTTTGAAAAAATGGATTACATGAATGTTGAAGGAAATAAAATAATTTATTATTTCAATTCATTGAAAACCAAAATATTTTTTAGCAAAGGAAAAGACCTAAAAGTGGCCATATAGTCCTATATATACACTCACTCCTTCTATAGAGACCTACAAGCTTATTGGTTTATATGGGCTATTTAAAGCCTTAAAGATAATGAAAGAGTTATTAAAGAAAATTTATGTTAGACTTAGGATGTGGTGGAGGTTATTAAATTCATAAATTCATGTAGGTTCTAAACAAAGAAGCAAAGAGAGTGATAAATAGTTTCACATAGTCTACTTACTCTTTCTTGAGAAGTCTCTATTTGTTTGAAAGGAGAGTGAAAAAGTTATTGAGAAGCTCTGAGGATTTTTTAAAAGATAAATCAGGTTCTTATGTCATTTAAGATCAAGATATTTATAATTTTGAAAATGGAGAAACATGGGTCATATACCTAATAACTTACACTCAGTCTTAACGACATACATAGACCCAGATTTATTTTGGTAGTCAGACCAAGAAAGGTGATGAAGAAAAGTGAGTTGAGTTGATAATTAGACCCTTATGGTAAAATTATATGCCTAAAAAACATCATATGAAGTCAAATTCATATGATAGTAAGAGGAGATAGTGAAACATAGTCATGAACTTACTCAGTTCAAGCAATCCATTTCACACACAATCTTATATAGGCAAACCTTGAGAAAATACCAAGTAGAGTTTATAGTATATGAGGCATTAAAAAACTTGAGGAGATGTTTATTATTAACCTACACATACATTTAATGAATTCAAATGCATCTAATAGTGGAAGAAAAGGTGAAAATAAGTAGCTAGGGTATGATTGTCAACTTGATCTAAGAACCCTAGATATAGGCTAATGGTATAAGTAGAGAGTTTGGTGAATGGTTGTGATTACATAAATATTTAAATAGGTCAATAGGACTTTAATATTCCTCATTTAGGTTATTTTATACCAAAACTAAACTCATATGAGCACCTACAGATTGAAAACTTGCTTAGACCCCTTAGAATGCTTATTTCCAACCCAAGAGATCATTTTTTTTACTTGGTATGGTCAGGAGGATTTAAATGGGACCTTATTCTCCTATGGGAAGTTATCCAACCTAATTTAATTCAAATTTTTGATTTTTTTTGGAGGATTCATACATCCGACTTTATGAATCATCCTTAAGAACCCAAACCATGTTCAGGCCACCAAAGAGGGCTATAATGACCAGTTTATAGAGATGGACTTAAAAATAACATAAAATTCCAAAAAATTATCCTAAAAAAAACTTTTATTTTATTTAATACTCCAAGGAGGTTATTCACATGTACTTTATTTATATGGAATGCTAGAAATGCCTTATTTTGCATGTTTTTTGGTGTTTTTAAAGGATTTTGGAGAGATGGATACTTTAAAATAATTATATGAGATCATATGGGACTTATTTAATATATTAAAATAAATAAATTTTATTAGGAACCTATTTAAGTGATAGAACCAACTTCATTTTATAAGGCAATCCAAATAGGCTAGTGAAGGGCTTCTTTTTAGCCATTTCATGGTTTGGTTATAAGCACAATGTTCTAGAAGCCCAAACTTGACATGAATATTGGTTTTTCAATGGTTAAAGTGAATCAAATAATTATAAAATTTTACACAAGTTTAGGATGAGTTTACAACCAAAATCCCTTTTATAGGCCTAGAGGCCTTAATAGGCCTAATCGACATAAGAGATAGAAAAAGTAGCCTTATACTTGGCCTAATCTCATGAAAATTGACATAAAAATGTAAGATTATTTAGGGTCATATAATATTCCTTAATTTTTTTAATATAATCTATACAACACCCATAAAGTATAAAAATAAGAAAAAAGGCCATAAGGAATGAGGCCTACTTCAAGATTTTGGTAGAGAACGACCTACCGCGGCTAGTTTGAGGAATCAAAATGGATTTTTTAAGGTAAAATATCATTTTAATAGTCCATACATTAAGTTTTTATGATATATATTAATTGAAACCAAGTTTTGACACTTTTTTGCATAATAAGCCTAAGGAGATGAAGAACCTTCTAGACACCTTGCAGGAGAGAGAAGTGATGTGTCAAAGAGAACCTATTGGGGTCAGCTAAGAGGTCTCAAGAGTAGATAAAATATGTAGGGGAACTTATTTTATCACTAATAAGGATACTTTTCCTTCAACATGTAAATAATAAAGAGTGTTTCAAGAAGTTATTCAAGGTGTCAAGCTTTCATTTTAACCTCCTATGCCACTTGGAGAGATGGACCATCCGAACAAGAGATACACATGGATTTAGAATCCTATTATTACTATTCCCTAATTAATCTTATTATTTAACTTACATTACACTTTTCTACCTTCTATCTCTTACACACTTCTCTTTTCTCACACTTATGCTATATATTGAGCCACTCTGTATTTGAATTATATCCTCCACCTAGGTATGGCAAAGACCTGCTCATTTATTCTACCTCTGATTAATAAATCAACTAATATTTTACCTCATTATATGGATACATATATTTATTAATCTCTAAATGGTTGATCTTATCTAGTGTATATGTATATCACCTTGTTTGTGTCTTATTTATCTTGCCTCATGTGGTTGTTTCTCTATTGTAGGTTATATTTGGTGTCATTAGGGGTCTCTTGTGGGTTTTAAAGTGGAATTATTCTTCCATCTTAATCTTTAAATTCCTTACCCTTTTACAAATAATTTATTCAATAGGTTCATTCTAGGATGTGTGTATCTTCATGTTGTCTTGTAGGTCTTCATGTTTTGTGTAATGTGTGGTAGTGGTCAATAAAGTTTGGTGCATCACCACTATAGTTAGGTTTATTTCATGTTATTTCATCCCTTTTATAAATAATAAAGTGATATATTAATTAAAGTGAGCCTAAGTGACTCATCAAAGGGATTTATCCCTTTAACCTATATGTTTACCTCTACTATAGGAAACCCATATGTGTAGAGGTAATCCCGTGTTTAACTAAATTTAGAGAGGTCTAAAAAACCTTATCTTAAGGTTAATTTTTTTTATAATATTTATAGTATGCTCAATGGAACTAAGGTCAAAAAGAGTGGAATAAATTTTGGTGTGTTATTCTACCTATCAGCTTTTGGAAAGCATTCAAGCAAACACCAATGGAGAATCCAAATGTAATCAGATGGTTATGATCATTCTAAGTACTTATTGTAAAAAAATTGCCAAAATTTTGTTTTTCATTTGACTAATGAATTTGGTATGGATAGATATAATGAGATTTCCTATTATACACCTCCTTACCAACCTTGTCATGACCCATAGCCCTATCAAGGTTGTTATCATCCCTATGAGCCATGTCAACCCTATGGTCAACCTATTCCTTCTCCATATGATCATGATGTTGTTGATCATCCATATGAAGAATCCTATGAAGAAGGATATCAAGAATATGTGATTAAGACTCTTGAAGACTAAGTCTAAGATCTTAAGAGGCATCTTCTTGAAGGAAATCTTCCTTAAGCTATGCCTATCCCTCCTCAAGAGTCCTCTTATGTTCCATATTAGTTTTATTATGCTCATTATAAAATAATTAACTATCCTCAAAATGAGCCTCCAAGAGAGCCAAATCAATCCTCAAAAGAGCCTACTATCTTCACATTTCCAACTTGGAACCAGGTAGTTAAGTCTTGAGAAATAAATGTGAAGAAAGTGAGGACCAAGAAGCTGATTTTAAAAAAGAAAACCTTATGTTTTTTTAAGCCTCATTTCCTTATCCTCAATAACCTACATCCTATCCATATTGGAGGTCTATATAAGAATATTTTCAATGTAAAAAAGAGGCCTAGTTGAAAAGGTGGAATATAAAGTTTAAATTGTTTAAGGGCCTCAATAAGGCTATGAGAAAGGTGAGGTGATTGTTGAAGAAAATGAAATGTCTATATCCCATTTTCACATGCTTTCCATTCAATAATTCCTTTACTCCCATTTTCAAATACCCAAATTGAAAGAATACTACTTTAATTCCCATTCCCATCCATGATCCATCCACCACACCTCATACTCCCTCTCCAACCCATGAATTGATTCACCACCCTCAAACATCATCCTTTATTAAATGAGAATCCATCCTATGGGAGATTAGTAAAGAAGATCAAGCCACATTTTTAGTTGATCAAGAAGATGAATCAAGTGTATATGATGAAGAGTTCACTATAGGGACACCCCTTGGTGAAGACAAACACAAGTTAACCTTCTTGAGTGAAAAAAGATAAAATTTAGATCATGTTGAAATTGTTCACAAATAGCTTGATCGATACATGAGAGAGAAGGAGTTTGAGAAAGACATCACATCAACTAAGTTGGTTGATATTCATGAGAATGAGGAAGAGATTGAATCTAAAAATATAATAGAATAAGGATTTGATAATTACTTCATAAAACAAGATGACTTATGGAAAATATTCAATGAGATATGTGGAGAATTTGAGTCCTTTCAAAATCCTACACTTTGTGTTGTTCAAGTTGAAGATACTGTTGAAAATGGTTTTCTTCTTGAAGAACAACATGAAAATCTTAAAAACACCAAGATAGAGGATGTGCCTATAAGTCAATAAGTGATCATGATTGAGATAAGCACAAACATTAAGAAAATTCATGATAATGTTGTTGAAGTGCAAGAAGAATTCACCTTCATAGGTGACATATTTGCAGCTGTCATCATTACATTTGAAGACATGATAAAGAGAGTGGCAAGCATGAAGGAGTTGAAAAAATCAAAACCAAAGTTCAAAAGGAAACATGATTAATTCACTCCATCTCATAGAGTAAATAATGGTTCAAGTTTCCATTTCGATACATGAAGATAAATTTTGCTTCAAGTTAGTTTATATATCTAATTTGCTTATGTTTTTATTGTGTTTTGTAAGTGCTTATTAGCACATGTGTGTGCCTTTATTTGTATTTTTATGTATGTCTTTGTTTAATGTGTTGTTTAGGTAATAACTTTGTCTTATTATTCAAGTGTTAAGTTCTGATCTTGTTGTCTTAGAGTGAAATTGACTCCATATCCCAATGGAAGGATAAGGCTACTGGTCTAATAAGCATAGAAAGCATGTTACCCCTATGAGTCACCAATTTATTATCCAATTTTGACCCCTTAGGTCAAAATAGGATCCCTATAGTAAAAAAATTGAACCTTAGGTGATTTAAGAGGCCCTATTTGAATCCAAAATACCTTATTAGCATTTATTAAGGTAAATTTGGGAAGATTAAGGTAAAGTCATGTTTTGGTCACATAGTGGTTTAGGCTTGTCATGAGGAGATAAGTCATGGCCATATTGTGTCATAGTTTATTAAGAGTTTAATAACATAATTTTATGTTTCAAACAAATTTTAATAATGTTTCTTGAAGTTTTTTAAAGTTTGAAGACCATTTGCTAACTCTAAGGTGTTAAAATGCATTAAAATGTGATTTTTGGCTAACAATGATATATTTGGAAGTCCCAAAAGAGAAAAATTACTACCACACATATTAAAATAATATTGGATCAGTTACTAAATTTAAAAACATGTCAAATTGTCAAAGTAAAGTCATAATCTTTCACTTCAATGTTAATTTGAGGAGTTTGAAAGAGTCGTATGGACTTTTGGAAGTCATGGGAAAGTGCAAATAGTTGTAGATTGTCCTTTAATATCCCACAGGTCAATAAAAATCATTGGAATAATTTTTTATTTAAAAAAGTTTAGACATAGACTTCTCTCTCTCATCATCCCCTTCATAAGCTAGTGAAATTTAACTTTAAGCAAATGGCACATGTAGTACAGGTAGAGTTTGGGGATGAATATTTGGCCAAATTTTAGGACCCCTATGGGATTCCAATTTGTGGCATTAGTTATTAGATTGGTTTTCTTATATTTATGAACAATTTATAAGCTCCCAAACTATCTTTTGAGAACTCAAAACCCATAGGCTAAATTAGAGCCTCTCCAATGTAAGATGTGAATTCATAGCTAATTTAAATCAATTTATTTGAGTTATAACATGTCTACATATGCCTCCTTATATTCATATAAATTTTATAAATTGTTATTTTGAGTGTGGATTATGACACCCCATTTATAGGTCCTTTTTACATGCTCTTACAACCCTTTTAGACACCCTTTTGCTCATTTCCAGTCATATAAAAGCTTTTGAATGGTCATTCCACCTTAGTCAGATAGTATTCTTCATGACAATCATGTTCCCTTAGGTCTTTATCATATAGGATAGGAGCACCCCATCTAGACTATGTTAGGAACTTGGAGTACAATTGATTACTTTTGTATAAGTAACTAAACATAGAATTGAACAAGAAGTAATAAGTAACTAGAAATCAGCAACAACAAATAATAGGAGATACAAGAAACAACCAATATTGTATTAAACTCTTCCAGAATACAATGAATAAATCTCACTCTTCCCACACCTCTTGGGTGTATAGTATTTCTCTCAAGAGTTCTCTCTCTCTCAATCAATTACAATCAACTCAATAACTGAGTTGTTATTCCCTTGCTTCAGCTGATCTTCTTGATCTTGCACCTTGCAGATCTAATTGACCTTGATTACTTGCTTGCTTATAATACATGCCCCCATGGGTCTCTTAAATAGGATCCAAGGCATACAATAATTAGAAACATAGACCCAATACTAAAATTAGTCTTTACATGCAAACACTCTGTCCATCCTAAAATTAGAACAAATCTAATTCTGGAAATGCATGCAAACGTACACACACACACAGGTGACCGACGCCAGTTGCTATCAGTCTACATATGATTGATGTCGACTAACCCCTGACCGATGTCAATCAGATCTGAACCATGCCTGACTGATGTTGGTGATACTGCCGATGTCGATGACTATGTTAGTCCAATAACCTTTGCATGAACTCAACAGTGAAGCTTTTAGCTCCACAACTTAACAGACTAAATCACCACATAAATAAGTGTCCCATTTTTAGTGGTTCTATCCATTTTCAATTTGAGCCCCAATGATCATTTTCATTTGATCCTTATCCTTAAATTAGGTTTCCCTAACACAAATACATATAACCCATGACCAATTATTCCCTATAAAATCCCATTCAAATCTCATTTACAAAGGAGGTGACCAAACTTACAAAGTAAATAAGAATATAAACAATGCACTAAGGAAAACTTCCCTATTATTTTTATATAGTCACCCAACATAGTTGCAAACCTATTCAAATCCTCATACATGTCCCTAGCCACCTCAAACATGATCAATTTGGCATTTTCATCTACATCACACTATTGCATAAAGCACACTAAGTGGGAGAATTACATATGACTTGATCCCTCTTCATATTATTGGTATGTAGGCAATGTGCCCACATAAGGGGTGTGGATTTTATGTTCAATACATATTTCACACTAACCCCCCTCATTATCAAGTGACTCAAATGTCATTTTATCAAGCATGATGGAGGGTTAGGGTTTAAAAATAAAATTAGATATACAATGAGATTTGTCAATGATGAATGCTCAATTTTTCATAGGCATGATCACACAGGCACAACATAACTACCCAAAAAGTTTTAGGTCTCTATGATCAATTTGGACACTAATGACAAGAACAAATAACAACACTAGACACCAAAGTGTCCATTTTTTGGTGCTCCTATCCTTTCACCCAATAAAATCTAGATTCAAGTTTATGACACCTTCCCAATTCTACACAACCATTTTCAACCTTTGTATTAGTTGTCTCAGTCTATTTTCTAGTTAATTTATATTTCTTGTTATTTATTACTATTTTTAGAGAGAAAAAGATAAATAGTTGCACAAATCAAGACTGTATTTATTGTTATATTCTATACTAATTTATTAATCTAGACCCTTAACTCAAATTAGAATAAAACCCCATTATTCCCAAATAAGTTAAATTATTTGGTAAACATGAATTACTTCATTTGCACACAAAAACCTTATAAACCCTAGGGAAAATTCCTTGCTAATTTTAAAAATATTCTTCTAATTTCCCCTACATATATATTTATAATTTAAAATTCACCATAGTAATTTTAAAAACCATTTGTTTCAAACCCTAGTATAATATACTAGGTCCTTATGTTTTTGGAGATATAACCTTATGTGTTAGTGAGCTTCATATCCTTTTTATGCATATTCCATTTTTATATTTTTCAAATCCTAGATTACATTTATTTAATCTTCTCTTTCATTTTTCAAGTTGTTTTCCTTATGCCACGTAAGTTCCTCGTATCTCTTCCTTTGAGATAAAGTGCAAGACTTATTGGAAACCCTCTTGAATTCATATATATTCCTCCAACCCATCCATATACCATGGATAAACAACCAACTTAGTTTTCTACTATAGATCCTACACATCTAGATTACACTAATTTCAATGAGGATAATTTTGATAATGAATAGTATGAGAATAACAATGATGATATACACATCGATGTTCATGCTCCACCACATTAGGATACTGATCCACTTCCACCTATTATTGATGATGATGTTGTCATCAAAAAATATTTGATTCTATAGAGTTTTAAAGAGAGACTTAGAGAAAAACCTTGAGATGATTTCATTATCTTACAATCTATCATGGAAATTAAAAATACTAAGCAAGTTGAGTTTTCCATTCCTTTAGAACAACCAGTTTGAAATGACATTATAGGGGGAAAAATGTCTCAACAACCCCCTATAGCATCCCAACCTTCCTATGTGTCATCATCAATAATGACTAGTACATCTTCACCTCTTGATGTGGCTACCCTTGTACAAGAGATTATATATCTTCAATCTAAGGTGCTACATCTTGATCAAGGTGCCTCTAGACCAACATAGGATTTAGACTCTTTTGATCTACTTCATACATCATTAGCATGCCATATTGCTTCTACACCCTTACCACCAATTTTTTTTCAATCCAAGCTCACTCGATATGATGGCAAGGGTGATCTAGAGACACACTTAAGATATTTTAATGTAGTATGCTTAAACTATATGCCAAATGACTAGTTATTAACCAATCTATCTTCATGGAGTTTAAAGGATTATACTCTAAAGTGATTCTATAGTCTACTAAATCAGTTGATCTAAGCATTCAATCCTTTAGCTAACATGTTCCTAGCTCATTCCAACATTAGCATATGTGACAAGGTTTCTTATGCCCAAGTTGCATAATAGAAACAAAGGTCAAATGAGCATCTTAGAGATTATGTTCTTAGATTAAGACTATCTTAGCTAAAATGACTAGCCGCATGGCTGATAAAAAATTACAAGATCTCTTTTAATAGAGCCTTTTGCTAGGTTTGCATGAGTCAATAATGTTCAAAAAGTTTTCTTCCTTCACTAAGTTATGTCATACACTAAAGTAAAGGGAATTCAAATTAATTTTAATAGGAAAACTCAAGTACACAAGCATATCAAAAAAAACAAACAAGAGTAAAATTAAGGTCCCATACAAAGGAAAGGTTAATGATAGGAAAAATAAAAATCAACCTACAGTTAATATGACTTTAGAGTGCTCTTAATGAGTGGTTTTATCAACACTTTCTTGATGATCCTTTACCAATCTACCAATATCTTTAGCCAGAGTCTTACAATAGCTATTGGAATTTAATGTCCTATCTCTCCCTCTTATTTATAAATTTGATAATAGAAAGCCTCTTCCATATGGATATGATTATAATGAATTCTATGATTTTCATAGGGCACCAAGCCACATAATGAAAAGATGCATCAGTTTGTGACACAAGATATATAACTTGATATATGGCAACCTTTTGATCTTGGTACTCAAGTTGAGCCTCCTTAGGAAAAATAAACACAAGATAAGGCTCTAAGAATTTTCTCAAATCATTTCCCACAACATTATAAATATGAAATAGGGGGCACATCAGGTGTTTACCATGCATATCATGCACATCCTCCACTAGCTACATACCAAGCACCTTCAATTGAGTCACATCCTTTGAGCAACATGATTGGTGTGTATAATTATAAAATTCTAGTTATACCTTTGATCTCCTTCTCAAAGTAGGAGATAGTTGAGGATGATTTAGATTACTATGTACTCTTTATCATAGCCTACATTGATCACCATCCCATTCATAGTGTTCTCATAGACAATGGATCTAGTGTAAACATGTGCATTATGATATTCATTTAGTATTTGGGATATTTAGAGTAGGATATCACCCTAATAGACATAGTTATCAATGGATTTAATGGACACATATAAAATTAATTGGGTGAGATGGTACTTCATTTACAATTTGGTCCAGTACATGTGGCCACACCATTTACTATTGTTCTCAGTGTAGGATTATTTGACATATTTCTTGGTCGAACATGGATCCATAAACTTCATGCAATACCTTAAACAATTCATAGATGTGTGAAATGCATTCATGCTAATTAAGTTGTTGGAATTATATATGAGTTATCACTCCCAACTTTATAGTCATCTCCTACTTTGTAGTCATTAGTTTCAGCTCCTCCACCAATTATAGTTCTTCTTCTAGCTGAGATTTATACATAGTCAAGGCCTCCCTCACCAGTTAAAAGAGTCCATACACTTCTACAGAGGTCTCTCTTAGAGTGACCACTATATCAATTATAGTCTTAGGATTTTAGATAGTTTATATCTATAATATTCACACCTAGTGAAATATCATTGAGGTCTCATGCCTCTACACATAGATCACATTTTCAAAGATCTTCTACTACCAGATGAGTCCCTAAGAGCCCCATAGTTGCATCTAATTCTTATAGTTACAAGGGGACCACATAATTGATTTCCACTATAGATGTTTTAAAGCACTTAAATGATACACAATGTTTAGAGTCACAATATTATCCCTTCCATCATGTTTCATGATCATGCATGATCCCTCTCCTTAATACAGGACATCATGATAGGGAGTCTCTTATGAGACTCATCAGTTAGTATTATTTCTTCTCAACCTTTCTTATACATAATTTCTTAGCTTACTTGTACATAATTTCTTTTTGATTTCTTGTACATAGTTTCCTTATGATTAATTATACATAGCTTATTTAAAAATACCAAAAATAATATAATATTTCAAAATGCCAAAAACAATATAACATGTCAAAATACAAAAACACTCAAATAATTCAAAACACTAAAAAATTTTCAACTGTATGTATTATCCATGCTTTACATTTATACTACCATGTTAGACTTACATTTTATTATTCTATGCTATTATTCGTTGATTTATCTACATCACCTTACTTCACTTGATCTTATTTGAGTTTCTGTAGTTATACCTATATCCTTGATTGCTTCACTCTACCCATTGAGGGGGCATCCTACTTTTACATTCGAGATATACATTGACATATCTACCCATCGAGGGCATATTCTACATGACTACACCATCTAGGTTATGTCATTATTACACCACACACTCTAGTTATCATGTTGATTTACAATACTTACTAGATTACATAGATTATTCTATCAACACTCACTATTATATAGCACTTGTGTATTTGTTTGCATCTACCTAGTCTTTTACTACATGTTTTGCATACTTTCACTTCTTGATTTGATCAGTTAGATAAAATAGTATTTATAACATTTACGTACCTTCCTTTCTTGATTTAAGTATATAGATGTGATTGAATTTTCTAGTTAATGTTTTTTTACTTGTGTGTGCCTTAGGACATTTGCCAAAGTCCTTTACTTGTACTCTTGTATGTGCTTGTGGCCCTCACACCAATCTTACTTGTTTAGAATTATATGTGTATGTGGGAATTTGAACATGCCTTTTATTCTTGTTTTTCCTAGTCTGAGTGACATGTGCCCATATCCCTTATTTTCTTGGCCCCTTGGCCTCTTTTGTATGATTCTTTCTTCTTTCCTTGTGTGCTTTTTTGATTGTTTGCTTCTTAATTGTTTGCAATGACATGATCCACATCATGCATTATCTTTCTTTATTAGATGACATAATGGACATAATGCTCTATCCCTCCTTTAAAACTAACTAGATTTCTAATTTTAGTCCATTATACTACACATGATATTACATTATTACATCTATCTAGGCATACCCCTATTGATCTAATAATCTCCAACACAGACTATGCTATATCTTGAGACATCTTTTTGATCATCATTATTATATCATGTATTTCATAGCATAACACACTTTTAGAGATCTTTATTTTGAGGGTAGTCATTGTAGGGTCTTCATTGTTACCCTCAAAAGAGGTGGCAACAAACAGGGGTTTTGTCATAGAGATTAGAGACCTCTATCGATCAAAATCAATTTTTAAAACACTCAAAACAATAATCAGAATTCAAAACACATATAATAAACTAGAAAAAAAGGAATGAAAATATAACAACCATAAAAAATAGTAAAGTAAAAGAGTGCCCCATTCAGACTACAATGCCCTACAATAAAGTTTCCACTTTTTGGTGCTCTTGTCTAAACAACCAAAAACTTAAAATTTTCAAAAATAGATAGAAAGGTAAGGTCAATTACATTTTTTTCAACTACAATATAGTTCAAATTATGTAGTTTTAATACAAGTTTTACTCAGATTATCTAGATATATGGGGCATCATTCATAACATGATGGATCTTGCTTCTAGTTTCAAATTGGGTAGTTGGTACAACTTCTAGATCAAAATCCATGTTATAAACACCAATGATTGGGGGTAATGTGCATAACACATTTGCCTTCTTTTATTTCTAGTTAATTATATTACCTAGGTATTCTAAGTAGTTACATTCCTTATTCCATATGTAGGTGGTTGACATCATTTTGGAGTGGCTTTTATATAAACTTAGTTCTCAATTTTAGAGTGGCTTTCATACAAGCCTAATCTCCACCTTTTAGAGTGGCCAAGATTAGCCTAGTTTTTAGTACACATTAATATATCCATGCCACATTGTTAGATTATAGAGAATTCATGGGCTTCATGATCCATCTCATATGACACACATTCATAATGGTATCAGTTCATAGTTCACACTTAGTGGGTAATAATGGAGCCAAATGACTAGCTAGCCTTTGTATTCTTGAGCCACATACTTAGAGGGATTGAACACATAATCCAAACATCAATTAACACATGAATTATCACATAGATTCACTACATAATGGGTGAAGATGGGTCCAAAGAGATAGCCATTGTATTCTTGATCCACCCTTATATAATTAAGTACCAACTCCATTCATGATATTACTCTTGGTAAAACACATACCCAACATCACTCAACATCACTCAACATCACAATAGGTTTTGTATTGGTTTGCATACCTAATGTATTCTTCATGGGTTGCACCCTTGGAGGTAAGTTTAATTACACTTTCTATTTTTATTTTATCCTAGTATTTTGCTTTGCTACATCACTAGAATAAAGGGGGGGGGAAATGTAGTCATATAAAATGTCCAATTTGGTAGTTTGAGTGTGTCTTGAGACACCCCATCAATAGGTCCTTTTTTCATGCTCTTGAAACCCTTATAGACACCTTTTTTCTCATTACTAGTCATTTAAAACCTTTTGAATGGTGATTCCACCTCAGCCAAATAGTATTCCCCATGCTAATCCTATTCCCCTAGGTCTTGAGCCTATAGGATAGGAGCACCCCATTTGTACTATATCAACCCATAGACAAGTATCCCATTTTTTGTGGTCTTATCCATTTGTACTTTGATCCCTAATGGTCATTTTCATTTTGTCCTTATCCTTAAATTAGGTCATCCTAGCATGAATACATCTGACTCATGACCAATTATTCCATATAAAATATCACTCAAAGCTCATTTAAAAAGGAGGTGACCAAACTTACAAATCAAACAAGAATACAAATAAATTACTAAGGTAAACTTCCCTATTATTTACATACATTCACCCAACATAGCTACAAACCTACTTAAATCCTCATACCAATCCCTAACCACCTCAAACACTATCAATTTGGCATTTGCATCCACATCACACTATTGCATAAAGTACACTAGGTGGGAAAACTACATATGACTTGATCCCTCTTTAAAGTATTGGTATGTAGGTAGTGTGCCCACACTAGAGGTGTGGATTTCATGTTTGGTACATATTTCACACTAACCCTCTCTTTCTAAAGTGGGTCAAATGTCATTTTATCAAGCATGATGGAGAGTTAGGGTTTGAATAAAAAATAAGATCCATAATGAGTTTCATTTATGACCAATGCTCAATTTTTCATAGGCACACTCACATAGGCACAATGCAACTACCCAAAAAGTTTCATCTTTCTATGATTAGTTTGGATAATAATGATAGGAACAAATAATAGTGCTAGACACCAAAGCATCCACTTTGTAGTGATCCTATCTTTTCATTCAACAAAATCTAGATTTAGGATTATGATACCTTCTTAGTCCTGTAAAACCATTTTAAACCTCTGTATCAAACATTTCAATTTATTTTATAGCTAAGTTATACTTCTTATTTATTGATATTTTTAGAAAGGTGAAAAAGACAGATAGTTACATAAATTAGGACTATATTTATTACTATATTCTGTACTAATTTATTAATCTAGACACTTAACTAAAATAGGAATAAAAATCCCTTATTAGCAAATAATTTAAATCACTCCCATACTTTAATTCATTATGGTGGTACATTTTGATAGGCCTTTGAGAAGGAAAGTCTCTTTTATGAGAAATTTGAAGTGTCTCATGTTTTCTAAGTTTTTGAGTGTTCTAGGTGGTTTGGTGTTCGTAATTAGTTATTAATAGTCCTATTATATCTTCATAATTCATGCATGGTTTCTTTATTACCTAATAAATCCATAAAATTTTGAATATGATGTCACATATCCATCCACTTGGTAGATTGTGTTTTCTATGTACTTTTTCATACAAGGTGATCTGAGTGATATTTGAATATGTGTTTCAAGAGAAAATTGAGGTTTAATTTTCATTTTTGATATGATGATTCCTTTAGAGGAAATAATATTTAATCCCAATAGTCATATTGTACTTTTTAAGTGTTTCAAACACAAGATTGTCCATTCTTCACCTTCTTGCCATTTGTAGGTCTATAAATTTTTGAGGTTCCATGTTGCCAATGATTCTAAAGGTTGCCAAAGAATAATCATGGTGGTGATTTAATTTAATAAAGGAAAATTGATCAATGAGAGGTCTCTAAAACACCTAAACTTAGTGGTAGATATAATGACAAGCTAATGGCTCATAGTCACCTACATGACTGTAGGTGAAAACAATATACATAGAGTATGAAGAGAGCCTTAAAATGTTAATGGCATTTTAATGGAAATGAATAAATAGATATATATATTTGTGTATCATAAAATCTAATGACCTATTTGAAAATTTCCATTCAAGATATATACTTAGATTTCCTTCTCCTATTGATTAGTTACCTACAGTCAGTCAAGAATTTGCCTTGAAAAAGATATGTCAATGAAGTTTGAAGCTCTAAGATATTTTAGACATTAAATGCCTCTCCAAAGTTTTAAACCATGGATTTTATGAATTTTTAAGGAAATCAAATAATTTAGTATTTCAATTCATTAAAAACCAAAAGAGTTCTGAGTAGAGGAAAAGACCTAAATAGTGGCCATACAATTCTATATACACACTCACTCCTTGTATAGAGACCTACAAGATTATTGGTTTATATGGACTATTTTAAGACTTAGAGACAATGAAAAAGTTATTAAGAGAATTTGTGTTTGAATTATGATGTGGTTGAGGTTAGTAAATTCATCAATTTTCTAAGGTTCTAAACAAAAGAGCAGAGAGAGTGATAAATAGTTTAACATAGTCTGCATGCTCTTTTTTGAGAAGTGTGTATTCATTTGAAAGGAAAGTGATAGAGTTATTGATAAGATATAAGGTTTGTTTCAAATATAACTCAGGTACCTATGTCATTTAATATCACAATATTTATAGGTTTGAAAATATAGAAATAGGGGTCATAGACCTAATAACTTACACTTAGTCCTAATGACATACACCAGCTTAGACTTATTTTGGAAATTAGACCAAAGAAGGTGATGAAGAGAAGTGATTTGAGTTGAGAATTGGACCTTAAGGGGAATATGAGATTCCTTAAAAAAAAATTCATAAAGTTAATTACATCTGAGAGTAAGAGGATATAGTGAAACATAGTCATGAACTTGCTCAGTTTAAGCAATCCATTTCACATGCAATCCTATATAGGTAGACATTGAGGATATTACAAGTGAAGTTTGTATTATATGAGGCATTTAAAACCTTGAGGATACACTGATGATTAATATACACATACACTTCATGAAGTCACAAAAATTTGACAGTGAGAGAAAAGGCAAAAACAAGTAGCTAGGGTATGACTATCAACTTGATCTAAGAACCCTAGGCATAGGATAATGGCATAAGTAGAGAGTTTGGTGAAGGGTTATAATCATATAACTATTGAAAGATGTCAAGAGGAATGTAATAGGCTTCATTTAGGTTATTTGAGACCAAAACCAAATTCAAATGAGCAACTATAGAAACAAAATGCTTGTTTGTAACCTGAAAGGTCATTTTTGTTTTGCTTGGTATGGTCATGAGGATTTTCATGGGACATTTTTATCCTTGGGGAAGTTATAAACCCTAATGTAATTCAATTTTTCTAAATTAATTGGAATATTCATACATCCAACTTTATAAATCATCTTTAAGAACCCAAACCATGTTTAGGCTACTAAGGAGGGCTAGAGTGACCAGTTTATAGAGATGGAATTTAAAAAATAATAAAATCTGAAAAGTTACTACTAAAAACTCTTGTATTATATTTAGGAATCCAAGGATTTTTTTCACATGTACTTGAGTTATGTAGATTATTGTATGAATTAACATATATGCATTATTTTGTATATTTTTGGTGTTTTTCAAGGATTTTGGAGAGATGGATACTTTAAAATAATTTAAGGAGGTCATTTATGACTTATTTAATCTCCTAAAATCAATAAATTTTCTCAAGAACCCCTATAAGTGACCAAACCAACCCCATTTTGCAAGGCAGTCCAAACATGTTAGTGAAGGACTTGTTTTTGGACATTTCATGATTTGTCTACAAGAATAATGCTATAGAATCCAAAAATTGACATGGAGATTGGTTTTTAAATGGATAAATTTAATCACACACTTAATATATGTTTATGAAGTGCAAGAGGATTTTAGAGCCAAAATCCATTTTCTAGGCTTAGAGGCCTAATTAAGCCTAATTGGCAGAAGAAATACATAGAAAAAGTAGACTTCCACTTGGCCTCAGCTCATGAAATTTTAAATTTAAATGTAAGAGGATATATTTTAATATAATATGCATTAATTTTGTAAATATAATCCATATAACTCAAACACAAGGATAAAAATAGGAAATAAATTTACAATGAATGAGGCATAATTAGCGCTTTTGGTAGAGAGTGACTTATTGGGGTTAGTTTGAGGCCTCAAAATGGATTTTTTAAGGTATAATATGATTTAAATATGAAATACATTAATTTTTTATGATATATATTAATTTAAACTAAGATATAACACTTTTGTGCAAAATAGGCCTAAGGAGATGAAGAGCCTTCTAAACACCTTGCAACATAAAGAGGTGATATGTCAAAGAGAACCTATTGGGGTTAGATGAAATGTGTCAAGAGTAGAGAAAAAATATAAGATAAAATTATATTATCACCAAGAATGCCACTTGTCCTTTAACATGTCAAGACTAAAGAGAGATTTAAGAAGCTAGTCAAGGTGTCAAGCATGCATTTCAACTTCCTACACCACTTGTAGAGTTGGATCATATGACAAGGAGATAAACATGGATTTGGAGGTATTTTATGACTATTTTATAACTTATATTATTATTTTGTCTTAAATTACACTTTTATACCTTCTCTCTCTTGTAAACTTTCTTTTTTCACACTTGTGTTATATTGAGCCACTTTGGATTTGAAATGTATCCTCCACCTGGGTATGATGAAGGCATTATAATTTTTTCTACCTATGAACAATAAATAAATTGATTTTTTACCTCATTATATGGATAAATATAGTTATTAATCTCTAAATGGTTGATCTTATCAAGTATAGATGTATATTACCTTCTTTGTGTCCTATTTATCTTACCTCATGTGGTTGTTTCTATATTATAGGTTGTAGTTGGTGTCATCAGGGGTTCATTGCGGGTTTTGAAGTGGAATTATTCTTCACTCTTAGCCTTAAAATTAATTACCCTTATATAAAGTATTGATTCAATAGGTTCATTCTAAGATGTGTGTATCTTCATGTTATCTTATAGGTGTTTGTGTATTGTGCAAAATGTAGTAGTGGTCAACAAAGTTGGTGCCTCAACACTATAGTTAGGTTTATTTCATTTAATTTCTTCCCATTTATAAAAAAGTGATAGATTAGTGAAATTGAGCCTAAGTGATTCATCAAGGGGTGTTAACCCTTCAACCTAGAGGTTTACCTCTGCTATAGGTAACCCATAATTCTAGAGGTAATCCCATGTTTAACCAAATTTAGAGAGGTTTGAACTACCTTCTCATAGTGTGAATTATAACACAACCCAAGGGAATTAATTTATATTAAATGTGACCCACTTATTGGTGAAGGTAGACTTAGTTTTATCTTTAGGGTTGACTAGGACCTAGTTATATCCAAAGAAGCCATCCAAAAAGGACATAATTTGAGACCCACTCACCTTTTGGATCACCTTTTCAAGGGAGGGAAATGGGTAATTATCTTTATCTAAGGCTCAATTAAAGTTCTAAAATTCCAATAATAAGTAGATTTATCTATTTTTATTTCACATAGGCACCAAGTTGGCCACCCAATAGAGTGGCAGATCGAGAAAATTATCCATACCAAGATAAACTTATGGACTTCCTTATGTATTAAGGGCTCTATGATCAGGTTTACCAGCCTCTATCTTTACCTAAATGATTTTTAGCTAGGTTTCAAGGGGTATTATGAGTGATTAATCTTAGGTTAAAGACCTGAATGTCCCCATAGGCCTAGACAATCACATCCTTATATCTCAATAGTAACCTTTATAACTACTCCGATTCGTGGTCCATCTAATCTAGACCCTCATTAATCATCTAGGGATTTTATGTAGGATTGAGGTTAATAAGTCAACACTTTTGAACCTCAAACTTGGGTATTTTCACTTGAAAAGTGGGGTTTACCACATTGAATTCTATCTCTAATGAGATCATCCCCTTTAAGATCTAGTTCCCATGAATATTTAGGATCCCATATTAATCTAGCTCATTTTTAGGGTTATCTCTATCTTTATCATCTATAAATTAGGCCTATAAAATTCACTTATTTTTGAGGAATTGGATGATTTGTTGGTCATCCTTGAAGACCTAAAAAAATTATCATGTTGTTTGGGACTGAATGACATGGGATGAGTTCCACATAAAACTCTTTTAACTTGGTGTCATCTAAGGTGTTTGGATTTGCTTTTGCAAATGTTAGTGAGTTGTCTACTTGGTTTTCTTCTTGAGGGATATGGATGATATTAAAATTTTTAAACATATCAATTAGGCCTAAATCCCTATACTTATACCCCTTGAGGTATGATATATTTCACTAAAATTTAGTCTTAATTTGGTTGACTATCATCTCAAAAATGTTAAATAATCTCAGTTTGTTTTACTTATATTTTAATACAAATTTTAATCCTAGGATTAGATCTTCATACTTAGCTAGGTTATTTGTGTAGGGAAATTACAACCTATACAATGCTAAATTTTTCATCCCTATGGGATCTATAATTATAAAATTGGTCCCACTACCTTGTTTAGAATGAGCTCCATCTATATAAAGAGACCATAGGCCAAGCAGACTAGGGTTGTGACTAGTTTGACCTTTGAGTGGATTTATGCTCAACTTGTAGATGGTTAAGTTTGAATAAACTAGGTTCACATTCTCATTAATGGAATTGTACTCAGTTATCATGTGTTTCATCCAAGGTTCTCTATCTACTTGTATTTGGTTGGCTATTCTTCTCCATGGTAACTACATATGGGATAAGTCTATGGCCATATACCCTTTTAGGTCTTTAGACCAATCCTTGCTGAGGAACATGCTATAAGCTTCAGGGATCTCTATTACTTGAATGTTTATGAAGTGTTGAATCCTAGGATCAAAATCAAATTAGATGTGGACATTGATTAGTTCACCTATAAATTTTACTTTTGACTTGTCTAGCTTGACCACTACCTTATCCAACTTTATGGGGACTAACCTAAGCTTCTCATATATGATTGTTGGCATCATGTTGGCTATGGCTCCTAAATCTACTAAACATTTTATGTATTTTATTTCCAAATAACTAGATGGTTAAGAGGAAAGGGGACACCTCAATTTTTTTTTTTGAATGAGCACATTGGTGTGTGCTACTCTTGGTTTGGGCTAAGCCTGTGGGGTCAAATTTTGAGTCAAGGAATTTAGTAAGAGATCCCATTTCTCTATGATTTGAGTAAGCTCATGAAGTGTAATGTTCACCTTGACCCTTTTTCATATCATAGACTATTTTATAACCTCCTTTGGTCTATAACACCATAGTAGTACTAGGGGCCTTACCTAAGTTAGAGAATTTAGGATGATTGGGGACCACCTCATATTCTTCCATTTATTTTTGGAAGATCTCCAAAGTAGAAATAAACTTCATGTAATACATCTCCCCATGTGTTGTGTTATGAACTCAACATCAGTTAGGCAAGGCAATCTCAAAGACATTAATTTTAGGTAACCTATTAGGTGAAGGATCTAGGGGGTTATGAAGATAATTATAGTTCTTATTTGGTTTTTGATATGTGAAGTATTTGTTAGAAATTTATGCATTATATTTAATCACCTACCTCTATGTCCCAAAGAAGTCACTACTAAACTTTTGTACTATCTAATGAATGACATTTAACTCAATTTTGGTAGACTCCTGAGGTGTGGTTTGGGTGCTAGCTATAACCAATGTCACCTATTGTTGAGTCTAAGGGGTCAGTTTATAACCCCTAGGCTAAGGAAACCTAGTTTTTGGTTTGAAGTGGGTGCCCCAATGATATTTGATGCATTATACAGAGTGGTTGAAGCATTGGGGCATTCAGATTAACATTAGGCAAGAAGTTTAATGTAGGAATTTTCGGTAGCACATTGGGAGTGGAGTTTATCATGTGACCTTGAGGGTTTAATTTCCTATCTACTTTGATGGCCCCTGCATAAGTTGAGGATATGTATCCTATGGCTATGTCCCTCCTTAGGAACAAGTGTATTATTATACATTTCAAATGTTAACTAAGCATTAAGTTAATAAAGTATGATGACTCAGATGTAGATATTTTAAAACATAGCATTAATTTTCCTAATAGGATACTTTTTGATACCAAAAAACTAATGATATAGGACACCAGGGTTTATAAATTACCCAAAATGGGTGAGGAAAGTAGTGCTAAAATGGTCCTAACTTAGGATAGAGTCTTTAACAAGGTTGAGGAACTAATCATATGTTGAGTCCATTAGGTAAAGGGAAAAATCATGTATGTGATGTCCTTGTGTTCTAAATTTATAAGTCATAGGGTAGTTTTATAGTATGTTATGTGCTCTTCCATAGTTTTTCTATACCTAGGGTGAAATGAGGAAGATACCTCTCAGGGTTCCTAGGTAAATCATGGATAACTCCCAAGATGTTAATGGTAGAGACAACTAACAAGACCATCTTAGGTGATGAATTGAGGAGAGGTTTTTGGGATAAATATATTGTAATCATGGTAGGTCTAAGTTAGTTGAGCATGGTTTTTTATGGAGAAACATAGGGGAAACTACCAATCAGCCATGATGAGACCTAGCTTTGGTAATAGATGAACTAGTCTCTAGGATGATTCCAAATCAAACAATGGTTAATATGTTATTATAAATAAAATAATATCGACATACGCATAAAATAAAATTAATGACAAGTGTGAAGTATTCTGATTAGGACCTCTTTCTATCATTGACTATTATTCATTCAGATCTCTCAATTAATGAATACCCATGTGATTAGGTATTGCCTAAAAGGGAAGGTGGGGAAAAATATATAAAATTTCCTTCATTTTAGGACTAATTTGGGATCATATTAGGTCATGTTTTTGGGTATTTGACTTCATAAATTAAATCTATGTGAATAGTCTCCAAAAGATGCATTATTACCACTAAAAGTTCAATATGAAGTTCTTGCGCATAGATTATTATGGAATTTTGAGTATTATGTTTTTATATATCTAAACATAAGGATAAGGGGTAATTGAGTCCTAGAAAACAATATATCTAAACAATAAAAATGATATATCTAAACAATATATCTAAACAATATATCTTGGGGTAGTTGAATTCCTTACTCTTCCATCTTGGGGTAGTTGAATTCCTTATCCATCTTGGAAAGGTTTAGTAGGGGATCCTTAAATATCATTTTCACTTGAGTCACTAACCTCTGATAGACTTAGAAGGGTACTTATATTGACACCTAGATCCTAAAGACCTAGTTGATACTCATCATGAATTATGTTGATAGTTAAAACACCACTTAGGCCCCTTCCTAGTTTGATTTGGAAACCTTATCCCTTGTGACTTGGTTGAATTAACCCTAGTGGAATCCAAATTATCCTTAGTTTAGTAGGGTGCCATCTAGGTGGAATAACATAGAGATATTAACCTCCTTCACCCTGGTGGAATAACATAGAGATATTGACCTCCTTAAAGTAAGTCAATATATTCTTCCTACCCTCTTCTAAGGGTTCAATTACAGTATGATCCACAACTAAACACTCTTCCATAATAACCTTCATGTGCATGACATACATTTAATACAACCCCAAGTCTAAGGTTGGCATTAGTTTTAACTCAAGGAACATGCCCTTATTAATCACCACCTATAGCTTCCTACACTTTTTGTCTATCTTTGAGTCTTTCCAAGTAAGCTTGAGTCCACTAGATAAGCAAATTGGTCTCAACTACCTTCCTAGGAAAGAATAAGAGTATTAAAAGGGTATACTTAACCTACCTAATTAGTCTGATGGGGAAAGATCTTTTTACCTAGGATTCTAATGTTTGAACCTAGTTTTGCATGTTCTTGAGTATTTTTTTGACATATCATGATTTGCCCAAATAATGGAGAATGGGTCCTCAACCATCCTCTCTTCCCTAGTGGAAGTCCTCACCTTAGAGAGGGAGATTAGATCATGATGGGTCTATTAAACCTTCAGTTTTATATCTTGAATGAACCTCTACATTAATGTCCTCTTTATGCTCCCTAAAGTTTGGTCAAAACTCTGTTGTATGTCTAGGTCACCCTGGGAACTCATCTCTAGTGTTTATGAACTTGGGACCATTATTAGTTAAAAGAGGTGTATTAAGGGTGGATGAGATGGTGGTGAAGGGAGGAGGATGAGGTTTAGGGGAAAAAGAGGAATTAGAGGGGGTGAGTGAGGAAAATAGTAGAGAGAAAAGGGGCATGAGAGTGAAAAGAAGAAGGATGAAAGGGGAGGACAATGAGAACATATGTGCCTGCCACTACTCTTGGGTCATGTTCACCTAAGGGGAATTACCCCATGAAAGGATCATTAAATAGAATGGAAGAAATTGATTGGTTGAAGAAAAATCCACTTGGTGCCTTTGATAATGGAAAGAGGGGTCTAAAGAGCAATGCATTAAGGTGTTATGGATAGGGGAAAAGGAATTATTGGGGTTATTGGAGGAGTTTGTATTGGATTAGAAGTCCAAAAACTTATAGTTAGAGTATGGGATGCCTTTTGATTCTTCTTAGAGATCTTACCCAGGTCAGCTTCAAATGGTGTAGTGGAAGGACTGGTTGGGATAGAAAAAAATATGGGGGGTGATGGTGAAGGAAATATAACTGCTAAAGGAGGCACTACGATGAATAGAAAGAGAACTAAGATGGTTACTACTAACAGTGGTATGTTACTAATGGTTTTATCCATGATCATTGATGAAGATGCACTTGGTAGTAGTTAAACTAAAGGTAAACCAAAAGAAGGCATCAAGAGGGTTTTAGATTGTGAATAGGTAAGGGTGATTGAGATTATCAAGTTTAAAGGTACTCAGGTAAATGATGGAAAGGGTATAACGGGGAAATAAGAGGCACCACTTGGGGGGGCTTGTAAGAGTGGAGTAGAACTAGTGGGTGTTAGGATCGAGAGTTGAAAAGTGATAAGAGTGAGGGTTGGATGGGAGATGGAAGAAATAGGAGTTATAATGGGTGGAACCTATGTTATTTCTTGGTAGGAGTCTCATTTTTGGCTCACCCTCATATTACCAGTCACATCAAGCCTTAGGGTCTATGTGGCTTAGGGTTGAGGTGTTAATGGTTAAGTTGGGTTAAGGTTTTGATGGTGGAAATAGGGTATGAGAATTGATTAGAGGTAGTGAAGGTGGAGTTAGGGAATGAGGAGGAAGAACCACTAGAGGAGGTAGAGGTGGGAGAAATAGATGGGCCTACTACCTTCTTTCATTTCTTCTTCTTAATTGTTGTGATTTGGGACAATACCTCCTAGTTGTTGATGACATCCAAGTATAGATCATCATTATTATTTATTTGATGATTGTAGTTAAAATTAAGGTAGGATAAATACTATTCCAAGTGACCTATGATCATCCCCTTGGGGTCACAATGCCAGAGCTCAACTCTTGTTAGGGTAAAGGAGTCCTAATTAGTTTTCATATTATGGAAGGGAGGGAAGGCCTTGTACACATATAGTACCTAATAATGATTAGGAGTGATAGGCATGCCTTTTTATAGTATCCTATATAAAATACAAATATGCCCTCTACCAACTAGTAAGTGATCTCCTGCTCTACTAGATGATTTGGGGTGAAATATGACAAGTAGAGGGGCTACTTGAGGATACACAAAATTTGCATCATGATGTTTTCTATGTAGTACCAATAATACTTGATGGTAGTGATAGATTCCTAGATTTATTATGATATTTGAGGCCTAAGGGATTCATAAATAATTTTATAGACCACTAGATAGAATTACTCATAGATGTCCCATATGTGATTCTATAACTAGTGGCCATATAGTTTTTATAAGACCATATGGACTAATGATCCCCTAAAAACCCATGTAGGAAAAGATGAAGGTTTTAAGGAGAGTGTCTTGTAGACTACATCCACAAGGTAGCTCATCATATAGACATTACTTCTAGCCTGGGCATCTATAATGGCATTAATAAACTTGAAGTTGATGAGTACTCCTTATAACTTCAGAGCTTGTGAGGATCATATGGAGGAGGGGAAACCATATTTCATTAATGTGCAATGTGTCTTGGGCCTTGAAAAATCAATTTAGTAGAATCATACCTACCTAGAATTGCTCTCAGAAGGTGTAGACTATGTATGCATTTATGTCCTCCTTATTAACCCTTTTAGAATTTATATTATTAGCGAAGTATTTCATGATGTTGTATATTTGGTAGGTATTTTTCCAATCCTTCATTACTAATACATCATAAGATTAAGTGTAATATAATAAAAAGTATTACACCTTGTAAGTATTCTAGAGACATCAACAATTTAGTGTTGAGAGTTAGGCAAGTATACACAATCATAGACCCCATACTATACTTGGATGGTGATGAGGAGGTTGCTAAATAATTTGGTGTAGAGACATGACTCTATCTTGAATTTATCTCTATGAAGTATTTATTTCTTGTAAGACCAAAGGGCATCATCAAATTATACTTAATTGTCATATTTAGAGCCTAAGTCTCTAGGCACTTGTTTGACTATTTTGAACATGTCATTGTAATGCTTGAACTTGGTCAAGCTAATTGGGAATATGGTATCCTAGTACTCAAACTCAGCCTTTGGGTTTGAAGAGTACATGAACATTATATTAGGATAGAGGTCATGTCCTTGAGAGGCTTCTTAATAAAATCTTACTTTACAACACTTATCATCTACTCATTGGTCCTCATGTTAATAGTCATCACCTAGGCATAGCTTTATATTCTATGCCATACCCTTAGGAAAGGTGAGGTGTCACTTAAATACATGTGGCACATAGTTATTAGTTATCTAGCCTCATCTATACCCCATTTTAACCCTTCTAGGGACTTAAGTGGATGCTAGTTCATCCACCTTACTCACTGACATTATGACTTCTAATTAGGCTAAGATATCTTAGGCTCTGACATATATGATAGTTCTAGGGACTGGTTATTCTAAAAACTCAATGACATAGAATTTCTTAATTAGTTTGGGATCTTATGTGCTCTAACATCTCTAAAAATTCTAAGGACTAGATACTCTAAAAACTCAGTAATGTGGTACCTTATGATTAGGCTGGGCTCTCTTGGGATTTAACATCTCTAATAGTTCCATGGAATAGCCACTCTAACAAATCAATGATGTGACACCTAATTATTTTGGGCTCTCCTAGGTTCTAATATATCTGATAAGTCTAGGGACTATCCACTCTAAAAACTTGATAATGTGGTGCTTTTTGATTAGGTCATGTTCTCCTAAGCTTTAGCATCTCTGAAAAGTTTAGGGATTGGCTGCTCTAACAACTTGGTGATGTGGCATCTCTTGATTAGGTTAGGCTCTAACATATCTAATAGGTTTAGGTATTGGCTCCTCTAACAACTCGATGATGTGGTGCCTTATAACTAGGTTAGGCTCTCCTGAGCTCTATGAAATCCAAAAAGAGGTTAAATAAGAATTTAAAAGACATGTAATACATTTAATATTTACTCTTCTATCATTAAGATTTTTATTTTCCATGAAGGGAAATGGGTATATTTATATAGGAAAGGAATGAGACTCTGGGAACTTATGTTGAAAGTGAATCTATAATGTTAGCACCCCAATCCATAAAATAATAAGTCTAATTAGTCATAAAAATAATTAAGTCTTGTTATTTATCAAGGAAATCAAGGTGACATAATATTCCAAGGATTTAAGTTCAATAAAAATAGTTAATAACAAATAAAGGATCTTAGAGCTTTGGCTCATGGTATTTCAGAAGAGGGGTCCCCCATATCAAAGAAAAAGGGGCATATTGGCCACAACAGCTAGGATAACAATGCACTATCTATACAACAATGGGGCATGCTCATGTCTAAAATGAATCTTTGAGAAATATCTAGATGTGTGAGGTCTATAGAACTATACTTGTGCATTTTACTATAAGAGTTTATTCTTTAAGACAAGCTATTATGTGTGCCTATTCTTTTGAATTGAGTTATTGAGCCTTTACAATAACATAACTCAAAAGAAAAATTTATGCTAAAATGTTTAGTAAAAGATGTAAATAAGACTAATATTGATAATTTGGAGATGTAAGGCATCATCATATGTAAACCTAAGTAAAATAGTAATGTGAGATGTATGTAGGAACACACATACATAGTGACATTATCAAAATATATGTTACTAAAGAAGTTTGCATATAAGTGATCAAAACTAAGTACTTATATAGGAATATAACTACTTAGGGAGAGATTCATGATATCCATCATGGAATTAAAAACTAGGAGGATGCATGGTATCCATTATGGCATCAAAAACTAAGCAAACAAGTGTCATGACCATCATGTAAAAAATAAATAGCACACATAAATCACACAAAACACATAATATAAGGCTAAGGGGCCACATCCAAGGGACATGTTAAAATTTCACTCACACACATATAAACATACATTAAAGGTTTAGATCCATAGATAAGGACATGTTCAAATTTACATAAGACAAACATAGAATACACACAAGACATGAAGTAAGAAAGTAAACATAAAAAATGCATGGATACACATAGTTGATCATTCATATTCAATTTTTAACATAAGCATATTTAGTAACTTAGATAACTAGTAAGATATTAATGTTTTAGTATGTGAGAAATATCAATAGATATTATGCTATGTAAATAAATAAAGCATGAACAAAAAGGGGTAGCCAAAGAAGGATAAAGCTTGTGAATAAGATGCCACCAATTAGCTTGATAATGTATAGAAAAGATATAAGAGTCCTATGTCTAGTTTGGATATCAGAAATAATAGCCTGTGCTCAATGGGACAAGAGTAGTGAAATAAGACAATAATATTCCATGTTCCTATCTGAATATAGTGCTATTATATGAATGTAGTTTATGAGTCCAAAATAGTGAAATAACTTGTAATTGGGTATAGTAATGACATCTTGTATTCTCTACACTCACTTATGTACATAAGTGAAGCATATATGATATGTAATTTGATATTAATAAATAATGAATAGTTGTGTACAAATTAATTGATATTTGTAAATAAAACATAAGCATGCATAGGTCTTGATTTTGATTTTTTATAGATTTTTTTTTTGTATTTTATATAGCTATGTAAAATAAAAATACAAAAAATGGATATAAGGATACTAACTAATGAACCTTAAAAGGGACTCACAATCCATGGGTCCTTTATCAATTTTAGGAATGGTGATATTTCATGAATGGAAGGTGCCATATTATTGTGACCAAACTAAGTTAAATTCTAAAGTTTAATAGTGCCTAACATTTCTAATATAACTACCAATATCATAACTATGATCTATAACATAGTGTGAATTTGATTGATCATGATTAACTTTAGGGATTTTTGGAACCCATCGTGGAGTGTATGAACCCTATGTGATTTATGTGAAACATCCATAATGCCTTGTAATTCTAATCTAGGACATTTAGAAGTAGAAGAGGATCTATAGAATATGTGACAAATATATATAGAAGTGGCCTTTCAAGGATAAGACTTATTGTAATGGTATATATCTACTTTTCAATTCTTAGAGTAGGTTACATGATTTTAGGTGACTCAACTGAAATGTGTTATGTTGGAACCATATCAAAATGTGGTAGGGGTATTCATATGGGATACCATAAACATTAATTACTTAATTAATATATATATATATATATATATATATATATATATATATATATATATATATATATAATTTAAAAATATGTGAAATATGTAAATAAATACATGAATCTTATAAATTAAAGGGTGTCACAATAATATATTAAAGACCCTTACACTAGGTACTACTGTGAATCTAGTGGCCACATATGTGGGACCAACTTGTAGTGGTAGTGTAATATCATTGATGGAAATATACATATGACCATTTAATCCTTTTATTACCATGTTGGTGGGAATTAAATCCAAATATATGTATACAAGATGATAAATAAGTGTGTTTTTACACATATTCATGCTTGAAACATTATCGACCATGGCACTATGAATAGGTTATTGACTAAGTTGAGCTTGAATGAACAACGAATGTAAATCTAAGTCATCATATACTTATTTATTTTTAAAATGTGATGAGAGGACTAGAGGGAACCAAAGTATGGTAGGTACCAAATATTCCATTCAAATAATTTTGTACCTCTATGTGAGAATGAGAAGAAATTGGTGAAGGGTGTGCATTTTATGCATAATGCACTCCCAAAATATTGACTATCTCATTATTTATATGATTAAGAAATGATTATTGAATATTTTAATTTAATTTATTTCAATTTTTTGTGATTTTAAATCATCTATAGGTGTTCTCACATCCATGATGTTTACATATATCAAATCTTGAATCTTGTGACTTAAATTGATGCACCTATTAGTAGTATGCCCTAGTGCTCTATGAAAGTCACAAAAATAATTATGGTCAAATCCTTTTTGAAAATTATTACTCACATAATCCTCTTTAATTTGAGGGATAGATATGATATTTTATCCCAATAGCATTTTTAGGACCTTATATGGAGCTGCTAATAAATTGGTAAACTATCTCTTTGGAGGAACTAACAATACAATATGTCGAGTTGGTTTAAAAACTACATGTACTAATATATTTTTATCATTATTATTATCATTTGGCCTCAAATTTTATGGTGGATTATTTATAATCTATGTTAATTTAATACTTGAGCTTATTCATTGTCAATAGTTTGAATTCTCTTTCCTTAACGATATGACAAAAATTTATGAATGAGGGGAACTTATTAAAGAAGATTGATTTGTGTATGGATGGAAGAAAAATATATTTGAATATATATTGGATATCTTTTTTTTCCATATGAATTTTCATCTTAGATAATATTATCTTTTACCTTAAGACATATTTTGTGATAGGCTCATTATACTTTTGTTTAAGTTGATCAATTTGAGCATATGAGATCTTCTCACTAATATTAATTTGAAAGTTTAATATAAACATATAAAACAATTAATTAAATTTATGTATTTATTTATGAGGTAAACTTTAAAAATAATGAAAATAATTACTTTAGATTCCTTGGAAATAAATTGGTCAATAATCTATCATTAGACACATAGTGTAAACATGTCGTGAGAAATGCTCTCAAATGTTGTTTAGGGTCACCCTTTCCATCATATAATATAAGTTTGGGTGCCAAAAAACCTATATGGAGAGGATATATTACCATTATTTGTGAAAATAGAGTGTGTATTAGAGTTTGATAATCAAGATTCTGATTTAGTTTCAAAGCACCTTGATCCAAATGTAACACCATAGCTTGTAGAGTATGAATCTCATGTATAAAGAATTGTACATTAGGAAAAGTTGAATGTATGTTAAGCAAAGCTGGTGTTACCAATGAATGATTAGGAATTGACATGGAAATATATTTAATTCCTTAGGTTTCCATAATAGTAAATAGTGTTACAATTGTTGTATCCATGGAATTAGAAGTTTCAAAATATTGTGTTATGATTTCAATTTTTATGTCTAAAAGGGATTTAAAAATTTTAGGATGATCAAAAGGTTGTCCACATAGAATATATAGAAATATTTTGATAGATTTAATTTTTTTTAATTCTATTTATTCCCCACTTATATGTGGAAGCTCATATTGATATCCATTTTGAGGACCAAGGTTATCTTGATCATACTACTCTTGTTATCAATTAGTATCAAAGATCTCTATATGGTCATTGTGTTCATTATTATTTGAAGGTTATAATTTAACCTTTATCTTATCCATGTTATCTAATTTATCAAAAAAATATGAGTATGGTCAATGGGAAGACCACTTAATCTAGCACTTCATCAAAGAGAAGTAGAAATAACTTTTTTAGATTGCATATAAAATGAAATGAATACGTGAAAGATTATTGTTATTAAAGACTATTAAATTTTAAAACTCTAAGAAAATAATAGGAAATAATAAGAATGATAGAAACCCTAACAACATTTATGGTTAGGTATTTTAAATATTAAACCAATAGATAGGTTCAAAAATATGTAATATCAAGTTTTGGAAAACTAGTGAATTAATTACCTAAATATGAGAAACTATTATGTAAAATCAGATTTCTACATATATGAAATAAATGAAAAGATGATTTGGAACTACTAAATATGTAAATTATAAAATGATAAAACAAAATTACATTAAAAATTGATATGTGGATTAATTTTGAACCTGAAACTAATAGGGTGACTATGTTGACTAAGTACAGACCCTAAATAAGAGTTATTAGGGTTTATGGTGTTTCTATCTAATTTTTGCTTTTTCTCAAGTGTGAAAAGCATAAACTAGTTAAGAAGGGTGTAGAAGAATACCTATTTAATGTGTGCACATTGAATCTAAGTGATTATGAAGAGATCCTCTTTGGCTTGAAAGGATGACCTAAAAGTAAGAAAACACTAAAAAAACTTGTTTTTTAGACAAGTAGATGGGTGGATTTCCTAACATGAGCTAGATCCTAGAAGTGAAAGCTTTCTAGGAGGCTGTTAATCGACCTTCTTTAAAATACTTAAGTGGAAATGATAAAAGAAATATATATTCCTTAAATGAATATAAAACTTAAATAAAATACAAAAAATGACAACAAATTAATTGAGAAAATTAGATGCTTTTCTAAGTTAACCAAAATGAAGCAACTATTTTGATTATACTAATGTTGAAAGTTGGTTAAGACAAAGTTGTGGTTTTAGGTTTGGTAATTTGATGAGGGTCAAAAGAATGGTTTGGTTGGGGTTTATTGAGATAATAAAATGAGAGGTATGGATGGTTGAAAAGATAAAACAATAAGTAACTAGGGTATCAAAGGGATGAGGAGGAAAAGAGGGTGAAGGTGGCAAAGGTGAAAAGAGGGTAAATGAGGTAAATGGCATTACAATGGAAAAGGTGGTAAAGGAGGTCAATGGATTAAGATGGAAAATGGATTAATGGGTAGAGGTAAAGGTAATGAAAGGAATAACTTAAGTAAATAATTGAAAAAAAATGGTTACCTTGAGGCTTTTTGATGTGGTTGATGTTGTCGATGATGTGATGAAGGAATCCTATGATAATTTTGATAAAGCTTCATTGCTTTGAATTATTTTCCTCCAAGATGTGAATGACCTATAAAATGATGACCTCCTTCAAATACTTGAAAAAAGATGTTAATAACCAAAGATTAACTTCTAACTTAACCTTGGGTGAAGGAGAGGGGGGTATTTATAAAATTTATTGTAAAGAGCCATGCTAAAAGAGGGATTAATAGAAGTATGATGCCATTTCCCATGTGGTACATGAATGAGTCAAAATATGATGGTGGTGGGATTCCCACCTTGATCATGGTCTCAAATTTGGGTTGGTTTGTCTCCCACCTTGCACATAGGTGTAAATGAGGCCAAAAGACTTTTCACCACCCTTTCTTGTCTTCATCCAAGCACTTAAAGAGATGCCCCACAAAATGTGGTGCTATTTTCCATGTGGGTGCATGAATGAGTTAAAAAATGAGTGTGATAGGATTCCCACCTTAATCATGGGTCTTTCATTTTTTTTGATATGTCTCCCACCTTGCACATGAGTCCAATTTTGAATGAGAATCATGTACATGGGCATAAATGAGGCTAATAGACTATTCACCATCCTTTCTTATCTTCATCCAAGTACTTAAAGAGATGCCCCATAAAATGTGGCACCATTTTCCATGTTAGTGCATGAATTAGTCAAAATATGAGGGTGGTGGGATTCCCAGCTTGATCATGGGTCTCCCATTTGGGTTAAAAAGTAAAAAATGGGTGGATATAGTGCCCTTTGTCTTTTCCATAGCACTAAATAGGTGGGTATCCAATTTTAAAGGCCACTTTCATGTGTGAAGATAAAATACATGTTGAATGATTGCCTCTTAAGGGTAAATTCACCATATTTCAAGGGGGGACCCTTGTGATGCTTAAATGAGGTCATTAAGTACCTTGGGAAAGGGTCCCAAGTGGGGTATGATGTCCCACATCAAGACACCTCACTTTTAAGCTGTGTCACTTACTATATCACCTCTAAAGTCACCTTTCATGTCACTTTCCATGTCACATGACACATCACTTTCCATGTCACTTTATATGTCACATGTCATGTCACTTGCCATGCCATCATGAATAGTGATAGTGGGTCTTATAATGAATAGTGATAATAAATAATACTTTTGAATAGTACTTTCAAATAGTATTTTTGAATATCACTATGTGAATAGGATAATAGTGATTTTTTTAGGTTAAGAGGGGTTGGTTAAGGGTTAAGAAGGTTTAGGGGGTCTTTAGAGGGTCCTAAGGCATTTAGTCATCGAAAACTATAAGTGTGCAATTTTCTAATTTCTACATTTTGCCTTTTTTTATTATGCGGCTTTGAATTAACAAGCTAAAAAATTAAAAAAAATTGCTTGGTTAAAGGTTAGTGTGCCCCAATTATGGGAGGAGGTGTTCCCCCTCAAACTAAGAGTCGATGAAGAAAGGTCGAATCAGGTGCAGGTTTGATAAGCAGTTGGTGGGGAGGCACTAAGTGGTGCCATAAGGTAGTTGGGCATGTAAAATGCCAATGGATTCACAAAATGTGACTAAGCATGATAGTCAAGATTTCACAAAGAATAAAGCTACCAATTTTGATAAAAATAAGGTTAGGTTTTAGATGGACATATAATAGGGTAACTGGTATACAATATTAATCATACTTGATCAGATTAAGTCTATAGAGTCATCTAGACAAGGTCAGTGTTGTTTACATGTATCTAAGGTAAGGTCATTAAAAAACATGCAAAGAGGTCAGGTCAAAAATGGCCAATTTTAAGGTGGATATGGGAAAGTGGGTTGGTTAGTTAGAATGGGGTGGGCAAGCAGACTCCATATGCACTAGGCAAGTGGATGCTACCTACATAGTTCTATGGACATAATTCCCAAAATGAATTTCAGGCCTAATGTAGTTATTTTGAGGTAGGGAGTGTTGGTTAACTTGGTTTCCCCAATTTGATGTATCATTTAGTGAGGTCTAGTTGAAGGATGTTGGAGGAATGGATTTGTTAAAGGGTTGAAAAGATGGCTATCAAATAGTTATCTGATTGTTTTGGTAGAAATGGTGGATGAGATTACCTAGGATGAAATTACATGATTGCTTAAACTATGCAAAAGGAATCCACAACCATGGATAAGTAAGTTCAAGCTTGAATTTTTTTCCACCATTTAAAAAAAGTGAGAGATATTCTTTACCAAGATTTAGAAAATTTGACACTACTCAAATTACCATGATGACCCGATGGGTTCTTTCATCACCATCCAAATAAGATAACATTGTGCACACTCTACAACAATTTCATTAACAAGATATGGAATGGTATTATTTAATTATTTTGGGTATAAAATTAGTAGAATGGGTAAATGAGAAGTGGTGAAGATTTGAACCCTTGGCCTTTGATCTAGTGGGGCCCTAAAATAAGTAAGTGTTGAGTTTTGAGGGAATTCATAGAAAGACTCTGAGGGGTTTTGGAATATGGAGCAAGGTGAATAATAATATTAATTAAATGAGGGAACATGTTGAAATAAGAAGGGAAACAAATGGTATAAATGGAAAATCTAGAGGGAAAATAGAAGAAGAATGTATGAAGATAGATAGATTAGGGAGTTGTAAAGGAAGGTGGGAGAAATAGGTCTAAAAGAGACCAAGGAGGAAAATAGTTTGGTAGAAGAGGTAACTCATAGAAAAGGTTACTGGGTGGAATGTGATTAAAGAGTAAGTCTATTATAGTGTATAGGAAGATGTAGGCCATGTAGAGAGAATCAAGGGAAATTATTGGTTGGGAGGTAGGTCATGTGAGAGGGTATAGCTAGCATCCACATGTGGGTACCCCAAATATTCAATTTGAAGGTGTTTTGGTTTTGATTCTAACATCTTCAAAGGTCAAAGTAAAAGGGGTTGAAAATAGGCAAGACTAGAGGAGATGGGGAAGGAATCTACATCCTAATAGTTGGTGGTGCTCATGTTCGCTTGTGTGTCATTTGAGCTTGCAGGCATGGTCGATTGTGTTATAGAGTTATATGATTGGTATATATCTCATAGTAAACCAAAATTTAATGGAAGACATTCATGGCCATAACATGATATATGTTGTGATCATATAAGATCAAAATGGATAGAGGGTTGAAAGGGGAAAAAGGTGATAGGTAGGGTGAAAGGAGTAGATGGAGATGGAAAAAAGAGGATCCAAGCTCAATATGTAAAGGCATTAAAGGAAGAAAGGGATTCATTTGAAGTAGTGAACCTAACCAGATTTCATGAATTAAAGAAAGGGCATGGAGGACATGAGGAAGCAGACAAGGAGATGCACGTATAAGTGATACAACTAGTGACTGCACTCTAAAGAGGTAGAGGTTGAATGGGATAAAATAAAGGGGATCCAATAAGGGATGAGGTGAAGGTAGACTAGGAGATGGATGGAGAGATAGGTGAAGAAAATAATGAGGTCACATATAAATATGAAGGTGGAGAAGGATGGAAGGAGCTAGGCATGGACATATAAGAAGAAAAAAAGAAGGTTGAGAAGAATAAGGAATGCCCTCAAGATGATAAAAATGAAATGAAATAGAGAAAAGGGAGAGGATGGTGAAAAATAATGAAAGGGAATGAGATGAAGATCAAGGATGATAATAATAATAAAAATGAAGAATTGAAGTAGGGATATAAGTCCTAAGTACTCACACAAATGCAAAAGACAAGTGAGTACCGAGATAGAAAGAGGAAAAGGGGAATACGAAAGGCAAAAGATAAGAAATGATAAGAAGAAAATGGGAAATTATGGAAGGATTATCAAAGGATAAATACCTAGGAAAAAACTAGTTGTGGAGGAAAAAAACAAGACAAAAGGGATGCAATGATGAAAATAAAGCAAACAAGAATAATGGAAAATGGGAAAGGTGGGAAGAATGGAAAAATAACATAGAATGGTGGTACACATAAAAAAAGTACAACAATAAAAGGAAAAGAAAGGTTGAAATATGCAAAGTATGATGTGGAATTGGTGAGGAAATGAGGGTGACAAAGAGGGTGCAAAAAATTTGCAAAGACAAGGGGAAATGATGAGGATGGAAAAAGAAGACAAAGGAGACAAGGGACAAGGTTGGTAAGAAGTGGAGAGAGAGGCAAAAAATGCAAAAAGTGGGTGGGGAAGTGAGCCATGAAGTATGTAAAAGGAAAGGTGTTAGGGAGGCCAACAAAATAGAGTAGGTGGTGGCTTTGTGGGAGATAAGAGGGGTCAATGAGGAAGGTTTTCAATCCTTGTGTTAAAAGAGATTGACAAGCTAGAAAAGTGGTTAAAAGACAATGACAAATTGAAGGGAGGAAGGTGGTGAGGAGATAGGTAGAGGGGTGGAGGAAAATATATTAGGTGAGAATGGAAATTAAATTAAATGATGTGGTTGACCTAACCTCAGTAAATGAGTGCTTCCTACATAGTCCAAAAAGACCTCAGGTCAATGTAGTTTTCCTAGTAATGGGGGAAAAACAAAGAGGAATGATTAGATTATGTTAAAATAAAAGGATGCTAAGAATAATCCAAATCTTCCTTGACATAAGATGCCCTAGGTAAGAGGGAATTTTTAGCAACATAAGTTAATGAGAAGGAAAAGGGAAGGGTAATTAGTTTTTAGTGGTTGAACTACCCTTAGAAGTCAAGAAGTGCCTACATAGTCGATGGACATTAGGCCAATGTAGTTTAACTGGTGTTGGAAAATGGTGCTCAAATTGGCTACCCTAATTTGATGGACCACATGGGTTGGTTTGGGTTGATGGAGAAGGTTTTATAAAATAAAGTTTTTGGGTTTTGGTGAAGGTGATAGTGAAGGTTCATGGTGTAGATTGGTGAATAGTTACCATAATGATCCCACATTTAGTAGGATGAGAGACATGGATGGGCAAGGTAGGATAAATTAAAATGGAACACAATGCTAAGAACCACAAATGACCTTTAATAGAGATAATCCAAAGAAGAGGTGCCTTTGTAAGGAGGTTGCACCTTTTAAAATTGTGTGAGGGTATAAGTACAGTGCTGATATCTATATCTATGCGCCAATTTTTAGGAGGTGGGTGTCTATCAGGATCTACATAGTCATGTTGGTGAAAGGTCATCATCACTATGAGCCAAGTTTTAAGGGTAGTAGTGAAGTGAAGACCTATAAATATTTTTTTGATGGCTAAGTAGATTCTACAAGTTATAAAATTGGCAGTGTGGTGAGTGACAGAGGATGGACCATGCCTGACCTAAGAGTTATGGGTAGGTTAGATGAAAGGCAATGATGTCTACACCCTCTATCCTAGTTACTTGGAACTGATGACTTAGGGTTCCACTTATAAGAGGCCCTAGTAGTAGGGAGATACATGGTCCAGGATATTGGTTATATACTTATATTAGATGGGGGAACTTCTACAATAACAAGCATTTGGGATTTACTACCACTAGTAATAGTGGTAGTTTTAAAGGCATGATCATTATAGTGGTCCATGGTTGGAAGCCAATTTACATCAAATAGGCTAAAGGTGAAAATGATGCAAATGACCACCAGACCCACAAGGACCAGAAGATGACAAAGCAAGGAATGACATTAGATGTGGATCGGATGATAAGGATAATAAAAAGATATCATGATGGTGCATAATGGCTTTATTAAGATGACCAATCAGATAAAGGATGATTTATCCATATGAAAAGGTAAGTAGACATGACCATTTTAATTGGGAAGACTATTCAAGGTAATCAATGACATCATATGACCTTCCCTATCAAGGGAATGGAGAATCATGTTGATGAGGAAGAATGGTCAGGTATTCTATTTAAAGAATCATGATAACGATGAGTGTCTATCATTAAGTTGTTTATTTTTTTAGTTTATAGAGAGTGTAGAGAACTAAAAAAGGTTGAAGATGGTGAAAAATTGGAATAATGGTGGAGATAATCAACAAACCCCATGACTTAAAATAATAAATATGGTGAATGTGTGGATCTACCAAATACTACAACATGTAATGATGATAATGAAAGTACTGTTAGATAAATAAAAAGAGGAAATACACTCGTAACCTAAGGTTGAGCATGAAATATTACCTTTGTAGTAGTGAAGAAGGTGAGAATTTCACTATGCAAGATGTAGGGTTGGAGAACATGACCATTGGCCTGTTTATGGAGGGAACCCTCACTGTCCAAAGGGATATGCACTGAGGCAATAACTGGTTATACCTATGTGAGTAGATTAACTAGATTAGAAGGATGAAATTGTTATGATAGGAGAGTAGGGTGAAATACCCAAAGCATAATATGATTCTTGCTTTGTGGGGATGAATGTGGAAGAGGAGAATAGAGTACACCCTTTAGCAACTACTGAGATAGGGAATGTTATATATGTTAGTTCAAGGAGAAATCAAGTATAAGGATGGTTGAACACAAATCTATAATTACTAAATAATCAACTTAGTGCTTAGGTAGGAAAATAATGTATGTATGGGCCTTAGGTGAAGTGTAGATAGTCTGATAACTTTGTATAGTTTGTGTGAATCCTTTCACCCTAAATAAAATATTGCACAATTTTTTGTAAACATGTACAAAATGTGTTGGATGTCACTAGTTGAATGTTATCATGCTTAAAGTTATGTGGATACTTATGAATGTTATGGTTAAATCTCACTTAATGTAAAAAGAATGATTATTGTTGTTATAACACTAGATGGTAAAAGTTGTGATGAAAACATTAACCAAGCACATTAAGATAAGAATAGGGAACGATGTTTTATTTTTGATAAGGACAGAAAACAAACCCAAAGTGGGATTGGATTAATGAATATAAGCCCTTCAAATACTATGCATGAATGGTCATGAGTTGAAAAAAAAGGTTTCTTGATCATAGGGTTTCAAGTAAGCTCTAAATCCCCTGATTTATAAATAGTCTAAAGGGAAGATGGGTGATAGGTGGTGTGAATATTGATGGGTGATATGTATGATAACTTCATGTGAATTAATTTTTCCTTTTTATAGGTTGCCTAAGAATAGTAATAGACAAGTCCATGCCATATGCTAGATATAGACTGATCAATGTGGGAAGTCTACATGTGAAAGTTGATTGTGGCTTCCAACTTATTATGCTACTTGAGAGTCAATTGTGGCTTTAGATTTGTTGTGATATTGGGTTTTTTGCTTTATTTTTTTATATGGGAAGATGGTCAATGTAGTAAGGTTCCAAGAAATTTCTCTACTTTTGACAAAGTTAACTTAGCCATCCTTCAAGGGAGTAGTCTAAGCTTATTGGATTTGTTTAATATTCTTGATAGCTATCCTTCAATGGAGTAGTCTACCTTATATTTGGCAATTTTTATTTTGTTTTTAGGCAACTATCTTTTGAGAGAATAGTATGCAATGCTTAAGATATTGACCCAAGTAGTATTTTAGTATCCAAATTATTTTTAGAAGTAATGTTTTTAGACATGGACAAGTCTAATTAGGTTCAAAGTTTTACCTTTATGAGGGCAACATTTTAACATAAAGAGGTTAATGATATGAAAATGTGTGGTTTTTGAGAGATAATGACCATGGGATTTCATCTTGTTAGAGACAAAAAATATCCATGAGAACCATGCTATGGGTAGAGTTGTGGTACCCACATTTAGGATTAGGCTATGAATGTGATGGTTAATCACATGGTTCTATGTGGTAATAAATTGTCCTCAAAAGGAGAGGAAAAAGATGGGTAAAGGTTAAAATATCATAATCAAAAGATGAGCTTAAGTTAGACAAAAGGAGTGAGCTTGATCCTTCTTTAATATAAAAATAGACACAAATGTGAAGCATTGAGAGGCTCAAGTTTTGGTTTGCCTTTGAGAGAGGACAAATGATAAGCTCTTGATCCATAATTATGGGTAATGATGTAGGGTCTAAGCCAATTGAAATCAAACTTGCCTTGTTTACTCTTTTCCATATTGGTCATGTGTTGGGTTTTATTTTAGGATGAGGTATCTGATATTGAAGTCTCATTGTTTGAGATGCTTGTTATAAGCACATTTGATACACTCTAAATAAATATGGAGGTGGGTAAGGGTTGATAAATGATGTTCATCAAGTAGCTCAAGCTGAGATAAATGGTGTTGACAATAATATTCTTCAAAAATAAGATCTTGCAAAGATATGCAAAGAGAGAGAATTTGGACTTCAAAAGGCAAGAATGCCTCTACTCCAAAGACTAGAGAGAAGGGAGTAACACCCATAGAGGTTCAAATGATAGTATGATAGGCCCATAAGGTGAGTGGGATGTGAAAGTGCCAATCTTGACCTGAAGCATTGACAACTTTAGTTATTATTTTATTAAGGATTTTATTATAAGCTTTCAAATGTCCATTTGTTTGTGGTTGGCAAAGTGAGGAAAAGCTTAAATCAAAGCCGAATACATCACATAAAATTTAGACTTGCTTATTTTTTAAGGATTTTCCATTATCAGTGATGATCTTATGAGGAATGCCAAAGTGGCAGATGATATAATGGTTGATAAAGTCAAAAATCTTCTCTACTTTGGTCAAGATAAGAGGAATAAATTCCACCCACTTGGTGTATTTAGTGGATGTGATGATGGATCTATGCAACTATAAATAATGGGGGTTGATATACCCAATGAGATCGAGCTCCCATTGGCAAAAAGGCCAAAAGTCCTTAGATACCTGGATGCCATTAGTTGGTGCATGATGAAAATTAGCATGTTGTTGACATTTAACACACTTTTTTGCATAATCAAAATAGTCTTGGTTGAGGGTGGGTCAATAATAAACAAATAAAATGATACATTTAGTGAACTCTAGACCACTAAAGTGTTTTCCATAGATCCCATCATGTGTTTCCATAATGTCATGGGAAGCTTCATGGCTATGCAGGCAGTAAATAAGGAGACCATCAAAACCATGTTTGTAAAGGATTCCCCCTAGTATGGTGTAACAAGATGTACTATGAACAAATTTTTTATAGGTATTCCCAGAGAGGTTGGGAGGAATGATGCCTAGGTTGAGGTAGTTGAAAGTTTGGTCATACCAAATGTTGGATGGGGATTCCTCCACACTATTAAATGGTAGGGAGGTCAGATTGGCTATAAGAGGGTGTGGTAAAATGATGAATGGTGACAAATATTTTTGAATTAAAAGGCTAAAAATGGATTTGGGAATCAAGGTAGGCCATTGTATTTGAAAATTTATTGGTAGATCGGGGAACAGATTAGATTAGGTAATGTTTGAATGATGTTAAGAGTTTGTCAACTAAAATTTTATATTTTTACAAGACATAATTATTACATTGATATGATTCATTGACCTAGTTGACCACAAGCTAGGAATCACCAAAGACATGGATTGTCTTAATTCCCAAGTTTAGAGAAGTTCAGAGACCTATCACTAGGGCTTCATATTCAACCATATTATTGGTGTATTCAAAGTCAAGTTTAAAGGAGAGAAGAAGGGGTTTTCCATCAAGAGGAATGAGAATAACTCTACACCCCCTCCTTCTTGGCACTTTGAGCCATCAAATAACATGGTCATTTGGTAGTGTTGTTCCCAAAATCCATCACTCATTTTTGGGGACAACATATCGACTATTTTGGTCCTGCATGCCAAAATTCTCTCTTCCCTTCTCAAAAAATGTTCTGAGCACTCAAATTATTCAATTATTCAAGTTTTTCTAGCTAAGAGACTCACAGGTTCAATGACTTCAATAGGTGAGCTATCATAAAGAAACAAGTTCCCAACACTTAGGCATTTTAAGGTTGGTTCAATGCTAAAGTTCAATCAAAAGACTTATCGGTGGGCTTCAAACAAAAGATTGAACCATTAAACCATTGAACAATTGAACCCTACCTCTAAAGGTTTAAAGGTTCAACGGGTTTAAAGGTTCAACCACATTGATAGACTTAAAGAGTTAAGCACTTCGGCAAGTTTAAAGTTTAAGCTCTTCAAAAATTTCAAACGACTTCAAAGGACTTAAAGAAAAGAAGACTTTGAAGAACAAAAGATTGAACCATTAAACCGTTGAACCTTGAACCAAAAGAGTTCAAAGTTTAAAGGTTAAATGAGTTCAATAAAGTTTGAGAGAATTTAAAGGACCAAAGGATTCAAAGAGCTAAGAAAAAAAGGTTGAACTATTGAACCTTGAACCAAAAGGTTCAAACTTCTAAGGTTCAACAAGTTCAATAGAAAAGAAAAGGATCCAGAAACTTCGAAGGACCAAAGGATTCAAAGAAAGAAAATGAACCGTTGAACTTTGAACCAAAATGGTTCAAATTTCAAAGGTTCAAACATTCAAGGAAGCTTCGAGTGAAGGAAGGAAGTGGAAGATTCCAGAGACAAGTTCGAAGAGATGGTTCAACCGAAGAGGAAAGAAAGTGATTGAGCTAAGAAAGCAATTGAACCAAAGAAGTGATTGAACCAAGGAGCCGATAGGACCGCCTGAACCATTGAACCATTAAAATGATGCACCTCAAAGGTTCAAAGTTTCAATATTAAAATTTGTTTAGATGACCAAGTGGCCAATGACGTCCCTATGGACATAAAATTTAGGGTAATGAAATGCCTATTTATTTTCAAATATTGCACAAAACCTGAAGAGAAAACTCAGTGAATAGCTAAAGAAAGAGTTGAAAGGGCCTACTAAAATCAAGAAGATGGACCAAAAGCTAAAATTGAAATAGGAAAGAGGGAAAGCTATAAGAGATACTAAAATATCTATAAGGGAGTTATTCTAGTAGGTGGAACAGTCCACCAAGTGGACATCAGAGAGCGCGAGCACTCAATAGCATGGCCTATTTTTCTAGATCGAGTAAAGGTGAAGTGGATAGCTACACACATATTAGGAAGAAGACCAGGTGGACCATAATTCAAAAGGAGACATTTGACATGAATTGACATGCCACAGTTAAGGCCGATGCCCTATTTTAGCATGGCCCCTTGACAGAACAAAAAATGCATTCAAGGCATTGAATGTAGCATGGGCCATTCCATGAAACAAAGAACCCAAGTCTTTCTTGGAGTGCTATATATTGTAATCTCTTATTTTATGCAAAGGATATACTTTAGTTATCATAAGCAAAATTCTGCCCAAATTGAAAGGCATTATTGAGACTTTGAGCTCAGATTGTTAATCATATTTCATTATTTGAATGAGAAAGCAAGTGAATTTTTAGACTTTGTGCTGGAATAGCTTGTGTTTTTGAAGAAATTGTTCTTATGTCTATTTCTTGAATGCATTCTTGTCAATTTAATTAAATAAGTAGAACTAGTGGAAGTAACTAGGAAGGTGTCTTGAAGCCAACTGTGGAGAGACTTTGTGTTGCCACAATTGTCTTTAGTGTGTTTGTTTGTTTCTATGTAAAGGATCTTGGGACAACTTTGTGCCCCCATTGTCCTTCGTATTTCACTATTTGGTAGTTGATGTGGAGACTTTATGCTACACCTCATTCTATTGGTTATTTCACCCTATTACATTTACTTATCACTACCAGAAAGAGTTCCTGCTGTTTGCTACAGACCACTTCTAAAAGAAGAGAAGTGCCTTCAGTGTTTTCACCAAAATTATCCTATATTTATGAACATCATCTCTAAAAAAAGAGAGATGGATGGTGTTGTCCTACCATTGAGTGTTATTTTTATCTTATTTATAGTATATTTATAGTATATTAGTACCTCATAGTTATAGGGAACCTCCCCTTGATGAGAGGAGAGATTTGCCTCCTTTTGATGTGGTTGACCTAAACATTTGGCTAATAAATCTCCCTATGCTATGGTTGAAACAACCTATTTTGACCATCAGTTAGCTGGTGACAAAATATTCACCCAACAATGTTTGGTGACTCTGCTGGGGAAGAACACGCAGTTTGAAGCCTCAAGCTTCAAATTGAAGCAGTTCCTATCCTTATCCATTTCAATTTTACAATCTGGTAGCTTCATGGTATACAAGAAGCCAAAGATCTAAAGGTATTGTTGACCCTATATTTGAGTTGGTATAACAAAGTGATTTTGACCTATTTCCTTCTCCATCTCACCTTCAACAAACTAAGAGTTTTCCTCCTATAAAAGTCAAGTCTCAATTACTAGGAAAAGCATCCATTTCTAATGTTAGTAGAGCTTTGTCAATTCATACCCCTTAGACATTTGTTATCCCTCCCTTTAGTAGTCAAATCATGGTAGTTCAAGGCCCTTGGGGTAACTCTTTTGGCCCACTCAATTTAACTCCACCTCCACATGAACTGCCTTGTAGTTCCAAGAAGAATTTCCCCAAGTTATATGGTGATGGGAGAGTTCATCTTGATGATCATATTATAGCCTTCAACATAGCATGTGGCATAATAAGTGTGGAGTATGAAGACATATAAATCAGGATGTTTGTTAAAACATTGTAAGGCACTACTACAGACTAGTTTTATCATTTGCAATCACAAACTGTGACTGACTGGAACACCATCAAAGCCAAATTCAAAACCAAGTTCAAACTTGTAGAAGATGTGCATGCCTTACTAGCCCAACTCACACAAATGAAGAAAGAACCTCATGAACCTATGAGGGACTTCATAGCTAAGTTTGATAAGCTAAGGAACATAATTCCTACCATTGCTTAGCCAATAGCTGAGAATCTCAAATGCTTCTTCATCAACTCTCAGCTTCCCGAAGTGAGTTTCTTGTTGAGATGTGCTAGCCACATAGACCTTGTTGCAGCTCAAGATTTGGCCACTAAGGTGGAAGATGATCTTATCTTGGTAGTAAAGATAAGAAGAGATCTTAACAAAGGCAAATCTTCTTCATCTTATGAATATTCATCTATAGGCACCACTGATCCAATGGTGTAAAAGCTAGCAAATGAGTTGCTAGCTCTCAGAAAGCAAATGACACAAGGGATGTCTTTTATTCCTTCATACTGAAATATACCAAGGAGGACATTCCCCAATCATTCATATCAAGGAAACACTATTAAAAATCAAGGGCAACCAAATCATCTTCCTCCCTTATAGGGGAAACTTGGCATTGAGGCACCTCTAACCAATTTAGCAATCAGATATCTTAAAATAGAATCTGGTTTCTATCTCTAGCCTGAATTGAACCAAGAAGATGATGTTGATGTCTTCACAGAGGGAGAAAAAGAATTAGCTAGTGACTCCAACATTAGTTTCCTAAACTACTAAGATTAACCTAGAAGTAAAAGTGAAGCATTTGATGGGTTATACAATGTATTCACCTGGTCCCAAAACCAGTCAACCCAGTAAGCTGATAAGCAAAAAATAGAGCGAACTCAACCAATAATTTCAATTTCTAAGTGGGGAACCATTCTGCCTTTTCAATCAAATGACTCAATGATCCCTAAAAAAAAGTACCTCAAGTATGCCTTCACCTTCAACTTTAGTTTTATAGATCAGTACCCCCCTCCTAAAAACTAGAAGGATGAACTACCTTCCCCTATTCCTAATTCATTTTAGACATTTGATATAATCGACCATGTCAAGAAAACCAAAATTCTAATGTCTAAATTTGAATTCTTGCAATCTAACCCTGAGCAGTTGGATAAGTTGGTTTAGTGTATAAGGAACAAAACCATCCCTATAGAACCAATTATTCCAAAGGTGACTCTCACATCCACCCAAAATAACATTGTCATTACTCCTATTGCTCCAAGGAGGATAGAACCATTTTATGTCTCCCTACTGATAAATGGACACTAGCTGAATAATTGTATCATAGAATCAGGTGTGTCTGACAATGTCATGCCTGACAAAGTGGTATAATCTCTTGGAATCACACTAACCAATACCTTTGGGAGATGTTTCTCCATGGAGAACAAATAAGTGCCACTACTGGGATAAATCAAGGATGCCCAATTTGCATTTGTGACATTCCTAGACAAGAGAATTAAGATGACAGTCCTGGTGGCTAACATCCTAGCCTCATAAAACATTCTTCTTTGGTGAAATTTCTACAAGGATGTTGGTGGAAAGTTAAGTATGGACCTATCTGAAGCAAGGATCCTGATCAAAGGCATCATGCAGAGATTGCTCCCTGAGAAGGAGGCAAAATACATTGTCACTCAAACATCAGTGCCTGAAGCTCAAATTCTATTTGAGTCTTCAGGCATGGGTAATTACTTCCTAACTACAGAGGATGTTCCTATCCTAATTGATGAAACTTATAAAGATGACAATCTAAAAATTGGTTCAGACAAAACAATAGAAGACTTAATAAAGCACAGTGCAAGCCCAGAGGAATCCTCCCCTCCAAATGAAGAAAAATCTAAGGAAAGGTCAGTTTTTGATAATGTGTGGATTCTCAAATTTGATGGCAGCTATTCTTCTATTGATTCTAGAGCCAAGATTGTTCTAATATCTCCTTAAGGAGATATTTTTCCTTCTTCATACAATTTTTAGTTCAACAACACTAACAACATTGCTGAGTACAAATCTATGTTACTCGAGTTGAAGGTTGTTCAATACAAGGGCGTCAAACTCCTTCACACCAAAGGAGATGCTAAGCTAGTGTTTTTCTAGGTGAGGAACCTATACCAAACCAAAAGTGAGAGATTACACCATTACCACAATCTAGTTTGGGATCAAATTGAAAGATTTGATGCTTTTAGTATCTCTACAATACCCAAGGAATTCAATGACCGAGCTGATGCATTAGCTATTTCTACAACTCTCTTGGTTCCTCAACTAGATTTTAAGGGAGATAGGTACACTATCAAGCTATTCTTTTGACCAAGTGTGCCTGACAATGCCAATCATTGGTAAGTGTTCAATGACAATAACCAAATCATCACCTTTTTAGAATAAAAAGATAACTTTGAACAGCTTCACTTCGAAGGCAGTGAGCCTAAAAAATGTAAATTAGCTCAAGAAATAGGTTCAAACTCAGGGGAAGATTTCTTGCAACTCAAAGGGAATAAAATCCCAAAATGACTGGTTTCCCTTGAGAAACTATTTGATAAGCATGATAGGTTCATCAAATAGAAACAAATGGATTCAAGCTCCTCCCAGGAGTTTGATCAAATAAATTTGGGTACTAAGAACAATCCCAAGATGGTGAACATCAGGAAGTGCTGCACTCCTGAGGAGAAGCTCAAATTTATTGCCCTACTTTTCCATTACATAGATGTTCTAGCATACTCCTATGGTGATCTAAAGTCACTCAGACTTGAAGAAAATTTCCATGAAATTCCTCTCAAGAGTGATTCAGTGCCTTACAAGTAGAAATCCTGGCAGTATAATCTAAAGATATTAGGTACTATTCTGTCTGAAATATAGAAAATGTTGAATTCTAGAATAATTTTCTCAATCCATCATTCCACATGGATTGCAAACATAGTTCCTATGAGAAAAAAGAATGGCAAAATTTGCCTCTGTGTGGACTTTAGAAATTCAAATCAGTCATCCTTAAAGGATAACTACCCTCTGCCCATCATGGACCAAGTTCTTCAGACAGTGACTAGTTCAGAGATGTTATCAATGCTAGATGGTTTCTTAGGGTACAATCAAGTGGAAGTCGATGAAGCAGACCAACATAAGATGACCTTCACCATGCCTTGGGGCACCTTTGCATATTGAAGAATGCCATTTGGTTTGATAAATGCTGACACCACTTTACATAGAGCAATGGACCTTGATTTCAAAGATTAAATGGGTAAGTTCATGGTGGTGTACCTTGATGATTTAAAAAACTTTTCCAAGCATTATCCTGATCATGTGTGCCATTTGTAACAAGTGCTGAAATAATGTCGCCAGAATGGCATTTCTCTAAATCCTAAGAAGTTTGTTTTTAAGGTAATAGAAGGGAAACTTATTAGACACATTATATCCTAAGAAGGCATAAAGATTGACTCAGAAAGAGTCAAATCCATCCAAGAGCTTACTCTACCCACAAATAAGGTTGCAGTTCACTCTTTCTTTAGAAAGGTGATTTTTTTACAAAGGTTCATTCTTGAGTTCGTTGAGAAGAATCACCACATTGTGAACATGATGAAGGGAAGGACCAATTTTAGTTAGACTGAAGAAGGCAAATTGGCATTTTAAGACATCAAGACAACTATCACCCATGCCCCAATTCTAGTTTGTCTAGATTATACCAAAGATTTCACAATGTACATTTATGCTTTTGAGCACACACTTTTAGCAATTTTGGTTCAAAAAAAAATGAAGGTGTGGAATATCCTATATCCTTCATGAGTTTTCCTCTCAAATCTCATGAACTAAAATATTCAAATCTGGAGAAGCATGCTTATGCAGTGGTAAAGGTAGTAAAGCACTTCCATTTTTACATCTTGAATTCACACATTATTGCCTTGGTTTCTGATACAATAGTCAAATCCATATTAACTCAATAAGAGTTTGGAACTAAAAGGGGTAATTGGATTGTGAAAATCTAGGAGTTTGATCTAGTTATCAAACCAACAAAGCTTGTATGGGGAAGGGGCCTTTGCCAATTGATTGTTGATAATATACTAAAAGAAATAGGGCATGAAGGAATAGAGGTTGAAAACCCACCAACAGTCCTCTTTGTCACCACTATGAATGAGTGGTATTCAAATATTTCTCATTTATTTACCTATAGTGAGTACCCTACTCACCTATCTTGTAAAGAAAAGAGGATTGTTAATTTAAAAGCTACCAATTTTATCTTGTGGGACAACGGTCTGTATAAGAGGAACCTCGATGGGGTGTTCCTTCGCTGCATGGATAAAGAGTAGTAGAACCAACTTTTTGAGTCCTTCCATAATCTAGCCTATGTAGGACATTTTTATGTGCCTGTAACTACCCATAATATTCTATGAGCTAGGTATTACTAGCATACTCTATTTCAAGATGTATATAAATGGGTACAAAGATGTGAACTATGCCAATAGTTCATTGGAAAACCCAAGTTAGCTACTTTACCTCTTAAGCTAGTGGTAATAGAAGAGCCATTTCAATAATGGGGAATCAATTTTATTGGTGTTATAAACCCATCTTCAAGCATTGGACATGATTATGTCCTCACAGTGACAGATTACTTCACCAAATGGGTGGAAGCTATTCCAGCCAAGCATGCTACTTCAGAAGTAGTATGCAATTTCCTCAAGGAAAACATCATTTCCAAATTTGGGGTCCCAACCAAGATTGTGACAGATAATATAGCCTATTTCTCTTCCCATGAGATTACTTAGTTCTATTTTTATTATGGGATTACCCTCTCCAACTCCTCTAATTATTTTTCACAAGGGAATGTCCAAGCAAAATTGAGCAACAAGAACCTGGTGACCATCATCAGGAAGCTGGTGGATGACAACCAAAAAACATAGCATAAAGCATTAGTTAATACTTTATGGGAAGATATAATTACACCCAAGAGGGTGATAGGTATGTCACCATTATAAATTTTTTATGGTCTCAATGCAAAGATACCAATCACCCTAGAATTCCTAGCAATAAAATTGGCAAAGGTGGTTGAAGATCAGACATATGAAAGCTCCATCGACAAAAGGATCATGTGCTTGACTAAGCTGAATGAGAAGTGAACTATGGTGGTAGACTAAATCATTGCACATCAAAGTTTGGTGAAGAAGCTCTTCAACCAGAAAGCAAAAACCTATGATTTCCAAATTGGAGATCAAGTTCTGTTATGGGACAAGAGAAGAGAACTGAAGGGAATGCATGGGAAATTTGATTCCCTATGGAGAGGCCCATTTGCTATTCATCAGCTCAATGGTGAAAATAGTTTCTTATTGAAGTATCAAGATGGCATGCCATTTTCATTTCCTCACAGTGGGAAATATTTGAAGCACTTTAATTCTTGAAGTATCAGATAAGTCTAGTTGTACATTTGTATATTTGTATAGTCTTTAGTTCTATTTTTTGTTATTCATTTTCATTTATTTTTGGCACCTTTCTTTTTAGGTAGCATGACTCCATAGCCCAATGGCATACTTAAAGGCCCTAGATATTCTATATTCTACTCCCTTCGATTGTTTTTACAATTGATGAAAGTTCCCCAACTGGAGCTAGCTGTTATTCCCAAAATCTGTCACTAATTTTTGGGGATAACATATCAACTATTTTGGTCCTACAGGCCAAAATTCTCTCTTCCCTTCTCAAAAAATGTTCTGAGCACTCAATTTATTTAATTATTTAATATTTTATAGTTAAGGGACTTGTAGGTTCAACAGGTTCAATGACATTAATAGGCGAGCTCTCACAAAGAAACAAGTTCCCAACACTTAGGCACTTCAAGGCTGGTTTAACACCGAAGTTCAATCAAAAGACTTATCGGTGAGATTCAAACAAAATATTGAACCATTGAACCATTGAACCCCACCTCTAAAGGTTTAAAGGTTTAATGGGTTCAAAGGTTCAATGACATTAGTAGACTTAAAGATTTAAGTGCTTCAACAAGTTTAAAGTTCAATTGCTTTGAAAAGTTTAAACGACTTCAAAGGACTTAAAGAAAAGAAGACTTCAAAGAACAAAATATTGAAGCGTTGAACCTTGAACCAAAAGAGTTCAAAGTTCAAAGGTTTAATGAGTTTAATAAAGTTTGAGAGACTTTGAAGGACCAAAGGATTCAAAGAGCTAAGAAAGAAAGGTTGAACTGTTGAACCTTGAACCAAAAGGTTTAAAGTTTTAAGGTTTAATGAGTTCAACAGAAAAGAAAAGGATCTAAAAAATTCAAAGGACCAAAGGATTCAGAGAAAGAGAATGAACCATTGAAATTTGAACCAAAATGGTTCAAATTTCAAAGGTTCAAAGGTTCAAAGAAGCTTCAAGTGAAGGAAGGAAGTGGAAGATTCCAGAGACAAGTTCGAAGAGATGGTTACACTAAAGAGAAAAGAAAGTGATTGAACCAAGGAAGTGATTGAACCAAAGAAGCAATTGAACCAAGGAGCCGATAGGACCATCTAAACCATTGAACCATTGAATAAATGCACCTCAAAGGTTCAAAGGTTCAAGGTTTAAAGTAGTTCAAATGACCAAGTGACCAATGACATCCCCATGGACGTCAAATTTAGGGTAATGAAATGCCCATTTATTTTCAAATATGGCACGAAACCTGAAGATAAAACTTAGTGAACAGCTAAAGAAAGAGCTAAAAGGGATTATTGAAGGAAAGAAGATGGAATGAGAGCTCAAATTGAAATAAGAAAGAGGGAAAGCTATATGAGATACTAAAATATCTATAGGGGAGTTATTCTAGTAGTTGGAATAGTCCACCAAGTGGACATCAGAGAGTGTGAGCACTCAATAGCGTAGCCTATTTTTATAGATCGAGTAAAGGTGAAGTAGATAGCTACACACATATTAGGAAGAGGACCAAGTGGCCCATACTTTAAAAGGAGACATTTGAGATGAATTAACATGCCATAGTTAAGGTTGATGCCCTATTCCAGCATGGCCCCTTGATAGAACTGAAAATGCATTTAAGGCATTGAATGCAGCATGGGCCATTCCATGAAACAAAGTGCCCAAGTCTTTCTTGGATTGATATATATTTTAATCTCTTATTTTATGAAAAAGATATCTTTTGGTTATTAGAATCAAAACTTCACCCAAATTGAAAGGCATTACTGAGACTTTGAGCTCAGATTGTTAATCATATTTCATTATTTGAATGAGAAAGCAAGTGACTTTTGAGACTTTGTGCTACAATAGCTTGTGTTGTTGAGGACATTTTTCTTATGTCTATTTCTTGAATGCATCCTTGTCTATTTAATTAAATAAGTAGAACTAGTGGAAGTAACTAGGAAGGTGTCCTGAAGCCAACTATGGAGAGACTTTGTGCTACCACAATTGTCTTTAGTGTGTTTGTTTGTTTCTGTGTAAAGGATCTTGGGATGACTTTGTGCCCCCATTGTCCTTCATATTTCACTCATTGGTAGTTGAGGTGGAGACTTTGTGCTACACCTCATTCTACTGGTTATTGTGTCATGTTACATTTACTTATCACTACTAGAAAGAATTCTTGTTGTTTGTTGTAGACCACTTCTGAAAGAAGAGAAGTGCCTTCAGTGTTTTCACCAAAATTCTCCTATGTTTGTGAACATAATCTTTGAAAAAAGAGAGATGGATGGTGTTGTCCTACCCCTGAGTGTTATTTTTAGCTTAATTATAGTATATTAGTACATCATAATTATAGGGAACCTCCCCTTGATGAGAGGAGAGATTTGCGCCCTTTTGATGTGGTTGACCTGCACATTTTGGCTGATAAATCTCCTTATACTATGGTTGAAACAACCTATTTTTCCCATTAATTAGCTGGTGACAAAATATTCACCCAATAGGTAGGTTATGCCATCCTCTTGAAAAAGAGTCATAATAGACTCACCCAAAAAGGCAAGAGGAGGTGGTTGGTTGTTTAGTAAAGGAGCTTTGTCTAATTGGTCAACAATGACCCACCCTTTAATTAAATTCTATTGGAGGAATTCAAGGTCAAATTTAGATAGGAGCATGAGCCATTTAGACACACTAATTTTGGTATAGTTTAGAGTGCATGTACTTGAGTGGGTTGGTATTAGTTATGACATAGGTTTTGTGGTTAAGAAGGTAGTGACAGAGTTTGGTGGCCATGAAGGTCAGTGCTAAATAGATTTTCTTGGTATGTGTATACCAAGTTTCATATTCTACAAGCATGTATCTAATGTAGTATATGGCTTGATCTTTGTGTTTTTCATCTCGATGAGCCAATATTACCCCTAAGGAATGGTTGATGACAAAGATATATAGGTAAAAGGGGTGGTTATCCTTAGGAGGGGTGAGGATAGGTGGTGACAAAAGGTACTATTTGAGTGAATTAAAGGATTTTTGATAATAATTTTTCCATTTGAAAGAGACATCCTTATTTAGAAGGTGATGGAAAGGTTGGCACTAGTCTAAAAGTTGGGAAATGAAATGATGAATGGATTGAAGTTTTACCTACAAGTTATGGAGATGCTTAAGGTTGGTTAGAGGAGGCATGTCCAAAATTGATTTGACTTTAGTAGGGTCTATTTTGATTCCATAAAAAGAGATGATAAATCCAAGAAGATTTCTTGAAATGACCCTAAAAATGCATTTCTTGGGATTAAGGTGAACATGATAACAGATGAGGCATTCAAATATGATCATAAGAACAGTCAGTTGATATTCTTGAAGTTTGGATTTCTTGAGAAGGTCATCCACATAGTCTTCTATGATCTTATGGATGATATGGCATGTTGGTAGGTTTCACCAATGTTATTTAACCTGAAAGGCATGGATCTGTAGCAAAAGGTTCCTCAAAGGGTGGTAAAGGTGGTTTTTTGATAATCTTCAGGAGCAATCAAGATATTATTATAACCCAAAACCCCATCCATGAGAGATAACATCTTATGGCTAATTGTAAGATCAATAAGCTGGTCAATTCTAGGTAGAGAAAAGTCATCCTTGGGTTATGCAAGGTTAAGGTCATGATAATCCACACAAATTCATAGACCCCTAATGACTTTGGTGATAGGTATGATATTTGAGACCCATTGGGGGTAATCAGTGGGTTGAATGAAGTTTACAGATAGGAGAGATTGAATCTCTTCTTTGATGAGAAGGGATATGTGAGGATGCATGCATCAAATTTTCTATTCAATAGGCTTGGCATCATGATGAGTGACTATGTTATGGGTAGCAATGATGGGGTTAATCATAGGCATATCACTATAAGACCAAGTAAATGCTATGATGTGGTCTTGGAAGAAAGAGGAAAAGTCCCAAAGTTTCTCAACATTCAGTGATTGACCCAATTTGATAATGCAAGGGTTATCTAGAGTTCTTAAGTTGATATCCATGATGGATTCATTTGACATGGTTGAGGCCTCATGAGGAAGGGATTTGTTGATAGAACAATCCCCTATACCAAGGTAGGTAAGAATGGAATCATCATCCTTATATTGGATGGTGTTGATGGTAAGAGAATCATTCTCTACCATTTCAAGGTATATAAGTGGAAGGACTTTGATTTGGCCACCTTTTTGGTAGATGAGAGGGCCTAAAATAATGGTATTGACTAGAAAAAATTTTAGGGGGGATGATGCCAAGATCTTCAGGTAGGGAAAGTGGTTTGATTGGTGAGGATGGAATATCTTCCTCCATGGTGGCAATGGGTTTGAGTGAATTGGTGGGTTCTTCAAGTGGTTCATACATAATTAAAAATGAGTCATGAGGTTATAAATTTTTGATATGGGGTAACTCATGAGGCCCTTGTTCATAGAGACCAAGGCCAAATCCTTTCCAAGCACATCTATGAAGATAAAACTTTGTAAACTCTAGTTTGCTAATATAGGAAAAGTTAGAGGTAAATGGTTGGATGGATGAAGAAGTGGTAGGGGTTAGAAGTGGCTGATCAAGTCCCTTATAATAAATTTTATTTTATGGTTAGGGATCCCAAAGGAGATGATGGTTCTAATGTTAGGGTCATAAGAAGGGTCATGTATGAGATTCCCATATTCTTGGGGAGTAGAGAAGGCATCCAGGGCTAAGAGTCTATATTCCCTAAGTGAAATACATTGGAATGTGGTTGCCATGGGGTTATCTAAAATAATTTGGGAAGAAGGGATAGATGAGCTAGTAAAAACTTTATAAACATTTGGTGTGGAAGTGTCATGGGTTTTCGTTGGTGGGGTTGCATCATTAGAAGATAGTTGTGATATGGATGAAGGAGGAAGAAGGACATAATTATACCAATATGTCATATTTTAAGATTTGAAAGGTCTAGGGTCAACCTAGATAGTCAAAACTTGCCCTTCATGTTCAAATTTGACACATTGATGTAAGGTGGAAGGGACACAACTCATGGTATGAATCCAAGGGTACTCGAGTAAAACATTATATTAGAATTATCCTTATATAATATAAAAAAGTTTGAGAATGATATGGGGCCCTAAAAAAATATGGAGGACAATTGTGCCCAAGGTAGTAGCCATGGTATCATTAAAAGAATGAAGGAACATTGTACTTTCAAACATGATGTTTATAGGTAATTAAAACTGGTCATAGGCATGGGAGGAGGTATTATTGATGATGGATCCTCCATCAATCATCACCCTTTTGATGTAGGCTTGATTAATGTATGTTTTAATGAAGAGGGGGGATCAAGATCCTCTAGATAAATAAAAGGTATTTATGAATTTTTGAAGATGACAAGGTTAGAAGTTTGAAGGGTACCAACAAATGTAGCTAGAGGTTAAGGGTCATTGGGTTGGAATTTTATGGATTGTAAAGCTTCTATGAGTGCTTGGTGGTGATGGGGAGAGATAAAGACTAACTCATACAAACTCATTTTCATTGAGTTTGGTGAAGCTGCTTGAGGATAGCTTTTTGGATGGATATTGCATATGAGTTAGGGTATGTAGGGTTAGATGGGGAGGCACCTAAGATAAACACCCTAGGTTTTTTTGATGATGGATATGGTTGGGTATTTTTGGCTTGAGATTTTTGGGAGGGATAATTCCAAGGAATATACATATTATCCTTCCCTTTATCCTTCTATTGTGATCTTATGACCACATTGATTGTATGGATAACAAGAGAGGTTGAATTAATTGAGTTTTATGACTCACCTTTATTCTTAGGTGAAGGTGGAGTGGGTAGGTGTTGGGTAAGTATGGTTGTTATTTAGGTTGGTAATGGTGGCATAGGAGGTTCATCTATTAACAGATCATCCTCATCATGAAGCTAATGGATAAGAGTTTGGAGAGATTTACAGTTCTCTATGTCATGGCTAGGTGTCCTATGATATAAGAAAATAAAATTGTCATTGAACCATGATGGTTTAGGACATTAAGGGTTGAAAGGTTTTATGGGTGGTAAGGCCAAGGAAGAGGTTCACAACAAACTTTTTAGAATGGTTGAATAGGACTTGACTAAAGGTGGTAAAGATTTAGCATATTTTTATTTGTGTGTTGAGGTAGAAGGTTTTTTGGATGTGGGTTTGGTGATAGGTGTCTTAGATAAGGTGGTATGCATTGATGGTTTTGGTTTAGGAAAGATGGTTGATGAGCTAGAGGCAAAGGATGAAAATATAGGTAACTTAGGAATCATTATTGTAGTGAGGAGAGGTGTCTTAGAAAACAAGTATGAAGGTGTGACCAACAAAGGTGGTGGGGTTTTAGTAAAAATAATGGGCTTCATGCTCAAGGTAGAGGGATGAGGACCCAAAATAGAGGGCAAGTTTGAGGGAGTTAAAATTTGGGGTTTTGGTCCTTTTGGTGGTTTTACCTCTTTGATTGATTTGGTTGCCAATTTTGAAGATGGTTTGGTTACTTGGGTCTTATTTTTAATGGTTAAGCCCTTAGGTGGAGGAGAATGAATAGTTCCTTTATTTTTGTCTTGGTTTTTGATAAAAGGTTCCAAAATTAGAGGTTGGGTGGATGAAGTTATCTTCTCTTGTGAGCTAGCTTCTAAAAAGGGAGTGGATGGTTCTATGATAATGGAGGCAAGTGTGGTATCCTCTAATGGAGGTGTGGGTATGGTGGTTTCTTTTGTTTGGGTGTCTACATGAATATAAGGTAGTTTCTTCCCTTTTATTAGGGGGATGGGGAAAGGGGTTGTTGAGATAATGTTTTATTCAATAATGGGTTCATTAGTAACCATATTAATAGTATCTACCTCATGGAATGGTTTTAGTTTATTTTCATGAGAAGGGGTGGAAGGAGAATGATTAGGAAAAGACTTGCAGAATATGTCAAGGGCCTAATTTAGTGGTGCATTGGGATTGTCCAATGTAAGCTCCCCCTTATGAATGAGGTATTAGACAAGGTATTTGAACGTGTTGTACCTATTGATGTCATGTCTTATGACTCGATGAAAGGTGCAATGGTCATTCTCATTATATCAACCTGATATGGGGTGAGAAGCATCAAAATATTAGGGTGGTTTAATTGGTGGAAGTTGGATGATATTGGATTTTAGTAAAATTTTCAAAATATAAGGATAGAGATCCCCAAGTGGAGTTAATTGCCTATGATTATTAAAAGTTTGGTTCTTTTGGTTTTAGTTTGAATAATTAGAGGAACCAAAAATTTGATTCTTTAGGTTATGTTGGTTGGTAGATGGTGGTAGTGCAGCTTTGAGGATAATGGTGTTGGTAGTTACTTGTTTTTAGTGTTGGGATTGGTTTGGTTATTTGGTTTGGAAGAAATGGGATCATTAGGTTTGTAATTTGAGTTCTTGCTCTTTAAATTTAACCTTCCTTTATCAATGGCTCTATTCTCTAGTTTACAAGCCATGGAAAAAGATTCATCAAAAGTTTGAAAGCTTTGGACATGCAATGTGGATGAAATATGTTTTACACATGCCCAGGTGAAGAGCTCTATAAGTTCAAGTTGAGGAAATGAAAAGGAAAGTTGGTGGATTAGGATCCTCTAATGAGACATAAAATAAAAAATAGATTCATCTTTGAATTTTTGAATAGAGTAGAGGTTGGTAGTATAAAATTTCTTGGATATATTGATCAAAAAGTGATCTAAGAAATTTTGGGTTAATTGAGTGAAAGAGAGGATGGAATGTTTGGGTATGGCACTATACCAATCAAGTAGCATGAATGCCTAAATTCTCTTAAATATTATTAAGGGTCTTATTTACTATTAAAATTGGTAAATTTTAGAAGTTCCCACTAGGCCGAATAAGGTCTAATGGGGACCAAAGGGTGAATAGTATCATTGCATATTTGATCATAGGAAAAGAGATTATGGGATCTAGATATGGATGACTCAATGTTATTCATATTATCCATGATCAACTTCATAAAGTTTGCTTGAGGTTGTTAGGATGTGTGGTTATATGGTATGTTTTGTTGAGGTTGGGCAATGTGTGAATAACTAGTAGATGGTTGAGATGACTCCATGTATTGGTATGTGGTATTTGGAGGTTCGGTGGAAGATATATATTGGTATGTGTATGTTAATGGTTGGGTAGAGGTGGGTTATTGTATAGTGGGCATATGCCCTTGTGAGTTATGATGATAGCTAAAGGTTACATGTTGGGTCGGGGTGGTAGTTGGGTTAGTGGCTGATGGAAGGGTGGTGACTCTTGTGTTGAATAGTGGTAAAATGGATGGTATGGACACCATAAGGCTTAGAATTGGAGTATTTTTTTATGGATTGGAGGTAACTAGAGTAAAATGGGTAGCGTTAGAGGTAGGCACTCCTATTACGAGGGAGTGGTAGTTTGTGTTGGTGGGTTAGTTTTGAGGGAGTTGTTGGTTGATGATAACATTTGGGAAACTAAATGTTATGTAGTTACTATGGTAGTGGAGGTATTACCCATGAGTTGGAGAGGCATGCCAAAAGGTAGATTTATGGGTGGGGTCAAAACTAAGAATTGGTAGGACATGGTTCTTAGGTAGTGTTATAAGGCTACATGATGGTTGTTTAGGAAAGTGATAAAATATGCATCTCCTAGGACTACTCGATTAGGAATTCTCAGAGAGTGAGGGAAGTATGTGGTTTCATAAATGTGTTCCATGGATGAAGAGGTAGAAGCTGGTAATGGTTGATTTGGTGGTGGGTTTTGTTCCTTGAGGTCTTTTTATTGTTGGTGAGTGAGAACCATATGAGAAGATAAGAAAAGGATGATACATTTTCACACCTCAAATAAATAGAAATAAAAAGACTCAAGGAAAAAAATGCATTCACTAAGAGTGTGTTAAATCCTAGGATTATTTTTAATCTCTCTTTTGGCTTATGCTTTAGAAAAGTGTGAAGAGGAAATTGTCTTGAATAGGTCCTAAACAGTGTAGTCTATGTTTGGTTTCGAGTCATGTTTAGGCACTCAATAGAAGTTTGTATTGGTCTAAGTATGTGTCTTGATACTTGGGTCTTGCTATCCTCATGTCACAATCTTGCATCTAGTTCTAGTGCTTAGCCAATATCTACTGATTTCTAGAGTTTATACTCAACCAGAGAACTAAGTTGGTTATCCCTTTGGTGTTTAAATCCAAGTAAGATAACTGGGAAAGGGTAAGGTGATCCTCTAGGTGATGAAATCCTATTCAAGTCTTATTTAAATTGTTTTTTTATGTTTTTTTTTGCAAGTGGTTTGGGTTTTGTAACGTTTATGAACTATGATTAATTCATAATGCTTTTCATTAAACTAGGTGAGCTAAAATCAAGAAAGTAGTTAATGGATGCACTCAATTTTAACCAAAAGATTTTTTTTGATTTATTTTAATGAAGAAAAAAATAAATAAAATTAACCTAAATGAAACATGAAATTTCAATCCTAATCCTATGATGCATGCTCTTTTCTTTCTTTTTAGAAATACAATAAAATTTAATTTTCTAAAAAATGCAACTAAAACTTTTTTTTCCTTTTTTTTGTAAAGAAAGAAGCTTAATTTTATAAGAATTAATTTAAATTAATTTCACTAATGAAATTATAAATTTACTAAAACATATAAGAACTAAATAAAACTAAAGGGTCCCACTAGGTGTGCCAAAATGTTTCTGTCTAATTTTCACTTTTTCATAGATGTGAAAAGAAGAAACTAGTTAAGAAGGGTATGGAAGAATAGCTATTGAATATGCACACATTGAATATAATTGATTGTGGAGAGATCCTCTTTGGCTCAGGAGGATGACATATAAATAATAAAACACTAAAATAAACTTGTTTGTTATACAAGTAGATGGGTGGATTGCCTAGCACGAGCTAGATCCTAGAAGTAAAAGCTTTCTAAGAGGTTGCCAATCCACCTTCTTTAAAACACTGAAGTGGAAATGATAAAATAAATATATTTACCTTAAATTAATTTAAAAATTAAAAAAATATAGAAAATGACATCAAATTAATTGAGAAAATTAGATGCTTTGCTAAGTTAACCAAAATGAAGCAACTAGTTTGATTATACTAATGCTAAAAATTGGTTAAGGCAAGGTTGTGGTTTTGGGTTTGGTAATTTGATGAGGGTCAAAAAAATGGTTTAGTTTGGGTTGATTGAGATAATAAAATGAGAGGAATGGATGGTTTAAAATATAAAATAGAAATTAACTAGGGTAGCAAAGGGATGAGGGGGAAAAGAGGGTGAAGGTCGCAAAGGTGCAAAGAGGGCAAATGAAGTAAATATAATTACAATGGCAAAGGTGGTAAAAGAGGTGAATGGATTAAGATGGAAAGTGGATTAAGGGGTATAGTTAAAGGTAATGAAAGGAAGGACTTAATTAAATAAATTTAAAAAAAAAAAAAAAAAAGGGTTACCTTGAGGCTTGTTGATGTGGTTAATGTTGTTGATGATGTGATGAAGGAATCTTATGGAAATTTCAGCATAGCTTTGTTGCTTTGAATTATTTTCCTCCAAGATGTGTATGAAATCCAAAGTTATGACATCCTTAAAATACTTTCAACAAGATGTTAATAACTAAATACTAACTTCCAACTTAACCTTGGGTGAAGGAGAGGGGGGGTATTTATAACATTTATTGTCAAGAACCATGCCAAAAGAGGGATTAGTAGAAGTATGGCACCATTTCCCATGTGGTGCATGAATGAGTCAAAGTATGAGCATTGTGGGATTTACACATTGATCATGTGTCTCCCATTTAGATTAGTGTGTCTCCCACCTTGCACATGAGTCCAATTTTGAATGAGAATCATGCACATGGGTCTAAATGAGTCAAAAAGACTTTTTACCACCCTTTCTTGTCTTCATCCAAGCACTTAAAGAGATGCCCCAAAAAATGTGGTGCCATTTTCCATGTTGGTGCATGAATGATTAAAAATATGAGAGTGGTGAGATTATTACCTTGATCATTGGTCTCCCTTTGGGTTGGTGTGTCTCCCACCTTACACATGAGTCCAATTTTAAATAGAAATCATGCACATGGGCATAAATGAGGTTAAAAGACTTTTAACCACCCTTTCTTGTCTTCATCCAAGCACTTAAAAAAATTCCCCAGAAAATGTGGTGTCATTTTACATGTGGGTGCATGAATGAGTCAAAATATGAGGCTGTTGGGATTCCCACCTTGATCATGGGTCTCCCATTTGGGTTAAAAAGTCAAAAATGGGTGGATATAGTGCCCTTTGTCTTTCCCAAAGCATTAAAGAGGTGGGTATCCAATTTTGAAGGACAATTTCATGTGTGAATACAAAATACATGTTGAATGATGGCCCCGTAAGGGGATTTTTTCCATATTTCAAGGGGAGACCCTTGTGATTCTTAAATGTGGTCATTAAGAACCTTGAGAAAGGATCCCAAGTGGGGTATGATGTCCCACATCAAGCCACCTCACTTCTAAGCCATGTCACTTTCCATATCACCTCCAAAATCACCTTCTATGTTAGTTTCTGTGTCACATTACATGTCACTTTCCATGTCACTTTTCATGTCACATGTCATGTCACTTGCTATGTCACCATGAATAGTGATAGTAGATCCCACAGTGAACAGTGATAGTGAATAGTGATTTCAAATAGTATTTTTAAATAGTAATATATGAATAGGAGAATAGTTATTTGGTTAGGTTAAGATAGGTTGGCTAAGGTTTAATAAGGTTTAGGGGGTATTTAGGGGGTTTTGAGGCATTTAGTCATCAAAAACTATAAGTGTGCACTTTTCTAGTGTCTACATATGGATAGGAGCATTGCAATTGGATGGCAGAGCAATTCATTCTTGTTCTTGGAGATAATTAGTGTTCAAAAAATAACATAGATGTAATATTTTTAGGTTATATTTTCCTTTGCTTATTTACTCTATGGATAGTGTAGGAGATTTCAATATAATATAAAAACCATTGTATGTCTTCTCTTCATTAAAACCCTTATCTCAATAGATCAAAAAGATAAATTCAATCACATGGTAAAAAGGGGTTAGTAGTTTAAGTTGTTCTTTATCTCAATACCCACTATGTTTAGCACTATTTACATACCAATACTCTGAAGAGGGATCAAACTCCATGTAGTTCTCCCATGCCATGGCGGTGTTTGTGAAAGATTGGTGTAAAATGCTAGATGTTGGTGAAATCTTGGTGTGATTAAGTGCTTAAACCATGAATTTTGACCTTGGGAGTGTATTCAAAATTTAGATCATGGAAATTAGGGTTGTGTGTAATAAGAATAGGGAAAAATAGGTAAATTTATTTCAATGTGAAATTATAATTTTAGTGATTTTCAATGTGGAAGCTTCTTGTGTGAACAATGATTTAAAATGTGGCTTTATAGTGGTATTTTTGGAATTATTTTAGATTGGGATTTCTGAAATTATGGTTTTAGCCTTTCATGAATTTTTAATTTTTTAAATTAGCCATAATTTTATGGGATGACACTGCTAGTAAAACTAGATAATAATGGGGAGTGTTATTGTCCAAATAGGGTGCTATTTTCCAAAGAGTAATAAATGATAAATTGGAAGTGTAGATCAGTATAAAAGTGAGATTAGGATAATTAGGAAGTTGGATAGAGACATTTTGATGTAATGTTTTTTAATTATAAGAATGATTCATCCATGCAAAAAGTGGTCAAAAGGCTCCATAATAGATCATGAGGTAAGTGTGTAAAAAGGGTGGTCAAAAGTGCATTGTTTTAGATTAAATGTTAATTAATGTGTCTACACCAAATTTTAGGAATGTAAAGTTTAAAATAAATAAATAAATTAATCTTTAATAAAAAATGCATTTATATGATTTAAGTTATATTCACAATTTATACAAAGTGGTGGTCATCATTTCTTATCATTATTTATTAAAATATGACATTGAGGGGTTTTACCCTATGGATTTAAAGCCACACTTCTCCCTAAAATGCAAGATCACAATAGTGGTTCTCTCATGCATCATTGGTACACCTAACTATGATGGTCACCACCTAACCCACTTCATCAAACCTACACTTTTCACATGGTCACATGGGTGACCTCTGACCTATCATTTGGGTGCCTTAAAAAATAGGGTTCATCCACCTTTATAAGGTACTTGTCAATCTATAAATCACCCTATAGATATAAAAAACTAAAAAATTAAAAACAAAGAAATCGTAGGTCCTAAATTCATGAAATGAAAAGAAAGAGGTCCTAAAACATACAAAAATTCATATGAAATTTATTTAGGCACTCTCATGACTCATTTGATTTTCAATACGATTACACAAAAATTAAGAAAATTATAAAGGAAATTAGGCAATTTCAATAGTTAAATTTTTAAAAATCATAACAATTAAACCATATATCCTAAAAATAAATCATAAAATGTAGTAGAACCATGATTAACCCTATTTTTCACTAAAATTAAAATTTGTAAAAAATGATAATTTTAAAATTATATAAGTGAAATTAGCCTTTATTAGGCTTACTAAAACTCATTTAAACAAACAACATGAAGCAAGATGTTAAATTTATTTATTGAACTAATATGTAAAATAGTAGATGATTTTTTTTACCAATTTACATCTTGATTCAAATCATAATAATTATATTTTATGACATTTACTATTTCTTATTTCAACTAACACTTTAATAAAGACTAATACATGGAAACACATAATGATTACATCATATTTTACCCTCCTATTTCACATTTATTAAAATAATATTACATAAAAATGGCTTGAAACCATCTAATTATCCTTTTATTATCATTTAAATTTAAAAATCCACAAAAGATAAAATTAAACTCCAAGCAAACTCTCGAGTGTAGCTGTGAGGCTAAGGCAAGGAATATCTCACTTCCCATCCTATTTCCATCATAAAGAAAATTTTATAGATACCCCTGAGCTAAGGACTCCCAAATATAATCATGTATATTACCACTCAAGTTTTCTAAGTTATAAAACAAATATTTGGTTAGTTTTGAAAGGAAGGGTATACTAGGTATTACCTCTATTTTTGTGCCTCATCCTGAAAACTAAGAAGAACCTTATACATTTGTATAAAAACATACACATCTAAAAATTAAAATAAATCCCAATTAGATGTACTTAAATAAATTGTAAATATTACACATAACCTTATTGGAATTTTTTTCCCAAATAACTTCTAAGGAATGAAAGGAAGTGGCTTTGGTAAAATCATTCACTCTTGTCCATCGCACCATAACAACTCAAGCCCATGTAGGAAACATAAATACACATTAAAAAAATAAAAAAATAAATTAAAAATGAAAATATAAAATGGTATAAAAACCTTTCCAATCAACCCTAATAGATTGAACAAAATACATGGCCTTAGGCCCAAACCATACATAAATTAAGAGAATGATTACAAGCCAAAGGCCTTGTCAATTCATAACAAGTTTCAAAAATTTTAAGGAGGTAACAAGGGTTTGATTTAAAATAAGAAGGTATAAAAAGACCTACACCTCACTTTATCCATTATCTATCACACACCATTCCTTAAAGACAAAGCTCCCTCCTAGCTATCATCTCCCAAGGTTTCCTCCTAGTTTCTCCATGCTTAAGCTCCAAATCCATTTTAAAAATGTAAAAATGATGAACATAGGAGTGAATTAACAATTATTTATAGATAAAACCCTCAATCCTTCATCAATGTGAAGGTGACACTTGTTTCTTCCATGCCTTTGTATCTCACAAAAGTCTTCTATGAATTTTTATAATTCTTACAATACTCATGCTTCTTCTTACATGACATGAGGACAAGTATGGTTTAGTCACACTCAGATTATTATTTAATTTTTATAGTGACATTAATAATCACATGGGTTTTAATAAAAATATTTTTAGGATCCTATAAAAATTCTTTATATCCCTATTGATCAAATGGCTCTAATTTCAACATCAAATATCACAAAATCACTTTATGTGACCCCCCAATGTTGGATTTTCCATTCCATTCAAGTTTTTAAAGTGGTGAGATCATTTTGGATCCATTATCAACCTTATAAACTTATATATAATTCAATAAATATATAAGGTATGGGTAAATAGGGTACGGATATTATTATTTATTCTAAAATTACCAAAATAAAAAAAAGTGACTAGAACATATTTACAAAAATAAAAATTTAGGTGTCAACTAGGGACAAAACACAGATAATGAATGGTAAAATCCATGACCAATTTATTAAAAGATACTTTATTTCCCACTTATAATACGACACATAAAATTGATGTATCCTAAGATAGCCAAATTAACTGAACTTGAAACAATCTCAAGTAACATGTACAAACACACATTGTATACAAAAGAATAATATTATCTCAACATACTAACATACATATATTCATAATATAAAATCACATGAAAAAAGTATTATTATCTCAACTAATACTCTGATTTAATATGCATCTCAATATTAAAAGTGAAATCAGCCATCACTAGCATCTAAATCATACTCTTGTAAGAAAAACTTAAAAACATTGAATACATAACCCACTATCTTACTATTAATATAATAAAAATATAAAAACATAAAATCAAGTGTCTAATGTCTCAAATAATATATGGATCACATCATAACAAGCCATATGTATACTAGGACAAACTTCCAATGGAACTATCACTATGAGAAATAGGGCTTCAGACACTCGCTTGTTTTGTTAGTTCCAAGTATTCTATGTGAAATATCCATATCCATCTTTACATTTAGATTTGTATGATCATTTACTTATTTAACATATTTTTAATATTTATATTTTAACTTCATTTAGATCACATTAATCACAATTTTTTTTTTTGGTTGAACACATCATTGAATTGAGAATGAGAAAACCTATGTCTTTTCTACCTTAGGATTTCATACATTTTTAGGGTTTTACATTTATTCATACTAGGGTCTAACTTTCATGTCTTTTATTATTTTCCATTATATACATAATTAAATCCCTAACATAGTTGTAATGGATGCTAATATTTTATATTTTGTTATCTAATCTATGGTTTCCATGATTGCATGTTTGTTTCCTAAAATATAGAATATATTTACAATTTATTAAATGAAGGATTAAATTTATCTTGAATAAAAATAAAAGTGACACTAATAATTAAGAAGTATTATCTCTCAATAGTAACACATATTTTATGAATATTTAATCTAACATTATTTTAGTTATTAGTCGATGGGAAAGGGCATGTACAACTCCTCTTGTTCATCCTCCCCATATACCTCAAGGTATTGATACTTGTGATCCATCATGTATTATTTTACCTATGATTATATTAGATATATAGGCACAAAATGAAGAGGTATAATAAAAAATATTTTAGGTTTTTTCATGAATATCAAATCTATATTATGTTTGTGGTTATAAAACTAAATATTTCCAACCCATGAGAATTAGTGTGCCTAGTGTAACCATGCATGATAAGCCTCAAACCTTAAATGAACTTATTTATAGGACATCCACGATAATACTTAGATTCTTAATATGATGTACCTTATATTTTTTTTCAAAAAACAAGTCCAAGATTTATCTCTAAAAGTCATTTCACTTGAAGATAAACATGTCCATGATCAAATTCATGAGCATGCTACTACAAGTTACATATATATCTCCCCATTAAACACATATGTTTCTCAACATATTTCATATTCAACATGGGTTAAGAAACAAAAAACATATATAACTAATTAATCATGAAATTACAATAAGCTTAATACTTCTATAATTGAAACTCTCAGAAGCATGATTCAAAACAAATTGATCATATAACCTCATATGAATTATATGAAAAAATACAAGTACCGTTTTAATTATCATAGAGTTCATGGACATACCAAATATAGGTTTCATATTTTGAAACATAGAGTACAATATCTTATTTTATACACTAGAATTTTATATCCTATATATAATTAATTAGGTGTTGTAGGCCCTTATTTTTATTTAATATCCCAAATAATCCCTATCCTAAGGTTTAGTATATTTACCCATAGTAACCTGGTAATTTACTTTTACCATTTACCTTTATACCCTCCCTAACCTCTTAAATCCATTAATAACCTAGGGAATCTACCTCTTAACCACTTTACCCCCATATGATTTCATTACCAACAACTTCATGCTCACCAAATCCCATTTTTCACTATTTTTGGAACAAACCTAATAATTTGGGTGAATTAGCATCGATTCACTCATGATTAGTGTCAATTCTATGGATCAACATCAATCCATAAATACCCAACCAACCTTTGGATTTTGGACCTAGAAACTCTAAACCTCAACTTATTGCTTGATTTATTGAAGAATTAAGGACATCTTTAATGTTATTTTACCAAAAAAAAATTGTGTCTAATCTGCATCCATCATCACAAGCCTAAAATATTACTTGCGTTCATGAGAAGTTTCATTTTGCTTACAACCACACCCAACGTAGGTCATCGATTATTTATTTCATTTTATATCAATCTTTTTGCTTTTATTTTCTTATATAATCTCTAGAATACCATCCATATCATTTAATATTAATTTATTAGTCTCTATTATCCAATCTATTCTCTTTTTTAATTAAGAACAAATATAGAAAGAACTGATACTAATTCATTCTAAATTGGCACCAATTTTAAAGATTGACATCAATACTAATAAGATTGATATCGATCCATTATGTTTAATTTTTAGAAATTGAGACCTTAAACTTAGATCCATGTCATTAATCGTTACTAATTTTCTATCATTTTGATTATGTCCTTATTATGTAAATGACTCTACCAGGCATAATACATGATGTAATCAATAAAAATGATCTTTTCATAGTATACCAACCCTTGTTTGCTGATTAGAGTGACATAGCTTTTGAGCTAGCTCTTTATGCTATTGTTTAATCTCCCTCTTTCAAATCCATTACTGACCCACTAAATGTCATAAAGGATGATGTAAAATGATACCATAGTTTATTGGGATGAATACTATTCTTACATTGATAGATTAAATGAGTATTGAATCTTAATTATCATATATTTTATCTATTATAGTTTCATATGTTGTTTATCTACTTTATTATGTAAACAAGTGAGTTAACATCCACTTGAGGAAGCTCACAACTTCCTAGGATTGGTTTCTAACTAGGTAGCTCACCCAATTATCTATTAATATATTTTTGTCTAATTTATTTATATATTTATAGGTAATTTTTTCTAGCCAAAAAGAATCCCCTCAGTCATTGGATTTAAATTGGTGTGTAACATCTCCTCATCTCTAGGTATTCATCATAAACCTTGATTTTCATTTGAGTTTATAATAAGTAATTAATTAAAAGAAAAACAAAAAACTACTATAACATTCTGGCATGCTTGGTGAGACATCCTAAGGTCTCACTTTTCTTATTAAAAGTCATTATGAATTTATCTATCTTTCTCTCCCTTTCTCTTATTTTTTCATCTTCATTCAAAGAAAATCCAAAATTGTTTTTTCATGTCAAAAGGTTAAAAAGAATTGCATCCATTTTGCTTGTTTAGGTAATTCATATAGAATAATCTAGGTGGATTAAATTTATCATATTTATCACTTCTTTCACACATAGACCAAATCACTTGAATAATAAAATCATCAAACACTGACATAATGGAACCAATTGGGATTTCATCACCTATTGGTAACCTTCTTCCTGCTTATCCCACTTGGATTTCACCACCAATAGGAGAACTAAATCACTGCATTGACTAAATATAAACCCAAGTTTTTTGATATATTGACTGAGTAACTGACACCCTTATGATGTGGTATGTGAAGTGAAGGGGTAGGTCCTAGTACTAGGCCAAGAATCAATTCTAATATAGAGATCTCTTTGAGCCTAAAAAAACCTGAAACCATCCTTAGATTTCCACTTCTTAGGACCCTTGATAAACTTTTATTTTATTTTATCACACTTTAAAGTTAAAAAATAAAATCTTTTTAGGTACCTATTTAGCATGTGTGTCTTTTCCTTTTCATTAAATATGAGAAAATAAAAAAAAGAATGTTGTGTGATTTTTTATTTTATTTCTTACTATTTTATTTTTCACTACATGGTTTTGACATGATAGTTGTCACTTAATAAAACCAAACCCCTAGATCCATCCTTATCCATGGAAAAATCTCTTAGTCCTACTTATCTTGAGTCTATGGGGGAAGGTATTCATCAGTATTATACCTAGGGTGATCCTAAATTCTACACTATATTGGATAGAAACCCAATCACACTCAACCATTACCTCATCTCTCAAGCTATACACATCCCACTTTCTCCCCATACATAGTTTTCTATGAACCCATATGGTATGCCTTTAGAAGAAGGTGAGAGGTTTAACACCGCTATGGTGTCTTCCCATAACAATCCTCCTTTGACTAGTTCTAACACTAATACTACACAACATTTAGGCAATCTACCTCTGGTAACATCTATTATTTCATCCTTGACTATTACCCAAACTTAGAATGTTACCATGCCTCAACCTACATCCACTAAGCCTACTACCATAGTGCTTCAAAACCTAGTTATCTCAATCCCAAAAACCCTTCCATCTATCTAAATTCATATACCTATAAATCCTCAAACTCAACCTTTATAATAATCCCTTATAATTCAAACACCTCAACAATATTTGACCACCCAATACATAACACCTATGTAAGATATTGGGTCTACTTATATCCCCGTACAAGCCCTAGAGTATATGATGACATCTCAACCAATCATAACCACCTCAGTTGGTTATCCTTTATTCCAATCCTTTTCCACTTAGCTTCCTATGTATTAACTCCCACAACAAAATGTTTTTAAAGGTATCCCTTAATACAACACCCAAGAAGACCTTATGAATAGGATGGCCAATTTAGAAGCCTCTACCTCTAGGTAAAAACACATGATCACTTATGAGAAAATATATAATGAACCTATTAACCCAATTGTCCCCATTAGACCTTATCTTCCATAGTGGGAGCTTCTAAAGTTTGTGAAGTTTCAAAATAAGGAGGATATTCAACAACACCTTCAAGATTTTAGACATGCTTACTACCTTATAGTTCATGATGATGTACCTATTCTTAGGACCTTTCCCATGTCACTAGTTGGACCTAATATAGATTGGTACAATTAAATTTCTAAGAATTCCCTATTCTCCTTTGGGTAGCTATCCCAAATTTTCTTAGAGCACTTTTCTATCAATATCATAAGAAAAGTCACTATCACTGACCTTTATGCTATTTGATAGTTCAATGATGAATCTATCACTAATTTTGTGGCTAGATTCATAAATCAACTCACCTTTTCCCTTATTCAACTTGGACTAATTAAATTATTTTATGAAATCATGTGCTAAACACATCTCATCAATGTTATGGGTGTAATCTTTCAAAACCTTTGATGAGGCCTTTTTGATGGCCTATAAACTAGAAATTAGAGCCTTGAAAGAAGGGAAAGTTAAATTACAAATTAAAAACTTCAAATATGATCCCTATAAAGGGACTAATAATAAAAATCAAACCAAAGGATCTGATAATGTTGTAGTTTTAAAATCAATAACACCACAAGCAAAAAATCGAATCTAAGCCCTCCACCTCTTAGGCACAATCTAAAAAACCATTAACACATTTTACCTCATGACAATATACACCTTTAGGAGATTCTTATGTGTCTATCTTAGATAAAATATTAAAGGCATCTCTCATCGATCTTCCTCTAGTAAGACCTCTCGATGATTCTTTCCCTAAGCCTAGTTGGTTTATAGAAAATGACTTTTTCAACTTCCACTATGTAATAGGTCATGACGTCTATAGGTGTCACTATTTTAAGGGTCTATTATAGAACCTTATTGATCAAGGGTAGTTACAACTTGATAACCCTAATACACCTCCTAATCATTCTATAAACATCTTTGGATAGTCATTCCCTAATTAAGCTTCCACATCTAAATCTATGTAGGCTAATTTAGGATCCTCCTTAGACCATGAAACTCATGTAATTAATACAATCCATGACCAACTTCTACCTAAATAAGTTGATAGTATTCTTATCCATAATATATTTATAGGATACACCTTCTAACCATCTAAACTAAGTGAAGATATCTCAGAAACTTCATAAAGCTTTCAGATCTCATCATTTAGGATCCACTTGAGGATAAAATATCTAAAAAAATTCAAGATGATCAATTAGAAATAAAGGAGGAAAAAAATATCAAATAAAAGGCTTACTTAGACATTCTACAAGATACACATACCATTCCTCATATCATCTCAATACATGCATCTATAATACCCATTCCCTCTAGCTTATTACCCCTAAGGAAACTATTACGTTACCCAAAACTAACTCAAGACTAGTTCCCCCATTTCTTTGGAGGAGATAAATAATAGAGAAATCAAGGTAAAAAAAGTTGATGTTAGAAACAAAAACCTTAGGGCCCCAAGAGGAAAATCTCTACAGCATCCTCCCATTCTATGATATCAACTTTCAATCTTGTTGAAGGATGGGGTCCTAATATATATGATTTTGTTCAAATAGGTGGTAGAGGTGCCTTTATTTTTTGAATAAATCAAGTGTAGTGGGGATATCCTCTTTAGGGAGTTCAATCCTAATGGGAGGATGTTGCAGACCTCCCTTGTCAACTTCTCCAGACCTCCCTTATCACCTTATCACCCTTATATTCAAAAACTAGTGTGGTACTAAGAAAATAAGTAATGCACATATCATCAAATAATAGGTCATGACATCGAAAGTTGTAATGTGATAAAGTTTGTAGCCCAAAACTTATTAGAAGAAGATGATACTTTAATGGAATAGATAGATCATGACCATCCCCACAATCAAAATACTAGGGTCACATCCACCTTAGGAATTAGTATACTACCCATAATATCATAATGAGCTATAAAAGAAGATAAAACCTCTGATAGAGTTCAATATCAACCTCTCATGAACCCTCTAGAAGTGGATTAGTCTGAAAATGCAATAAATGCCCCTTTGTTTTAGATAGATTTAGTTCACATAGCTAAGAAATCCCAAGCCCAAGGTCATAAGACCCACAATATTAAAAAATCCAAAGTGACTATTGCCAAAGTACCATCTCTTATCAAAAACTCCAACAACACCCACTCTTAGACCTAAAATTTCCATTTTAGGGAAAGTACAGAACAATAATGCTTCAAAATTCATACATATATCTATTCTAAAGTAGCTTCATTAACTTTCAATCAAGATGTCTCTATATGAACTTGTCTAAAATTCTCCACAACACTGTGAGTCTATGATTGAATCCTTATGGTCCATCAAGAAACAAGCCAATAAACCCCAACCTTTATCATCTTTCATCACATCACTTCAAAATCTATTATCCATAAAACTTCATGATTCAAAAATACCACCCTTATAGCTTGATGACCAGGATCCTACACTATTTATCACTACCCAGATTGATCAAACTCAAATAAAATGAATAATGATTGATAATGGTGCCATTATAAATATCATATCCTCTCATGCATTTAAACAATTACAGCTACTTGAAATAGTTGTAGCCCAATCCCCCACCATTTTATAGCTTTCAACAATACCATCACCCTTGCATTAGGAATAGTAGTCCTTCACATTCAAGTAGGTAGATGTATTCTACCTAATCTATTTTATGTAATTGAAGGGGAGTTTCAATACAAAATTCTATTAGTAATGTCCTTGGATATGCACTATGCATTATATCTCCTCTACTTTGCATTAATGTATTAAATTTGAGTATGAAGGTAAAATCCATAATGTCCTAGTCGATCCCCATCCATTCAAAACTTGTAATCTCACCTTTTGACCAAATGACATCTTAATAACATTACAAAGCACTACCCCATCATCATACAATAATATTTCCTCTAGCAAGACAATACCTACATCAAGGATCGGTAAAGAGTCCATATATTTCACATTTTAGGAGCTTTTAATTGAATAGTATTAGTTATTAACACTCAATACTCTCCCTACTCTATAAGAATATGGATGTCTAGATAAACAACATGCTTATTGTCCAAATTTAAGAGAAATTATTCTATTTGGTCTACCTTTCCTCCACACCCATTTGATCTATGGGGGAATTGATCAACCTTCTTCAGGACTTTCTAACCAAACCCATGCTAAACCAGTTACCTCAAAATTTTCATTCCTCAATAAAACCCACTTTGTAAAGACATACTTGCAATGGTGTGATTGGAAGGGTTTTGATATAAGATGCTATAAATAAGTTCCACATGGGGTTACATTGGGAGAATTTAAGAAACCCCATGAAAATCATGACCTTGATTTTAGAAAAAAACACAAAGCTAAATTAGATGTTACTCTCCTTCTTATCTTTAAAGAAGACACACCATCCTCACCATATAGTACCCCTTATTTGATAGATGATGTCGTATCCATTCCCCCAAATTATTTTTAGTCAATGTAGTTACTATAGAACCTCTCATTTATCATTGTAAGGGGGAGGTCAAAACCATTCCTCTATCCTATCGTGACATGAAAGGGAAATATTTTCCCACAATCCCTATTATTCAATGCCAAGATAATGAGTCTATCTTAACTCATTTAGGCATAGATAATTAACATCTACATAAATCCCTTTCATTTAAAACTTCTAGTCTATTAAATGAGGCTACCATTGACATTAACAGAGGATATCATGAGACTCCATGAATAGTTAAGGTCAACAAATATTTAGATCCTTAGGAGTACCAAAATTTCACTACATTTTAAATAGATCATAGTGAAGCATTCACTTGGTATTATAGTGATATGCTTGGTATCGATCCTACTAACATCATCCATAATATAGTCAGATTCCCTGATGCTAAACCTATAAAGTAAAAGCTCCTAACTATGCATCCTCATTTTTTGATCTTAGTAAAATAAGAGTTATAATGTCTCTTATCCAGTAAATTTATCTAGCCTATTAATTAACCTCAATGGGTATCTAATATTTTCCCTATCACCAAGTCTACAAGGGGACTATGCCTTTCTATTAACTTTTGAGACCTTGATCTCACTTGTCCTAAGGATGATTTTCATAATATTGACTAATTAGTGGATTTAACCATGGGTCACAAGATGTTCTCACTTATGGATGGTTTCTCTAGATATAATTAGATCCTCATTACACCAGAAGATAAACATAAGACTTTATTTATTACTCCATGGGGGACTTTATCTATCGAGTTATGCCTTTCAACCTAAATAATGTAAAAGCCACCTATTAAAGAGCCATGAATTATATATTGCATGATATTATCAATAAAATTATTGAGGATTATTTGTATGATCTCTTCAGTAAATGAAAATTATGAAAATATCACCTTTCAGTCCTAAAGGTAATACTCACTTGCTTAATCCAATTTTATTTCCATCTCAATTCCAAGAAATGCATTTTTAGAGTATTGATAGGTAATCTCATAGGATTTATTATCTCTATTCAAGGGATAAAATTTGACCCTTATAATGTCAAATCCATTTTATAAATTCCACCCCCTATTTAATCTTAAGTAGCTTTGTAGTTTGTAAGGTAAATTATAGTCTATCCATCATTTTATCTCCCAACTATCTGATCGATGTCAACTATTCCATCAATTCCTAAGTAAATATATCCATTTTAAATGGGAATCTAGTTGGTAGGGGGCCTTTGAAGCTCTTAAAAAATACCTTCTTTCACCACCAATTCTAACACCTCTGAAAGAGGGGCAACCTATTTTCTTATATATTTCTACTACAAATCATGCTCTTAAAGCCGTGCTTTTCCATCATGATGAGTAACATAAAGAATAGGTAGTTTAATATATTTGTCATACACTTATGGAATAAAAGATGTTTTATTATCATATAGATAAGTTATGCCTAACTCTGATATTTATAGCTAATCACAAAGCATATGTGGTCACAAACATTGATCCCCTGAATTTTATGCATTACAAGCCTTATCAGAATCAATGAATGGCCAAATGTCTTATGCTTTTGGAAAATTTTTATCTAGAGTTTATCCATAAAAAATTAGGTAAAGGTCAAATCATTACTGATCAGCTTGTTAATGCACCTCTTGATGATGATCAACTAGTTAATTATGAATTCCTAGATGAATCCATAGCCTCCACATCTCAAATAGATCTGTAATATCAAATGAGTCTATTCTTTGATAGATCTAAATGAAATCCTAGTGGGGGAGCTAGAATTATCTTAATCCCTCCTAAGGGGACACCTATCCCTCTATATTTTAAGATTTATTTTGACTACACTAATAATATGGTAGTGTATGAGTCTTTAATCATAGGTCTCTAGATTGATTTAGCCATGGATATTAAGATAAGTAATATCTATGGTGATTCCCAGCTTGTGGTCAATAAAATTATGGGCATATATCAATGTAATAATGACACCCTTTAGAAATATAAGACCGTGTTTGATTATTTACTAGCCACTTTCAAGCATTATGTTATCCAAGCCACTCCAAGATCAACTAACAAGTTTGTGGATACTATGGATTCCTTGGCCTCCTTTATACCATCTTTATCTCATAAATATAAGTTTTTTTTTCTCATCCATATGATTAATCAACCTTCCTTTACCAAAACTAACCTTCCTTCCATCCACAGTGTGGAGGAAAATCCATCAGATCTTTGGTATGCATAGATATTTGATTACCTATCAAGGGGGATTATTCCTTCAAATCTATCTAGAAATGGAAAGTGAGATTTCCAACATTATGTCATGTGTTTTTTCATAATAAGGGGTGTTCTTTATAAGCATGGTTTTGACATTATTCTTTTTCATTATCTCCAGAATCATGAAGTTACGCTCACTATCAAAGAAGCTCATGATGGGTCATGTGGTGGAGATTTTAGTGGCCACACCATCATTAAGAGAATATTATGATTGGGTTATTATTAGCCCACTTTAAATCAGGATTATTACAAATGTGTTAAGAAATGCATAAAGTGTCAACAAAATTTCAACCTATCCCATCTCCCTAGTCAAGTGTGATAGGTAATACAAGATTTTTGGCCTTTTTCCTATTGGAGGATCAATCTTATAGGTCATATTAATCCTAAATATTCCTAGTGTCATGGATTTATCATTACTACCACTGATTATTTTACTAAGTTAGTGGAGGCTATTCACCTTATCTTGACCAAAGTAGATAAAATTGTTGAATTCGTTAGTCAACATACTATTTGTTACTTTGGTATTCCTCATAAGATCATCACAGATAATTGAAAATATTTTAAGAACAAAAAGGTTCAAGATATATGTGATTTATTTAACATTAAGATTAGTTTCTCTTTGCCTTATTGTCCACAAGCTAATGGATAGGCTGGTGCATCCAATAAAACTCTTGTCAAAATCTTAACTAAAGTAATTAATGAAGCATGAAAGAACTAGCATATTCATGTTCCATTTTCCTTATGGGATTATCAAACTATTATTCAAACCCCTATAAGTGCCACTCCTTTCTCCTTAATATATTGTATTGAAGCTATACTTCTTATTGAGGTTTAGATTCCTTCTCTTCACATCTCCCTTAAAGATATCATTTTTGAGGATGACTTCCATCAGGGATGATTAGCCTAGCTCAAACTCTTGGATGAGCATTGATCAAATACCCTTGACCATATCCATGTGTATAAGGAATGAATAAAGCATGCCTATAATAAGCATCTAAAATAATGTGAATTTAATATTGGTGACCTTATCTTAAAGGAAAATCAACATGCCACTAATATGGAAAAAAGTAAAAGGGGAAAATTTACTCTGAATTAGCTCGGACCATATATTATCACCCATAAGTATGGATTGGGGACATATCACTTAGCCTCTCTTAATGTAAAATTAGAATGAGAACCTCTTAATGCATTGCATCTGCATCCTTTCTACTGTTAATAAATCTTAATCACCTTGTTTTGCCTAGTTTAGTTTCTTGGTTTTATTTGACATAATCATATTATTATTATTATTATTATTATTATCATCATTATCATTATTATTATTATTATTATTATTATTATACCAAATAATGATATATAGAGACATGTGGTTATCTGATAGCATTTACCTTTTTTTAAATTTAAATATGAATACCCTATATCTATTCATAACATGATATAAGTAGATAAGCTTCACTTATAATGGACAAGATCCCCAAAGCATTATCCCCTAAATTCATTCCTTATCACTAATGAATTTTGAGAATAAGTGTATTATCTTGTGTAACAAAGCTTTGGGAAATTAGTCTAGGATACCTAAGGCCAATCCATAAATATATAATAATTACATTGGGATAAAAATAAAATAAAAACATCTATAATACAAAGCAAAATAGAATGATCCCTTGAAGGACAACTATAAATCTACAAAATCTATAAAATTTACAAAAATATACAAAATATCAAAATCGTACACTGATCCTTCAAATGATAGATGCTTTTTAAATCATATCTAAATATATATCACTCCCTCAAAGGGTGGATATCATGCATAAAAACATCCAAAGCAAGCTTCCCGTATTGATCATCTTTCTTTAATTTAGTAGACTTCCCACATTGATCAGTCTACATGAATTGGTATAAAAGGATTCTAGGTTTGAATTTAGTTTTGGGTATACAAGATAAAAACATCTTCTTCATATAATCCACTTTCTATCAAATCCTAAAATCAAATCTTTAAAATTATCCATCTCAAAATCAATAAGATCCTGAACTTAGTTGACCTAAAGTTGTTAGGATAGTTATTAGCAGTTTGCTAAGGATGTACATGCATTCATTTCAAGTGGTTTTCTTGGGTCATGGTATGATCCAATAATAATCAATAAGCACCTTTTTAAATTAAAATTATTGAAAATTAATTATAGATTTCCACATATATCAACAAATAGCCTAATCTAGCAATCCAAAAATCTATAAACATGAAATTAGTAATTTATAGATTGCATCCATAATAATCATAATCCATAAACATTTTTCATAATCCATAATCTAATCCAACATCATAATTTAAAACATTTAAAAATTTTAAATCCATAATCACATCACATAAAACCTATAATCCATAATAAACTAATCAAATATACATCCATAATCCATAAACATTTAAACAAAAAAACCCATAATCTATAATTGAATCAACTCATTAAATCCATAATCTAATCAACTCATTAAATCCATAGTCAAATAATCAAAGTCACATCCATATTTATTTAATCATGAACATTTTAAACATTACATAAATCCATACATCAAAAATCACATCCATCATAAAATAATAATCATGATCCATAAGCATTTAATAACTTTTAAATCTATAATCAAATAATCTAATCATATCAAAAAAAAAAAACATAATCCTTAATCCAAATTACATCCATAATACTCATAATCCATAACCATTTTAAAAATAAATCCATCACATGTAACAATCGTAATAAATCACATCATCTGTTCAAGTAAAATCTATAAATCTAAATGTCAACATAATCCATAAACATCCATATTACATAAATAACATCCATAAGAACATCACAACTCATAAATTATGAAACATATATGTATAAATAGTCAAGGTAAATCATAAATATCTATATACATGTTTGTGGCTCTCTGACCAATATAAATGAATAAATACATCAATAAATGGGTTATTGTGTAAACTATAACCTACTCAAGTGGATACTCTCTAGGGATCCACCACGATATCTACTCCCATCTCATCCCCCATCTCCTCCTCTATCCATATCTCTATCTCTCCTCCAAGATACACTCCCCATGCTCATCAACTTTGTATGAGTACGTCTGGAAGCCCTACATTATGCAGCTAGATGAGAAGCATAGAATGGGAACTATGGATGTAGATCAAGTATGATCTGCTCATAATATCTCATCTTGGCCACTAGTTACCTATATTTATCAATGTTCACTATGCTTACCTATATTATGCTTGGCCCAACCACCCTCAAAAACTATTTTTACTAATGGATCTCCCTCCCTCTTCTTCAAGCTATCTTGCTCTACTTGGTATTGATCTTGAGCCTCCATCGCTAGGTCATGACTCAAATAAAATGAGTCTAAATCCACTAATAAGGTATTAAATATGATATAGAGTGTGTCCCACTTAATCTACAATCTAGAGAGAACCCCCTGTGCTAGATCCACCTATCCTTGTAATGTGATACATTGAGCCCTCAATGTATCCCTTTCTATGATAAGCTCTGCTATGTAAATATCCTCCTCCTATATATTTTCCTCTCCTCCATCCTCCTCATCTCTCATCTCATCTCCTCTTCCATCCCCTAAACATCCTACATATCCTCATCCCCTCACTCTTGGCATGGATGCACCACCCTATCCTATCTCTCTACCCACTATCCTTTCCACCATGTTATAAATTCTAGAGTGCACCTTGCATCCTCCACATCATCACCCAATGGCTCCTCCTCCTCCTCTATAGGAAAATTTCTAGTGACTAGCCTTGGGAGCTCTCACATTATATCATCTTGCCTATACACATGTGGGGCCCATGGAATGCCCTGTGTCAACCTAAACTACCATTGTACTCACCCAAAATGGAGATACTCTACATACTCCATCATCCTCCCTATCACCCACCTCTCCCTACATATTATTTTAAGATTTATCTCCACCTTAAGACATGCAATAAATATGTGATATGGTCTCTATATGATATCTACATCTCTCAACCCCTTTAGGACCCCTCGATAATAATTTAGGTCTTAGATAATACCATATATAAAATCTCATACCAAATTGGCCTTCCATCATAAGAAGGACATGATGAAGTTAGTCTCATACCATCATATCCATAGGGTACCAATGGGATACACTACCTTGATGTGTTCATATGCCTAAAACTATAAAATAATAATAACATCCAAGCTATATTATCTCTAGGTCTTCTAAACCTAGAGCTACTTGTAAATATATGCCAACAAAGTGGATGCCCATGAAAACACTATTTGGTTCTCTAGCATACCTATAACCACCCCTATTAAAATCCATGGAAATATACCTCCCCTTGAGTCTGGGAGTGCATAGCAAGAAATAACCACTACCATCATGGTAAATACACCTCTCCCTACTACATCAATCACATATAGAGGCTCAAAATAAAATCCACTAACAATAAATGTAATATCCACTGCATATCCATCATATAGGCATGACAATACTACTCCCCATCCCTACTCATCTATAGGTACTGTAGGCAATCCCTACATAGGAAGTTATAAAATCTTATAGATGTCTTCCTCAATAATGGTCATCTTTTTGATATAAATCTAGAATGTCTTGGTAGTCACATCCTAGTACTCCACTAAGGTAACCATCAAGCTCATATCTCAATGGATGTTTTTGTGGTGATGCACTCCTCCCATGCTTATGGCCTCTAAGTAGGCCCCATTATCATCACTGAGCTGAACCTATAGTCACTCTAGTAAAGGTGGCACTTGATCCCTCATCCACAATAAAGTTTGTGCCTATCATCAGAATCCCTTATAAGCCTAAATTCTCTTAAAAAATATAACTTATCCTAAACCCTAGAATCTCATCTAAGGATTTCACATTTTGGTGTGACTCAACATTGATCTCTTATGGATCGACATCATTTCATCTAGATCATCATCATTTCAAGAAATGACATTGATTCTTAGTGAATAATCACTAATTCATGGGGAATCAACACCAATTATTTGGTTCCATATTACCCTAATTCTATAACCTATCCTAACTCATAAAAACCAAAAAACTTAAAAAATTTACAAAATTAATAAAATATGAACCTATCTCATCCTAAGAGCATCATCATTACCTTAATCTGTTACCACTAGCCTCCATCTCATATTATAACACACTCATCATTTGAGATCTCAAGAATCATTTTATTTTTCACAAATAAAAAATGATCCCTTTTCCATGTCATATTAAATTATATACCCTATTTCATATTGACACGGATCTATTTTGGATCATAGCCAATTTACCCTTTTTTACACTACTTATAATTTTCATACATCCAACCATGCTCCTTAGTTTCATCTTGATACCTTGCCACACCTACCCTATTATTCATCCTATACCATTTTAGGTTTGTGGAATTCAAACCCCTATTATTACCACAACCTATATTAGGCATATACTCTTTTGGGTATCTCCCCTTAGTGGGTGTCGAGAGTGTAGTTTTTATTGAGAACAACTATCTATCTGTAATGCACACACTGTATAACACACTAGATACTTAGATCAACCAAGTCCTATCATTTAATCTCTTATTTATCCTTCCTTTAAGCCCATCTATTTATATTTGTGGAATTTTATTATGGGATTTACCTTGAGGCATATCTACCTATATTATATTACACCTTGTCAGTGTAAAATATAGACTTCATGTTATACATCCACATTTATTAAATCTCATTTTTTATCTACCCATCTCATCTATTATTCCATTTTTAAAACCCATCACCCACTCTTTATCCTATGATATCTCCCAATTTGAGGGGGGATACATCCTCACATAAACTTGGGGCATTAGACCTCTCATGGTTTTTGTCTCTTGACAAATTCCATACCACTCCATGAAAAGGGGGAAATGAAGACACTATAATTTTGTATCTTATATATAATTAATTAGGTGTCATAGGCCCTTATTTTTATTTAATATCCTAAATAATCCATATCCTAAGGTTAAGTATATTTACCCATGGTAACCTGGTAACTTACTTTTACCATTTACCCTTCTACCCTCCCTAACCTCCTAAATCCATTACTAACCTAGGGAATCTATCTTTTAACCACTTTAACCCTATATGATTTTGTTTGCAACAACCTCATGCTCACTAAAGTCCAATTTTACCCATGGTTAGAATAGACCTATCAATTTGGGTGAATCAACACCAATTCTTTGGATTGATGTCAGTACATAAATACCTAGCCAAACTTTGTCTTCTAGATCCAAAAATTTTGAACCTCGATTGCTGCTAGATTTCTTAGAGAATTAAGGATGTCCTTAATGCCATTCTAATAGAATTTTGTTGCATCTAATTTGCATCCATCATCACAAGCTTGAAAGACTGCCTACATTCATGAGGAAAAGTTTCATTTTTCTTGCAACCATGTCCAAGGTAAGTAGTTGATTATTTATTTCATTTTATCTTAATATTTTTTATTTTATCTACTTAAATAATCTATAGAATACCATAAATATCCTTTAATATTCATTTATTAGTCTTTATTATCCAATATATTCTTTATTTTTAAGTAAGCACAGGAATAAAGAGAATGAACACCGATTCATTCTGAATCAACATCAATTCTACAGATCAACATTGATCCTAATAGGATTGACATTAATCCATTATGTTTAATTTTTATAACATGAGACCTTAATCTTAGATCCCTATCATTAATCTTTACCAATTTATTATTATTTTGAATATGGCCTTGTTATGTAGATGACTCTACTAGGCATAGTGCATGATGTAGTCAATATCATTGATCTTCCCATTGTATCCTAACCCCTATTTTTTAATCAAGGTAACATAGATTTTGATATGGATCTCTATGCTATTTTTTACTCTCCTTCTTTTGAAGCCATCATTGACCAACTAAATGTCATACAGGATGATTTAAATGTTACCATAGCTTATTAGGATGAATATTATGCTTACATTGATAGATTAAATGAGTATTGAATCTTAATTATCTTTGTTATCATATCTTTTATCTATTATAATTTCATATGTTTTTTATCTACTTAATTGTGTAAACAAGTGAGTTGACATCCACTCGAGGAAGCTCATAACTTCTTGGGATTGGTTTATAACAAGGCAACTCACCTAATTACCTAATAATATATTTTTGTCCATGTTGTGTTTATGTGTGTAGGTTATTCTTCCCAACCAAAAATAAACTCCCTCAGTCGATGGATTCAAAGTGGTGTGAAACATATCCTAATCTCTAGGTATTCATCATAAACCCTAATTTTCATTTGAGTTTTTAGTAAGTAATTAATTAAAATAAAAATGAAATACTACTATAACACTTATTAATAGTGGAGATATTAAATTAGATACATATATTGAGCACTACCAAATTGAAGCACACATTCCAATATTGAGCAACCAACTCCAATTTTGGTTCCATATCTAGAGGTCAAAAAATAATACAAGAGTTACTTGAGGAAGGCTTTCCTAAAAAAAATTAACCTAAAAATAAAGTACATAATCATTATGTATCTAAAAATACTAATGTTACAAAAATGGTTTATAAGGTGACAAACCCAAAGACTTCTTCAATCATAAAACATTTGATTATTATTCCTCGCATAGATTGTAAATAATGTACTAATGTCATGGTTGATAAATCACATGAAATCATTGTATGTAGCATGACACTTCTCAAGTATATTGCTTATGATGTTGAAAAATTGAATAAGATTACTTAATCCACACCACTCATAATAATATCTATTGATTGGTTCATAGCTCTTCATCTCAAGTCACATTTTTTTTATCTTCCACATTAACACTATCTTGACCCAATATAATGCTTACTAGAAAACTCATGGATAAGATCAATGGATGCAACACTTGACAAGAATATAAATTTAAACTTTATCTCCAAGGTAAGACTATTTCCATTTTAAGAGAGAGAAAATCTACAAATCAAGAAGATAAAATCAAAATCATTACTCCAACTAATACTCAAGAAATGATGCATAATTATTATTCACATATGCACTTTGAAAGGACTAAAATAGGGGACATTGATACCAAAACTTATGAACAAATTTAATATTAAAATAAATCCAATAAACCAATTATAAAATATGGTATGACTAGTTATACATACCCTACTACAACTATCAAAGATTATTTGAGTTACATGTCTCAATTAGTGCATGAATATGGCTATCTTATTATAAATTGAGACATATATGATACATGGAATACATATGAGTATCTCATTCATGGTATTATTAGATATACAAAATATAATACAATAATTAAAAATAAATTAATTAAATATTCAAAAAAAATTCAAATCCAGGACCTACGCATGACAAGCTTTGCTAGTATACATGATTGATTGATGTTATTTACCATTTACATGGTGAATTACATATCCATTTTATATGATAATGCCTTTCATGCTATACATATTTTATTTTTAAGACCTATTAGTTATATATGATATATGGATATACAAATGCATGAAATTATTTATAACCATTGGCTACCTTTCTACATTAGGGCCATACCTACACTAGGGGCATATTTTCACATTTGTTAGATTATATAAATTTAGACTAGTCCATTGATCATAGTAGAATAGTACACATGAATTTTTATTGATTAAAATTTCTAGAGTGATATTTCCTATTTATATTTTTCTTTGTTGTATTGGATTATGACATTGATCTATTATAAAAACTAACATTGCTTACTTTGTGTGTGTTTAATGTTGGTGACTATTAAATTATTTGATAAATAATGTTTACTATACTATGTGATTATATGATTAAATTTATTATGTTTTATCACATCGTATATAAATTATGTCTGAGGATACTTTAGTTTGAGTCATGGTTATGTGTGTCTATGTTGGGTCGAATTCAAATCATTCTTGAGTGTAGATGTGCTTCATGATCATTATATTATGCACATGTTCATGGTTACATATATAATTTTTTATAATACTGGTGACATGATTTATATCATGCATACTTTTATTATGTGAAATGTCATGATTTATATCATGCATATATTATGATGCTTATAACTATGGGATTAATTGATATATACTTGACATGTCACTTGTATGCTCACTTCCTTAGATTACATGTTTCAATCAATTATATCTATAATGAAATATATTATCATGTTTGTATACATATTTTACATGATTAAATTTTTATAAATAACACATGGTGCACACAAATATTTATTTTGAGATGAATGATTTTAGGCTTCATCCCTCATATCAAAAGGGAGCATATATTGGGCTTATCTTAGAGATTCAGGTAAGAAAAATATATAATTCATACATTGGATTGATTATGTGATTTATAGAGGATAAATTGGATAGATTAAGGCATATGTGGGGAATTCCACATGATTTTGAGGAATAGTTGGGATATTATATGAAATTTTGATACATATTATATGATTCAGATTGAGCATATCTATCAAACTTATCATATTGAGTATATTTATTAGATTAAGTAGTTTAGAGACATTGTATGACATTATGAAATATTTTATATGCTAAAATTTTATCTTGAATAATTTAAAATTATAATCTTGACACACATCTACCACACATAACTTGAGCACATAAACAAGGTCACAATCTACCATTCTCTCATACTTGCATGATATATTATGAGTTAACCCTTCCATTATGTTGTTGCACACCTATAGTAACACCATTTTATATTTAAAACCTACTAAATATATTCCATAGACATCTCCAAACTTTAAATTAGTTCACCTGTACACAAGTGAGTTTATCCAGATTTAGTTAGTATCATTAATCGATACTGACATGATTTAGTAGGAACCAACCCTCTCCCAATTTTTTTTTATAAATTAAAATATCATTTAAGGGTCAACATATTTTATTATTTTATTTTTGTAATGATAAATTACCCAATTTGAATCATTTAAAAATAAATTAAGGTCTCATTTAAAATGGATTTGGCACTTATATCAAACACATATATACACTATTGCACACTAAGTAAATCTACTCTATTATTTCTATATTGAAAACCTATCACTAGGATTAGTCACAATACAAGTTTGAAGAATAATAAATCCATGTCAAAGTAAGAATTGTCAAGTATCAAATCAAAATCATTAGTTGCATACATATAGTAATGGAGAAAAATTACACATTCACACTATTTGGGAGAACTATGTATGGTTTGATTTCCTTCCTCAAAGTATAAAATATGTAGCTATAGGTAAATCATAAAATTAAGGTGATTAAGGCTATCTTACCCCATTTCACTTTCCTAGTTTTATCCCTCACAAACACATATAGGGTTTTTAAGGTAAAGGAGACTAATTTCTAGAGTTGCATGAAGCATTAGGTTTCAATATTGAAAATATAGAGAAAGTAGAGATAGGCATAGGTGAATGTATATTAATTTTCCTAATTTATGTATAAGTTAGTAATAAATCAACATAGATCAGTATCAACTAATGACACTAATGAAGATCAATAGAACTAACCCTTCATAGACAAAGAATTAGTTTTAGAACCAAACAAATAAAATTATTAATTTATCTTGATTTCACCTTTATAATATAATCAGAGTTAAACAGTCACATATAAAAATTAAGTACTCATCCATTTAATGTAATCACTATATTTAACATATTCCACTCGACAAAACATTGTAATGAGTTCCAAGCTTTTACATTCAGATGTATGATTGAATACCATATATGTAAATTTTAATTACTATAGATTGCTTTATACCATTAGGGTTAGTCTTGATTGAATTAATTCAAAATAGGGTAAAACATATTAGTGAACTTGTAAAAAGTTATCAAACCATACTTTCAAGGTTTTAGAGTGTCTCAAGGTTTAAATTTCATTTTTGATTTCCTTACACAAAAAATATGTTTCAAATTTTTGTCCCAAGGTTTCATGATTTGATTTTTGATTTCCATACACAAATAGTATTTACACCTTTGACCCAAGATCCTCATTATGGTTTCATATTTTAGCCTTATATCCTCTCATACCTAATTCTTACTCATTTATGCTCCCTTTTATTCTACAATTTATCTTTCCACTATATTTATCAATATTCTAAGGTTTTGTATGATTTATATGCATAAATAAACCCCAAACTCTAACCATTCTCCTATGGATTAAATTATCAAAAAAATTAATATTCTAGTCAAAAATGTAAATAGTGAAAAATATATGTTGTCCTATATTCAAAACATTACACATGGCATTGACCAATTTGATTTATAATGCTTGTTTGTCATTACACTTATTTGATTGTGTGTTGATTGTCATACTTAATTATTTATAACTTAATTATTAGTTGATATCATAAAATGCTTAGTTAGAAATTATAAAAAATAATGAAATTAGTCTTCATTCATTGAAATGCTCATATTACTAAGTTTGCGTGCTCAGCCTCTTTGAACAATGATAAGTCAAAAGATAATACAAGTGATAAAACTTATGCAAATTTTACATCTTGTAATATTTTAGATAATGTCTTCAATAATAATGAAGAATTTGATCATATGAATATGTTATTTCAGTCTTTGTAAGAAATTTGTCATTTATACCATAGTTTATGAACTCAAAAAATCTCAATTATGATGCTTTTATGCACTGTAATTTCTTTTAATACATAAAATAAGTTTAATTTTAAAGGTTTTAAGTTTCATTTTAAACCCTAAACCCTATATTAAATTCTTAAAGTATGTTTAAAATTTATATTCAAGTGGTTATAGATACCTACTATAGTCATGTTGGCACACATTTTTTGCATATATAAGGCATCTACCATTTTTTTAAACATTGATGGTAAGAGAAATAGTAATATTACTAAAACTATCAAGATAGATGGAAAAGTTTTTAAAGTAATTTTTTGACAAAGAAAATAAAAAATGGTGGTCATCACCATTCAGTCATAAATAATGTACATGCCAAGAAGTTAATGTTCCACCTAGCCTCTGATCCCCCAATCAATGTGAATCAGGGATCAAGGTATAGGTGGTCATGCCATTTCATTTGGTCATTCAATTTTCCTTAGAAAAATTATCTGTAGAAGCCATATTCTACCATTTTTTCACCTAATAAATTCTCAACCCATTTTAAATTATATATTCCATTGTTTTGATGTTATATATAACTTTTAAGATATTCTAGAGACCTACAAGACAACATATGCCATTCTTGGTGGATTTTATTGATTTTTTAAAGTCTTTGGGGTCGTATTTTCACTCAAAACTCTAAACACTTGAAGGTATGAGCTCCATTTGATTTCAAATGATGGTTTTTGGATTAAATTTCAAATGTTGAAGTTTGAAGTGAAATATGGGTATTGTCTTTCAATTTGTAGGCTAAAAAACATATATCATTTTTCTCTCTACATGCAATATTTATTCACATGATATTAACTCAAACTTTTTTAAGTTTGATCATTTGTCTCCTTGTCATATTGATCTCCAAATCTCAAATCACAATGATGAATATATGCATGCAAATTTCATAGTTCAAAACTTGCATTAATATTTTTTCTCTTATTCTTAATGTTTTTTCGATGCAAGTGCTTTAGTAAAATTTATTTATAATTTTAAAATATTTTTTTCAAAGATTCTTTGGTAATTTTTAGTTATTTTAAAAACAAAAATGGTCGATATTTTGTATTTGAAGCTAAGTTTGTATATGGAATAAATACATGGATATGTTTGCCTACAAAAATTATGATTTAATTAAAACCCCTGCATGCATATTTAGGTTCTTACTATATGATGGGTATGATATAAGTTTTAGATACATTTGTATGGGCTATTATCTTATTGAAGAATATGAGTCTAAACTAGTTAGTTTTTATGAAAATTATGGGATATTTAAACTAACTAGTTAGTTTTTATACAATATTTACATGAATAAAATATTATATATAATGTTAAAAGGTCATTTTTAGATTGCATATGTTTTATTTGAATATGTTGACATAAAATCTCAAATATTTTTAAGTTGGAAAGTCTTAAAAAAGATCTTGAAAGATATTGATTTTGATTTTTGGTAAACATTGAAATTATTGAAGACAAATATTGAATATTAAGGTTTGGTTGATTTTATTAAATAATTTATAAGTTTTAAAAACTCATTATTCATTTATTATGGTTATATATCATAGTTGATTATTAATTATAGTAATAATGTAACATAGTTCACTTCATAGATGATTAAGGTGAATAGTTTGTAGGATTTATTTTGGGATAGCATGGAATATTTCAATACTTGAAATAAAATACAATATGAATGTTTTGAAGGAATTATGTGTTGTGTATTGATTGGATTTGATTTCAAGTAATAAATCTTAGTTTATATTTTCTCTTTGAGATAGATTTTTTTTTTAGAATAATGAAAAATTGCATATGATAGATTTTTCATTTGAAGTTGAGTTTTGTTTAAAACATTGAAACATTTGAGTAGTTACTTTATTCTAGTAGTATTTTTTTAGATGTTAGTGGTTTTTTTAAAAAAAATATACAAAATAATATTATCTTATTAGCCTTTTCTATCCATTCTAGAGGTAACCTATCAAGCTGGAGTAAATATTAATATAGTTATAATAGAAATAATGTTTGGGAAGAAAATATCAATAAAATGACAGTGTGCCATCTATTTAAAACAATTACCAAGGTAAAACCTTTAGGGTTTGAAGGGCCTCTAACACATTACGTGTGGTTAAGTATGATACTCTTAAATCCCTTCATTTTGTTTCTAATGATCCTACAATTTATAATAGTTTAAATTTTATACCTTCTAGTTATTTATCTTCCCATACACATGCTTGGTGACCTTTTAATAAAGGTAGTTGGAGATCTCATCTAGTGGATGTGGTTCACCAAGTACTTCAATCCATCATATGAAAATTATAAGCAATGTGATAGATCCATATGTTGATCCCAAACATGAATCTAATGCCTTGTTGACTCTCTAAGCTCATAATTTTGTCATCTATTCATCTAATGTTACTTCCTCCAGTCATAAATGTGTTATTAGCCAATCATCCCTACCTATAGTATTTCACTTAATGAAAAAAATCAAATCAGAGGTGGATGACAAATATAGAGGTGTTATTAGGATCAATATGCCCACAATAGAAATTGACTATAATGAGTATCAAACTAAGCAAGGGGCACCTTTGATTGATTTGGTTTTTGATGAGGAGTAAATTGTTTTTTTTTGGGTGTTGATATTCTAGATATTTTTAGACTGTGATTGTTTACATTTAGTTTAACTAAGACTATTTTTAACATGCAATAATTTTAATTTATAAGTGGATATATTATTGTGGTAAATTATAGTAAAATTTTCTAGTGATTTTTTCCATTATGATATTGTAGTAATAGTGATAGTTATTAGTTTTAGTTTGATTATCTATAGAGTATGTTATTTTTCAATTGAGTTTTAAATTGAATTTAGTGAAGTGATCTAGTAGATTTGTTATAGTTGGATATTTTGAATATTGATATGCTGTATTTTTATGTTATCATTATTGAATAATAAGGATTGATAAATTAAAAATGGATTTCACAAATTAATTACTTAGACATTATTAATTGATTGACTCACATGTTAACTTATACTAGTGTTTAATCAAATAGTTATAAGTGTGCCTCCACCCTATTAGAGAAATATTATGTTTGGTATATTAATTTAATTAACATATTGAGGCATAATAAGTTCACTTTATGAAATAATTATTAAAATACTAATAAAAATTAGTTAAATTATAATAAAGTAACTCAAATTTATTTTAAGTTAACTAAAAAATTAGTTATAACTTAAAATACAACTAAATTCTAAAGTAAAAGATTTAAAAATACTTAAAGTACATAATTCAATATAGAGGAACTCATATAGGTACAAGACTCTTACTTTTAAGTTTTCTACTATGTTTTCTCTCATGTCATAAATATTTGAGTTCAAGTATTACTTAGATGAAGACCAAATACCACATTATATGATGGTGAAGTATAATTATTGGTACACTCAAGTATATCTAGGTTTTCAATTTAATTTATAAATTGATTATATAAATATGTCAAAGATTCATAATATTTTCATGGCTGTGGAATAATATAGTCATGTGCATGGATCATATTTTTTTACTTTTCCTAAATAATGAAAAATATTTCATACATTGTATGAAAAATTATTGACTTTTCATTATATGTAACTATATTATCATAATTGTTGTAAATAAATTATAAAATTCATGGTTTCTCAATAAAAATTCTACTTTTACATCATAAATTAAGTTTGATATTTATTTTACATTTATATTTTCACTTTTAATAAGTTAATTGTCACTTTTTTATTCTATTATTTATTAATATTATCATTAGTTTAGTTATTGACTTATTTTATTTTATTTTTATAGTTTTCTTCTCTTAGTATTAATCTCATTACTTGTTATTTTGTATCAATTTTATATCACTCTCTTTAATTTATTTATGGCATTCTTTATTTATGTAGCCTACTTTTATCTTTAGATTAAATTTTGCTATTTTCTTTTTTCTTTCCTTATTTTTTCTGTTATTTTTTTGTTCTTTCTTTTCTTTATTGGTCGTTATTAGGAATAATAAGAAAAGAAAATATAAGGATAAAATTCATGAAATAAAGAGATATTTTCATATGTTAGTGTAGGATTTTTCCCACTATGTGGTTTTTCTTACACAATCTAATTAACTTGTTTAGGTTAATAATAGGTTATTAGAGGAAATGTACTTTAAGTCATTTTCTAATTGTGAGTTGAGTTAATTAATTTTTTGGGTGACCTAATTCTTAACTATATAATTTATCTTCCTATGTAATTTTTAGATAATGATGCTAATATGAATTTTTGGTTGTGAAGGCAAGCTTCTTCTATTTTGAGTTGTTCTTTAGATTTTACTACTCCATACAGGTTCAACTTCGTGTATTCAATGTTATCTAGACTGATCTTTGATTTTGGCCCACTCTAACATGGTATTAGAGATTTTCTAGTAGTTTAATGCCATAGCCTATGTTGTGAGATTTAACAATCTAGATTTTTTGATATTTTTCATTAATTTTAGTTTTCTAGGGTTTAGTGGAGTTTTTAGAAAATCTATGTAAATTTGAATATCTAGTGTCTTAAAATGAAAAAAAACTAGAGTCATTAAATTTAAAAAGTGTGAAAACCCTAAGAATGGCTATAAACATGACCTAATTTTATGATAATTTTAAACAATTTTGGAATGTTTCAAGGCCATTTTTTGAATCCTACAAAGATATTTACATCTAACGACTTTGAGGAAAAACCATTTTTGGGTTTTTATGAGTTTTTTAAGAAAATAAATGGGTATTTGTTGGTTTTTAGATAATTCTCACTAATATTATAGATTTGAGGTTTTAATAATATTTATAAAGTTTTTAACCCTTAGGTAATTTTGGTAGTTTCTATTAGTCAATAGACTTTTACTCCTATTTAAGTACCACTAGACTCCATGACCCTGCTTGCATGCTTATTAGACATGCAACCATTAATAATCATACTTCAGGTTCCACCTAGTTAAAAACATGCCTCAAGTTCTTCCAAGTGTAAAGCATGTCTTGGGTTATTCTAGGTGAAAAACATACCTTAGGTTCTACATTGAAAAAAAAGATGATCAACTGAAACTTTCTATCCTTTTCAAATTAGGATCTAACTATTTTATCTTTATTTCTACCTTCCATTCCACCAAGCATGCACTTGGAGCTACATGGACCACATCATCCTTGGATGACTTTACTACTAACTTAACTCAAGATCAAGATAAACTAATTTAGATGGGTACACTTAAGTCATATAAATAGCATACCTTAATTACAAGTCATGATAAGAAAAAGGCTTCTAATAGCAAGGTGAAGAAAGAATATAAGAAGAAACCAAAATAAATAAAAGGTCAAAAATTTGATGCTAAGTCTAAAGCATCAAAATATTCCTCCTATTTATATGGGAAACCTAAGAAATAGTGACTCACATGTGCCTGCTACAGGAAATATAGGCATGATGAAGCCAAATGCATGAAGAAACATATTGACAAACTGAAAAATATGTTTGAGAAGCATAATATTAATGTCCTTGATTTTTCCATTCAAAGTTCATCAAAACATGAGTCTTCTAAGGGAAAAGAACTTGTTTCAGTTGCATCCTAGCCTTCCACATGGGAAATTGATTCTGATGTATTGTACTACATGGCTTCATCATAGGAAATGTTCTAATCCTTGAAGCCTTATTATATGCCTTCTCTCTTATTGGGTGATGTTATTTATGTAAAAGTTATTGGGAGAGGATCTATTGAAGTGAATGATTGGACATTTAATGATGTTCTATGTGTTTTCTCTTTATCAACCAATCTCATATCTATTTATTATATCACTCACATTATTTTAGGTAAAAGAGTTGAGTTCACACATAATTTAGTGGTTATTATGGAAGTAGATAGTGACTCCATTATTATATTTGGAAAAGTATACCACCAATCATGATTCCATACTTTCTTACATTTTAATCCTAATCAGTTCTCTATTGTACTACTTACTCATTCAGATGGGGTGAGTAAATTATGGCATGCGTGATTAATCCATCTCATCTATTGTTACCTAAAGAAACTCACTCATCATGACATGGTTTAAGGGGTGAAATGTGTTAATTTTTATGATGGAAATTTCCAATTTTACATACTCGATAGGCATCTTAAGTATGACAAAGGCAAATCATGGAGAGCTACATAGATATTGGAACTAGTTCATAATGACATTTTTAGACCATTTCCATCTCCTTAGTTTAATGGGAATAAATACATGCTTACCTAGGTGTAATTTATTAAGCATAAATATGAGGTCTTTGATTATTTTTAGGACTTTAAGGCACTTTTATAAAAATATTTAGGTAATTCCATAAATATTTTATGCACTAATAATGATGGTGAGTATGCCAATAACCATTTAAAGTAATTCTACACATAAAAATGGAATATAATATAATGTATAATTCAATATAGTCCTCAATAGAATGGTGTTATAGAGCATAACAATAGGTTCTTGAAGGAAATGGCCAACTATATGCTACACTCTAAGTCTCTTGGACCTCCTACACTATAAATGTAAGGCAATGTAACCTCAAATTCAACCTTGCATCTTTATTAGACATCTTGAGGGTGTTAAAGGATACATGGTTCTCCATCCCACTACTCATGAGTTACTAATTTATAGGAGTGATTAATTTCAAGAGGGTCCTTTAGACTCCACACATGACACTCCTCCCTCTTCCTTAGATGCACCAGGATTTGATGATAATTTTGAGGATTTAGATTTGCATGAGTAGTTTCTTAATAATCTAGATTCTTATTTAGTTATGATGATGAGAATAGTGATGAGGAATAACCTCCTCCTTATCCTTTACTATATTTAGAGGATGAGGAAATTCCTCTTGAATCTTTGAGAACTAGTCCTCTTTGGGCTAGATAGACACAACAAAGATACTAGGTAAACACATTCATAATTCTATAATTCCCCACATGATTTCATTACATATGATTCTAATCCATAGTCATTTTTTGATGCATCAAGCACTCCTGAGTAGGATAATGCTATGAAAGAGGAGTATGGCTCCTTACTGAGGAAAAACACTTGAGATTTAGTCAATCTTCTTAATGGAAAAAAAATTATTCAATGTAGGTGAATCTACCAAATAAAATTTGTAGAAGATGGGTCTGTAGACAAGTTCAAAGCACATTTAGTAGCAAAGGGGTTTTCTTAAGTACCTGACATTGACTATACCAAGAAATTTACCCTAATTTCCCAAATTAACTCAATCTTACTCACTCTCACCATTACCACAACACATCATTGGGATGTTCATCAAATGGATGTGAAGAGTGCCTTTCTTCGTGATAACCTCAAGGAAGAAATGTACATGGAGTAACCACAAGGATTTGTGGAAGATTATTCTTTAGTTTTCAAAATTTAAAAATTTATTTATGGCCTCAAAAAATATCCTCGAGATAGGTATTAAAACATGAACTCATTTATTCCTTAGATTGGGTTAAAATGTCTTAATATTAAGGTATGATGATTCATTATTGATACTAGTACTCTATGTGAATGACCTGCTGATCATAAGGAGTTCTTAATCCACCATCATAGTGGTGATAATTTATTTATATGATAGGTTCTCAATTAATAACTTGGTCTTGTTACATCAATTAATGAGGATTTAAATTTCTTTGTTTGACTCTAGGATCACTATTACATAATCTAAGTATGCTCTTGATTTTCTTGCATTATTTAACATAGTTGACTGTAAGCCAAATCTAAATATTTTTTATATC